>JACVVK020000223.1:260000-360000 GCA_018292915.2 Batillaria attramentaria
CAGCCTGCGGCACACAGCTGGCCGGAGAACCTAGGGTAGTGGGCGAGAGGGTCCAAACCACTCGGCTACAGAATACATTAGTGAAAACAGCATTACTGGCTGTCTACGTGAAAACTTGAAATGATTCGCTGAAACACCAAAGCCGCATGAGATTGCACTAACTGACAAACACTAGAAAACCACCGAAAGAACTGGGGCACTTGCATTTAGCGGTCCGGTCTGGTAAGTATCCAAGAAAAACACAGAGGTAATTCCGCACAATTAGAGAATAAACTTGGCCGGCCCGAGGGGGGTAATCCCAAAATCGGGAGCGCTCTGATTTTCGGCGGGAAACTGGGGTCTTTTATAGGGTGGTGCCTGGCGGGGCTGGCTCGCCGGTGTCAGGAACCAGATTGTTGTATTTTAAATATTCATTGTAATTTAAATCGTAACAAGTACTACTGTCCGTCATATAGACAGGTTCCTTGGTTCCTATTTTAGTAATGCGGTGAAAAAGAGAAAAAGCAAGGGAGGCGAGTTCTAGCGTTGTGGCGCCTGCATTCTTGTTTTGCTAGTCTTCTCCAGTCAACTGACAAGACACGAAACTTTGACGTCAGCCTTAGGCAGGTCGTCATACAGAGAGAGAGATGACGTCAATTCCGCGAAGTAAACTTTTGACGTCAGCCTCTAGCACTGAGATGGTCTGAGTGTAGTCACCACAGTAGCCCCTCCCTAGCGGAGTACTTGTATGGAGCGGCACATTTGACAGTATTCAAAGTAACCTCAAAGAATCAGGCATATCCACATCTTGTGTTACGAAGTGGTAAGTGGTGTCACAAAAGCGGCTTTTAGACGGTCGACGGACACTTTTTCTGAGCGACCATTGATGTCGAGGGTGTAGAATTTGTCATTTGTGTCAATGATGCGGAAAGGGCCGTCATAAGGTCGCTGGAGTGGGTGGCGGTGCGCGTCGTGTCTCACATAGACAAAACCAGTGGAGGCCAGGTTTGAAGGCATGTAGACACGTTGCTTTCCATGGTAAGTCGGGGCTGGCGGTAGCGCAGTGCGCATGCTTCGTTGCAGAGCTTTAAGGAAGCTTGAGTCTGGTTCCACGGCATGAGTGTCTAACGGTTGAAGAAACTCACCAGGCAGGCGAAGAGTCGAACCATAGACAAGTTCAGCGGGGGAACAGCCAGGGTCTACTCGCCAAGAAGAACGTATACCTAGTAGGACTAGGGGTAGTTCTGTGAACCAGCTGGGAGTAGTAGTGCGTGCTTTGAGTGCTGCTTTCAGTTGACGATGGAAACGCTCAATCATACCATTGGCCTGGGGGTGATAGGCTGTGGTTTTGTGACTTTCAATGCCTAAGAGTTTGTTGCACTCAGTCCAGAGGTTTGAGGTAAACTGACTTCCTCGATCAGATGTGATTTCTTCAGGGACACCATACCTGGCAATCCAGTGATGGACAAGAGCTTCAGCACAAGTAGAAGCATGAGCATCCGGAAGAGGAATAGCTTCCGGCCACCTGGTGAAGCGGTCAATGATGGTGAACAGGTAGGTCATGCCTTGACTGGCAGGGACAGGACCTATTAGGTCCACATGAAGGCTGCTGAAGCGGGTTGTTGGGGGTGGTCGCTCAATCAATGGTGCTCGCGTGTGCCGATGAATCTTGGAGGATTGACAGGGATGACATTCCTGACACCACTTGCGAATGTCACGTTTCATACCACGCCACACAAAACGTTGGCTGATAGCGTGTTGTGTGGGACGCACACCAGCATGTGACAGTCCATGGATTTGATCAAATATTGGACGTGTCCATGAACTTGGTAACACAGGTCGAGTGACCCCTGTGGAGGTATCACATAGCAGAGTTGACGAACCAAACGGGACATCTTGGAGTTTCAGACCGGTGATAGATGTGCGATAGGAATCCATCTCACCCGACTGAACTTGATCAAAAGCAAGTTGACTAAAGTTGCCGACAGAACAGCAGATGAACTCCTCACAACAGAGTTCAGAATCTACCGGACTGAAATTGTCAGCAGAACAGCAGTCATGTTCTTCATGACTGGAGTTGATATTGAAGCGTGAAAGAGCATCAGCCACAACATTGAACTTGCCTGTGATGTACTGGATGTCAGTGGTGAACTCGGCTATGTAGGAGAGGTGTCTCGTCTGGCGAGGAGAGCGTTCAGTTTGGTTTTTGAGAGCAGATACCAGCGGCTTGTGATCAGTGTACAGCGTGAAAGACCTTCCTTCGAGAAAGTGTCTGAAGTGTTTGATGGCACTGTAGGCTGCCAAAAGCTCACGGTCAAAAGCGCTGTATTTCTTCTCTGTATCAGAAAGCTTTCGAGAGAAGAAAGCAAGAGGTACCCAGTGCTGCCCTTGTTTCTGCTCGAGTTGGGCACCTATGGCTGAGTTTGAAGCATTGACTGTAAGACTCGTAGGTGCATCTGGAATCGGATGATGTAGAAGAACAGCTTCTTTCAGAGCTTCTTTGGCCTTTTCAAACGCAGTTTGACAAGATTCAGTCCACTGAATTGACTGTCCTTTGCCACTAGCTTGTGCATGAAGGGGGGCTAGAATTCCAGCAATATGTGGAATGAATCGATGGTAGTAATTTATCATCCCCAGAAACCGTTGAAGACTTGTCCGATCGGCAGGAGTAGGACAGTCTTGAAGAGAAGCAACTCTGTCTGGAAGTGGCCGTATTCCTTCAGCACTGACGCGATGGCCAAGGAAATCAAGCTCAGGAACACCAAAGACACATTTGCCTTTGTTGATAACCAGTCCGTTGATGGACAGAAGATAGAAAACCTGCCGGAGATGATCGAGATGTTCCTCGCGTGAGCGGCTGGCCACAAGTACATCATCAATGTACACAAAAGCGAATGGAACGTCCCGCAGGATGCCATCCATCAATCGTTGGAATGCCTGAGCGGAATTTTTCAATCCAAAAGGCATTCGAAGAAATTCCCAGAGTCCAAAGGGGGTGATGATGGCTGTTTTGGCAACAGAAGATGGCGCCATCGGGATCTGATGGTATCCGCGGACCAAGTCCACTTTGGAGAAGATTTTGCATCCTGTGAGGATATTGTTGAAATCTTGGATATGTGGTAGGGAATACCGGTCATCTTTGGTAGCATTATTCAGTTGCCTGTAGTCTCCACAGGGACGCCATTGACCTCCCGCTTTGGGAACCACATGAAGAGGCGAAGACCATGGCGAGTCAGACCGTCTGATGATGCCCATTTCTTCCATCTTCAAGAATTCAGCTTTGGCAGCAGCTAGCTTCTCCGGACTCAAGCGTCGAGCACGAGCGTGTACTGGTGGTCCATGTGTTACAATGTGATGTTCAACGCCGTGTTTGTTCACCGTAGAGTCAAAATGTGGAGTGAGTAACTCTGGGAACTGGTGGAGAAGGTCGGAGTATTCGTTGTGCGGATGAACTGATAAACCCGCAAGTGTCATGGGGTCGTCAGTGTTTTTGAGGAAAACCGAAGTGTTGTCAAGGGACAGAAGGCGTTTACCTTTCAGGTCAATGACAAGTTCGTGAGCAATGAAAAAATCAGCGCCGAGAATGGGGCGAGTAACATCAGCGAGGTAGAATTCGTGAGTGTACACATGCTTGGGTCGGATTTCCAAAGTTATGTTTCGCTTACCCCAGGTCTTGATGGAACTTCCATTTGCAGCAGTGAGTGACATGGAAGGTGACTTGGTCTTGCGATCTTGAGGAGAGGCTGGGTAAACGGAGACATCAGCACCAGTGTCTACCAAGTAGGAATGGCCGGTGTGCCTATCATAAACTGAAAACGTGTTGGAATTGGAGACGCCAGCCGCTGCCACGTTCAACGGCTGGCTTTGGCATTTCCCGCGGATGTGTCCTGGTTGTTCGATTTGGAGAGCAACGTTGCAAATTTGCAGCCAGGCTGACAACGTCGAGCATCTGGTCCAAATCTCTGGTGGTAGAAGCAGACAGGGGGCGCATTGGTTGTGCCCCGCTGTGAAGGAGGTTGACGTTGTCGCTTTGCTGACCTGAGGGCAGAGACATTCTGCTCTACAGGTTGTGTGTCCATGTCCCGGGCTGAGAATGAAGCCAGGTTTGTCCCGTGTGTTTCTGGCGTAGCCATGGAGACTTGCTGAACGTTGAGGGAACGTGTCTCCCAGATGCGGTCTGCTGCCTCAGCAAGGACTTCTGTGTCCATGATGTTGTGTCCTGCTAAAATACTTCTCATGTCAGATGGAAGATTCGCCAGGAAAAGCGCTCTCTTAAGCGTTTTAGGATCGTCATTCAGCGCATTGATCTTGCGTAAGAGAGAGGTAGGACGCTTGTCTCCAAGCCCATTCAGATGAAGCAGTTCTGCATCTTTCTGCGCTTGGGTTTTTCCGAATGTCTTGATGAGAGCTGTCTTCAAAGCGATGTATTTCTCTTCATTCGGTGGGTTGGTGAGGATTGCCTGCATTTCTTCAGCAGTATTGATATCAAGTGCGCTGACAACATAGTCATATTTCGTTTGGTCTTGATTGATTCCTTTGGTGCCAAACTGTGCTTCAGCTCTGGCAAACCAAACTTCAGGCGATTTTATCCAGAAATCAGGAAGTTTGACGGTTACTGCGTTGATTCCTTGGTTGGCTTGACCGTTGAGGGCCTGCAGTTGGGCCGCAAGGTCAGCTAGCTGAACAGCTGGAGGTATTTCTGCCATACCTGCGTTGTTCGGCGTCGGGGTCACCAATTTAGTAATGCGGTGAAAAAGAGAAAAAGCAAGGGAGGCGAGTTCTAGCGTTGTGGCGCCTGCATTCTTGTTTTGCTAGTCTTCTCCAGTCAACTGACAAGACACGAAACTTTGACGTCAGCCTTAGGCAGGTCGTCATACAGAGAGAGAGATGACGTCAATTCCGCGAAGTAAACTTTTGACGTCAGCCTCTAGCACTGAGATGGTCTGAGTGTAGTCACCACACTATCCTGCCTAATAGTGAGTTGTGTTTTTACTTGGAATGATAGAATTCTGATAGAGTAGATGATGACGTCAAGCACTGAAATTGCGTATGTTGCTTCCGTCAGAAACAAATTGTGACGTTAACGAAAACTGACGTCTGTTCCTGTTCAGAGATGTAGCTGATGAGCGGAAAACCGTCAAGACCAATGAGAGTCAAATAGCCATTCTGACGCTGGTTGTCACTATTACCGAAGTATTTTCCCTTTGTGTAGGGGTAAGCTTTTAACTGTTATATGTGAAATGATGTTCTGTTTTGCGGCTAGTATTTTTACTGTTCATAACGTGGAAGTTACATTTCTTCTTGCAATTTTACTCAGCTTTGTACCGTTGCTAGAAAAGAAACAGTGTCTAACACGTAACTGCTGTAGTGGTTTAGTCTGGTGTGGCTCAACTATTGTAAGACAGAAGGGGTTTACTTTGAGTTTGAGTTTACGGTGTATGTGGACAATTGTACACGAGTATCAACTGTGTTCACAGCGGTCCAGGCAGGACAAGTTCAAGGTTCAGGTCCCTAATGGTTGTACGGAAGGTCGAACTGGGTTGCTGAAGGCCTCGGTGTAGCGCCGCAACGCCAGGAAGTTACCGTTGGAATCTCATATTAGCTACGACAGTATCTACATCAGGAAAAGTGTCGCCGACAGCCACGAAGAAGTGACTACGTAAATCCTGTCTTCGTGGGACTGTTCGCCTTCTTGGGATTTATTTATTTATTTTTTTTTTATTGATAAACTCATAAGTATACTCTAACTGTCGTTAGAGCCACATCCGTAAACAATCAGGAACTAAAATAGTGAATACTTTGTATACTTTTCTTGATTGAGAGCACTGACAGGGTGTTTTTCATTAGTCGAGTTTTAGTAACCGTGATAGTCGGTTGGAAACCTCGCACCTCTCTCTCTTTGTTTTGTATGGGGAAATACATGTTAGTGTGATTGTTCTTGTATGGGGTAATAAATGTTTGTATGATTGTACCCTTGTATGCCCCTGTGTAACTGTGCACGATTGAGTGTGGTATGTAGGTGAATGTGATAGTGAGTGTGAATGTGTGTTTACAGGGAACGCAGGACAGGGTCGTGACAGCCGGACAGCCTTGAAGGTCACAGAACATAATTCAAATGAGGCAGGCCAGGGAGTAATGGGAGCCTCAGTATTAAAATGAATTTTGCCCCTGCCCCTGTGGTTTTTTTGTTTTGTTTTTGGTTTTTTTGAGTTGCTAAAGGAGCATTTGACCCCACATTTTAGGTTTTGGTGAAAAGAGGGACTCGATGTCTGTTGTGCAGAATAATGGGAATGCTGACTTGAGGGGTGACCTATTTTTGGCCATATCGGTGGGCGTGTGCCAGAGCATGGATAAGTGAGTGCACCGGTTTGTTTACGGGGTGGGGAAGGACGCCACACCGGCAGAGTGTGAAAATTACGGTTTCCTGGCTTCATTTTTGGCATGCAGCTTGCGGACATGTGTTGCTTCTGGAAACCATTGTGGGTTTTGGTTTTCAATTTTTTTGAAGGACCTGTGCTGCCTCACATTTGTAGGAGCCAGAGAACAGCAAAAAAAAAAATGTATTCTGTGACCTGAAACTGGCCAGCGGGCGCGCACATGAGGGGAAGGGAGGCGGGAAAACAAAGCAACGTGACTCGTAACTCTCTACCCCAAAACAGGGACTAACTAGAAAATAATAACAAACTAATGCCACAAACTGAACGACAGCAAACATCCTAATTCTAACCGGCTGCAAATACCGGTGTTAAAATGACACAATTGAAACTCAAATCGCTACACTATTGTCAGACACAGAGATAGAGGCGTCTTCACTCACGCACGAGTGACCCAAGATCGGTTAGAGCCGTCTGCCGATCCTCCTGCACTGACTCGTTTAGTTGCGATTAGGCGCAGTGCTTTTGATACATGTCATACACAGTACCAAACACGAGTGAGGCAGGGTCGGTTAGAGCCGTCTCATCCTGCAGCCAGCAACGGGCGTCACTGCTCTTGTAATCGAAGGTGAGACATTGGGGATTCTGATTACAGGCCGCTTTGCAGTCATCCACGGTAACGCCAGTGAGAGATACGATGTTGTTCCCGTAGAGCGATGCGTCCGGGACCATCATGTAGTTGCCCTGGAGGTCCGCTGCCTCGCATTCTGAAACAACAGCAACGACAGCAATATTTGACTGGCACTGGTATTTGGTATTAGTAATGGACATCCCCATCCCCACGCCGGCTCCGCCCCACCGGCACCACCCCGCCCGGCCCAACCCTTTGTCGGACTTACTGTTTTCTTTCGTGTTTCAGTCACATCAAACTACACGTGCTTCTCTCTTTGTAGTGTCTGGCAAACAGTTTGCCAGGCCATTCCATGTGTGTGTGTGTGTGTGTGTGTGTGTGTGTGTGTGTGTGTGTGTGTGTGTGTGTGTGTGTGTGTGTGTGTGTGTGTGTGTGCGCGCGCGCGCGCGGTGTCAGTCAGTGTGTGCACACACGTGTGTGTGTGTGTGTGTGCGTGCCGCGTGCGTGTGCGTGCATGCGTGTGTGCATGCCTGCGTGCGTTCGTGTGTGTGTGTGTGTGTGTGTGTGTGTGTGTGTGTGTGTGTGTGTGTGTGTGTGTGTGTGTGTTTTCCTGCATGCGTGATGTGTAGATGTTGTTCCGCGGCCTTTTCACGTGAAGACTTCATATATATGAAATATAACATTTTCTTCTGCCTTTTCCTTGTTGACTAATACAGTTGATGCCTTCAGTAGTGTTAGCAACGGCAGTTTCGAAAAACCGAATTTCTTAATTACTTCAACCGTCGGAAATGAAAGTGTCATTATTCATCATTATTCGTTATTATTCGCTGTTATTCATTACATGGGGAGCCGGGGTGGTCGAATGGTAGGGTTTTCGACTTCCAATGCTCGAGTCGTGAGTTCGATCCCGGCTGGGGCCAAATATTTGTGCTGGCTTTTTCATCGTTGCCCCGTCTTTGATATCACCCTATGTGGTGGAAAAGGACGTTAAACCCCCAAACACCCACCCACCCTTATTCATTATATTTTCTATATTATATTTTCTATATTGTTCATTATAATTCATTATTATTCGGGGGAGCCGGGGTGGTCGAATGGTAGAGCGTTGGACTTCTAATGCTCGGGTCGTGAGTTCGATCCCGGCTGGGGCCAAATACTTGTGCTGGCTTTTTCATCGTTGCCCCGTCTTTGATATCACCCTGTGTGGTGGAAAAGGACGTTAAACCCCCAGACACCCAACACCCACCCATTATTATTCGGTATCATTCATTACTGTTCACTAATATTCATTATAACTCATTGTCATTCATTATTTTTTCGACATTATTCATTATTATTCACTATCATTCATTGTACGAGTTCATAACTATGCATTAATCATATCCGGGAAGCAGTAGGTCCTGCACTCAGAGTAGTAATACCCACGTCATTATCATTCAATAATTTTCATTATAATTCATTATTATGCATTAGTCATACCCGGGACGCAGTAGTTGCTGCTCTCAGAGTAGTGATTTATCATTCAATAATTTTCATTATAATTCAGTATAATTCATTGTTCATACCCGGAACGCAGTAGCTGCCGCTCTCAGAGTAGTATTAACCAGGTCATTGTACTCAATAATTTTCACTATAATTCATTATTATTCATTGGTCATATCTAGGCCGCAGTAGTTATTGCTCTCAGAATTGTAATATCCATGTCATTATTATTCAATAATTTTCATTATAATTCATTATCATTCATCGGTCATACCTGGGACGCAGTAGTTGCGTCATTAGGTCATCACTATTCAATAAGTTTCATTATAATTCATTATTATGCATTAGTCATACCTGGAACGCAGTAGTTATTGCCCTCAGAGTAGTAGTACCCAGGTCATTATTACACGAAACTTTTCACTATAATTCATTATTATTCATTGGTCATATCTAGGACGAGGTAGTTATTGCTCTCAGAGTAGTAATACCCAGGTCATTATTAAATAATTTTCATTATAATGCATTATTATTCATTATACCTGGGATCCCCGGGACGCAGTAGTTATTGCTCTCGCAGTGGTAATACCCAGGTCATTATTTTTCAATAATTTTCATCATAATTCAGTATTATTCATAAGTCATACCTGGGACGCAGTAGTTGTTGTTCTCAGAGTAGTAATACCCAGGTAATTATTATGCAATAATTTTCATTATAATCTATTATTATTCATTAATCATATCTCGGACGCAGTAGTTATTGCTCTCAGAGTAGTGATACCCAGGTCATTATTACTCAATAATTTTCACTATAATTAATTATTATTCATTGGTCATACCTGGGACGCAGTAGTTGCCTCATTAGGTCATTATCATTCAATAATTTTCATTATAATTCATTATTATGCGTTACTCTTACCTGGGACGCAGGAGTTATTGCTGTCAGGGTAGTAATACCCAGGTCATTATTACTCAATAATTTTCACTAAATTATTATTCATTGGTCATACCTGGGACGCAGTATTATGCCATTATCATTCAATAATATTCACTATAATTCATTATTATTCATTAGTCATACCTGGGACGCAGTGGTTATTCCTCTCATAGTAGTAATACCCCGGTCATTATTACTCAATAATTTTCACTATAATTAATTATTATTCATTGGTCTTACCTGGGACGCAGTAGTTGTTGTTCTCAGAGTAGTAATACCCAGGTAATTATTATGCAATAGTTTTCATTATAATCTATTATTGTTCATTATTCATGTCTAGAACGCAGTAGTTATTGCTCTCAGAGTAGTAATACCCAGGTCATTATTACTCAATAATTTTCACTATAATTAATTATTATTCATTGGTCATACCTGGGACGCAGTATTATGCCATTATCATTCAATAATATTCACTATAATTCATTATTATTCATTAGTCATACCTGGGACGCAGTAGTTATTCCTCTCATAGTAGTAATACCCCGGTCATTAGTACTCAATAATTTTCACTATAATTAATTATTATTCATTGGTCTTACCTGGGACGCAGTAGTTGCGTCATTAGGTCATTATTATTCAATAATTTTCATTATAATTAATTATTATTCATTAGTCATACCTGGGACGCAGTAGTTGTTGCCCTCAGAGTAGTAATACCCGGGAATACAGAGACAGACTCCCGCATAGCATTCCGAGTTCAGGGCGAAACACTCAGGGTTTTTTGCGCAGTACTTGTTCCTCCAGTCTGGAAAAAAAAAAAAAAAAGATTTTTACTCAAAAAAAGGACAGAAGTTATCACTATTCGAAGAATCTCGTATATAGGGTGAATGAGTGATCACGTGCTGAAGAAAAAAATAAAGTAAAAAAAAAAATGCAAAAAAAGTAATCATGTCGACATCCTTAAAGTATGTTTGTGATTTAATACGTTCGGCAGCAAATTAAAACAAAATGAAAATAATACTAAAAAATAAAACGAGCAAACAAACAAAGCAAAACTAAAAATAGATGATAGTAACTGTGACTCGCTTGCTTTGAGTACTCTAAATAATATCTACCTTTCAGCTTGAAAGTTATCAATCAGTCAGTCAGTCAGTCAGTCAGTCAGTCTACCATGACGCCTAGATATGAACAGTATAATGTACCCTATCATTACCAATAAGTCAGTCAATCTACCATGACCCCTAGATATAAACAGTATAATGTAACCTATCATTACCAATAAGTCAGTCAGTCTACCATGACGCCTAGATATGAACAGTATAATGTACCCTATCATTACCAATAAGTCAGTCAGTCTACCATGACGCCTAGATATAAACAGTATAATGTACCCTATCATTACCAATAAGTCAGTCAGTCTACCATGACGCCTAGATATGAACAGTATAATGTACCCTATCATTACCAATAAGTCAGTCAGTCTACCATGACGCCTAGATATGAACAGTATAATGTACCCTATCATTACCAATAAGTCAGTCAATCTACCATGACGCCTAGATATGAACAGTATAATGTACCCTATCATTACCAATAAGTCAGTCAGTCTACCATGACGCCTAGATATGAACAGTATAATGTACCCTATCATTACCAATAAGTCAGTCAATCAACCATGACCCCTAGATATAAACAGTATAATGTACCCTATCATTACCAATAAGTCAGTCAATCTACCATGACCCCTAGATATGAACAGTATAATGTACCCTATCATTACCAATAAGTCAGTCAATCTACCATGACCCCTAGATATAAACAGTATAATGTACCCTATCATTACCAATAAGTCAGTCAATCTACCATGACGCCTAGATATGAACAGTATAATGTACCCTATCATTAAAATCAGTCAATCTACCATGACCCCTAGATATAAACAGTATAATGTACCCTATCATTACCAATAAGTCAGTCAATCTACCATGACCCCTAGATATGAGCAGTATAATGTACCCTATCATTACCAATAAGTCAGTCAATCTACCATGACCCCTAGATATGAACAGTATAATGTACCCTATCATTACCAATAAGTCAGTCAGTCTACCATGACCCCTAGATATGAACAGTATAATGTACCCTATCATTACCAATAAGTCAGTCAGTCTACCATGACGCCTAGATATGAACAGTATAATGTACCCTATCATTACCAATAAGTCAGTCAGTCTACCATGACCCCTAGATATGAACAGTATAATGTACCCTATCATTACCAATAAGTCAGTCAATCTACCATGACCCCTAGATATAAACAGTATAATGTAACCTATCATTACCAATACTATGAAATGTGGACAGTATAGTGAAACAAATCACAAAATTACCTGTGTTCGAAATGTGGATAGTATAACGGAGAATAATAAAATTACCTGTATTGCGAAATGTCGATAGTATAATGGAACAAATCACAAACTACATGTGTTCGGAAATGTGGATAGGATAATGGGAAAAAATACCTTATTCCGAAATGTCGATAGTACAATGGAACAAATCATAAAATTACCCGTTTTTAAGTTGTTTCTCTATAGAGAAACAACTTTATGAGACGGGGCAGATTTTGCTACGCGCAGCAGCAAGTTTCAGTGATACAAAACAAGACTGTGACGTTTCTCCACACAATACTTACTTTCACGCACACAGTGACGTAACGAAATCTGCGTCATAGACATGCACACTTTGCTGCTGCGTTCTTTTTGGCGGGAATGACGTGTGTGTGTGTGTGTGTGTGTGTGTGTGTGTGTGTGTGTGTGTGTGTGTGTGTGTGTGTGTGTGTGTGTGTGTGTGGACGGATGTAATGATGGCTATCTCCTAAACCATCTCGTTGGAGGCCTTTTTACTTTGAGATAAAATGGGAATTCACCTTCTCCAGACCTATTTTTCACGATTTTTAGCCTACTGCATTTTTAAAAGAGTTATCGCCGATTTTTAAAAATCGGTCATGTTACGAATTTTTTCGAAAAAAAATGTTCAAATGGCTTCATTTTCTGAAATTGGGAAGATCATCCAATTATACTGCCTGTTTTCGTAGCACAGCTCTGTAGCTCTGACAGGTTTTGTGTAAGAAAAATACTTCCGAGGTAGGGGTGGTTTGCATATAAGGCCAAATATCTGTGAAAAGACTCCTTCAAATTACTCATCATTCCGGTATTTTTGTCACTTGTGCCAACTGCACATATGACATGAACTGCTGCACTATTATAGCTTTAGTATTAAGAATAGCAGAGCTTTTAGATAAACACATTTTTCACGTTTCTGCGAGAAGCGCCGGTCAAAAAAGTTCCAATTTTGCAATTTCGTAAGTACAAACCAAGACACTTAAGTCCACGTTTCATCAGCTCTCTAGATCTTCCAGATTTTATGTCAAAATTAATTCAGTCACGGAAGTCACAAAAGCAACAAGGAAATCACAAGATATGTAGAAGTATCATCTGTCAGACGAGCAGTGTGAAGCTGACGTCAAATGTGACAAAATCTGCAAGTATCGCCACTGCTTCCGACATTTCATCAGCCCTCTAGATCTTCCAGATTTCATGTGAAAAATAATTCAGTCGGAGAAGTCACAAAGCCAACAGGGAAATCACAAGACATGAACAAGCATCCTCAGACGATCTCAGTGCTAGAGGCTGACGTCGAAAGTTTACTTCACGGAATTGACGTCATCTCTCTCTCTCTGTATGACGACCTGCCTGAGGCTGACGTCAAATGTTTAGATCACGGAACTGAAGTCTCTCTCTCTCTCTCTCTCTCTCTCTCTCTCTCTGGGGAGCCAGGGTGGCCGAATGGTAGAGCGTTGGACTTTCAATGCTTGGGCCGAGAGTTCGAATCCTGGCCGCTGGGGCCAAATAT
This sequence comes from Batillaria attramentaria, assembly GCA_018292915.2. Classification (NCBI taxonomy): domain Eukaryota; kingdom Metazoa; phylum Mollusca; class Gastropoda; family Batillariidae; genus Batillaria; species Batillaria attramentaria. The sequence goes on from JACVVK020000223.1 coordinate 273,313, forward strand.
TTGTGCTGGCCTTTTTCTCGTTGCCCCGTCTTTGATATCACCCTTATGTGGGGGAAAAGGACGTTAAACCCCTAAACACCCAGCCACCCACCCTCTCTCTCTCTCTCTGCCTCTCTCTCTCTCCCTCCCTTCTTCCCCCACCCGGCCCCACCCCCAGTCACGTGGCTAATCGGTCGAGGTCGTAGAGGATCTAGTGTCATTGGTAGAACTTGGAGAGGGGAGAACCGGCAACAATAACAACAAATCAGACAAAATAAAATGAAGTTTGGAGAAACAACTTTGTAGGACGGGGCCGTTCCTCCTTGTTAGAAATGTGGATTGTATAATGGGAATAATAACATTACCTGTATTCCGAAATGTCGATAGTATAATGGAACAAATCACAAAATTACCTGTGTTCCGAAATGTCGATAGTATAATGGAACAAATCATAAAATTACCTGTGTTCCGAAATGTGGATAGTTTAACGGGAAATAATAAAATTACCTGTATTGCGAAATGTCGATAGTATAATGGAACAAATCACAAACTACATGTGTTCCGAAATGTGGATAGGAGGGTGGGTGGGTGTTTGGGAGTTTAACGTCCTTTTCCACCACGTAAGGGTGATATCAAAGACGGGGCAACGAGAAAAAGGGCCAGGACAAATATTTGGCCCCAGCCGGCGGGATTCGAACTCACGACCCGAGCATTGAGAGTCCAACGCTCTACCATTCGGCCACCCCGGCTCCCCCGTGGATAGGAGAATGGGGAAAAAATACCTTATTCCGAAATGTCGATAGTACAATGGAACAGATCATAATATTACCCGTTTTCCGAAATGTCGAATGTGGAACAAATCACAAACTACCTGTGTTCCGAAATGCGGATAGTATGATGATGATGATGATGATGATGGAGACTTGATATAGCGCACGGCTTCACCCTAACTGAGTGCTCACGGCGCTTAGGGAGAGGTTTTGAAAATACTGAGTACACGTATAATGGGAATAATAAAATTACCTTATTCCGAAATGTCGATAGTGTAATGGAAAAAAATCATAAAATTACCTGTTTTCCGAAATGTGCATAATATAATGGAAATAATAAAATCACAGTACCTGTTTTCGGAAATGAGGATAGTAAAATGGAACAAATCACAAAACTACCTGTATTATCAAATGTGTATAGTTTAATGGAACAAATCGTAACCTGCATTCTGAACTTTGGATAGTAAAATGAAAATCATAAAATTACCTGTATTCCGAAATGTCTTGGACCCAGGAGAAGGAGAGGTGGGTCCTAGTGACGTCATGTAGGAGAAATACCCTCGGCATTCGCCATACATCACCGTTTGTCTCGTGAAGGTGAAGGTGACGCAATCCTCCATGCTCGAGCAATGACGCGCGCAATGGGCGACAGACTTGGCAGCTGAGGAGAACTTCAGATTCGAGGTGAACATGACGTCACCAAGGCCGATGTTCTCCCACTGGAAGTGCCTTAGCTGTCCCCCTTCACAAATGATGACGGCCAGCGAGAGAAGTAGCCAGAGAGCGGTAGCCATCTTAATTCGTTGGCTGTTACTTCTCACTTACGCTTTGTTAAAAAAATCTTTTCTTTGAAGTCAGACCTGACTGTTCAAAGTTCCTCCTTCAAACCTGTTCTTCTAAGGTCGGACGTATTCAAAGTTCTTCTCTCTCAGCCAGACTATTCAGGGGCTCTGTCTTCCAAATTCGCACGTATTCCAAATTCCTCTAGATGTCAGACGTATTCAAAATCCTTCCTCCTTTAGAGGTATTCAAAACCCCTCTTTGTCCAAATTCCTCTTACTGTCAGACGTATTCAAAATCCTTTCTTTCTCAGAGGTATTCAAAACTCCTCTCTGTAAAAGCAAAATCCTCTCGCTCTCAGGCGTATTCAAAATCCTTTCTCTGTGAGGGGCATTCAAAACTCCTCTCTGTCCAAATTCCTCTCACTGTCAGACGTAGTCAAAATCCTTTCTCTATCAGTGGTATTCAAAACTCCTCTCTGTCCAAATTCCTTTGACTGTCAGAACTATTCAGAATCCTTTCTCTGTCAGAGGTATTCAAAACTCCTCTCTGTCCAAATTCCTCAGATGTACACAAAATCCTTTCTTTCTCAGAGGTATTCAAAACTCCTCTCTGTCCAAATTCCTCAGATGTACACAAAATCCTTTCTTTCTCAGAGGTATTCAAAACTCCTCTCTGTCCAAATTCCTCAGATGTACACAAAATCCTTTCTTTCTCAGAGGTATTCAAAACTCCTCTGTTAAAAAAATCCTCTGTCAGGCGTACATATCCAAGGTTCATTCCTCCACCAGGTATTGAAGGGTTATTCTTTTACCAGGTGCTTTCAAAGTTTCTATGTCAGACAGGGGTATTAAAAATAAATTGTTCTTACAGTTTTTTGTTTGTTTGTTTGTTTGTTTTTTTTCTTTTACGGCTAGTGTTTTTCAAAGCCGCTCTCTACCTCTCTCTTTGTGTGAAACTGACCGATATATTATTTGTTTAGAAAGCCCTGTTTCTTGAAACGATTACGTTACTGAAAGTTTGTCTCTCTGGTAACTGCTTGCGCGGGGTTAAGCCCTAAATAACGAACTGTTTAGTAACCCAGCTGGACTGCCAAAGAAATGTTCAGGGTTTTGTTGGTTTTTTTTTTTTTTTTTTTTTGGTTAACACCAAAGAGTACCCAGTGAGAGCTATTACAAAAAAGCTCAGAAAAATAACTGACACGAGTTTTCGGTTTACCTATTCAGTCTGCATCTGTTTAAACGGTTTTCTTGCAGATTCTGTCTCCGAGGCTTTCACACCAGTCCTGTAGCACTACGGGCGTTAGAATGATTGCAAAGTCTTCCGCATGCGAGCAACTGGGATTCACGGAAACTAGTTTCTCAGGCGTCCACAATGCCTCCGATTTTAGTACAAAATTTGCCATGAACGCTGACTGTTGTCCCTTCACAGCCCAGGGATATATAATAGAAACACGCGTTGTTGAAAGTCGCCTACCGGCTGAACTTGTCACAATGTGCGGCTTTCTCTGTGCATATTAATGGCCGGTCTAATGAGGTGGGGACGTTTTCAGTTTCTAGGTTCGTCTATTGTCCTGAACCACCACCGACTCCTCTTTAAAGCTCTCCTTCTTTTCCCTACCACCATCCCCCCTCCTCCTCCCCCCCCCCCCCCCACACACAGAGCAAAGCCGCTACGCAACTAAGCGTTTTATTATGCTGGTTCCATAGTAATGGAAACAACATCGTAGGACGGGCTAAAACGCGTTCAAAGGCACGTTTTGGGCACAAACGTACGTCGCTCGCATTCTCCATTCTCCGCACAGACATGATGCAAGTGTGTGTGTGTGTGTGTGTGTGTGTGTGTGTGTGTGTGTGTGTGTGTGTGTGTGTGTGTGTGTCCAGGACTGTTTCTCCGAATTTACTCAACCGAATGGCTTGATTTTGGGGGTCTCCGAATTCGGAATATATCAAAATCTTTTATTAGAACAATCGAGCGTTTGATGATTGCCTAAGTGATTTGGGAGTTATCGCCCTTTTGAGAAAAGTTGGTTGTCTCGCGTTCATTTAAATCACTCAATTTTTTGGAAGTAGATAGCATGAATACGGACTCTGAACAGAGTGACTATTAGGAAATGGTCGCTCTTATATTTTTCATGTAAATTGTACCTCAGTTGACATCGCATGTGAACCCAGTTTAGATGCCTGTATCTCCGAAAATAGTCAACCGATCGATTTCAAATTTGGGGTTTCTTAATGAATCAAGATCTTTGAACAGAGGGCCCGACCCAGGTACGATTGCACACATCATTTGTGAGTTATCGCCCTTTACAGAAAAGTTGGCTTTCTGGCGTTTAAAGGCGTAATATCTACCTAAATCACTCCAATTTTTGGAACTCGATAGCATGAATACAGAATGAATTTTGGAGGTAGTCGCTCTTATAATTTTGACGTAAACCGTACCTCATGAAAGTGCTGGAGATCCCATTTTAGATCTCAAAATCGCTCCTACCACATTTAGATGTGTCTGGGGTGCCATAAAAATATACCACAAAAAAAAAAATAGAAAAAAATCACTGCAGCCGTTATCATCAATTGACTGGAAAACTGGAGAGAGAGAGAGAGAGAGAGAGAGAACTCTCAGAACTCAGAACTCTTTATTTCACTGACATTTGTCCATTGAAAGATCTGAACACGCTTTAAAAACTCAATCATTTGCATGTACAATTTCACTGTTTACTAGAACTCACTCACCAGCTGTCGTTTAAACTAGAACAGGGTGTTATTTCAAACTGGACGCACACACACGCACACAACTGTGCACGCGTACGTGCGCGCGCGCACACACACACACACACACACACACACACACACACACACACACAAGCACGCGCGGAGCGAGCCACTGGCATGCTCGCTGCTACATTCACACCGAAAACAGGGGGGTTTGGGCCATCGGCCCTCTGTCGGATTGTAATACAACTTTTTTGTTTTTGTTGTAGTTTTTCCAGAAGCTTTTACAAGGTGTTTGCAGAGCAGGTAACAGTACAATGTAAGCATCGTCTGAAAGTATGTTATTTCCTGAAAGCTATTTCGCATTTTCATCGCATGAAAAATGAACCTTGCCAATGTGATAATGCGTCTTGGGTTCTTTGTGTTCAAAATCGCCATGTTTTGGTTACGGAAATGATGGACATCAAAAGAATCACCGAGAACTCTAACTCTAACATTTGTGTAGAATGGACATGTAAACAGGAAATGTTTTTCGTCCTCAACAGCAGTTCTACATAGTGGACACATCATTGCAGCTTCACTAGCGTCAACATAACGGAGCTTGTTTGCCTTTAATGGTAGCAACCCAAGACGGAATTTTGTGTATTTTGAGCGAATGACAGGCGTTTGGAGCACATCGAAATATTTCTCGCGTTCTAGAACAGTCTTAAAGGACTTGTACGTGCTGTATCTTGTGCTATCTTCTATTTTGGCATGCCAACCCTGGTAGAAACAATCCGTGAGTCTAAGTTTTAATTCAGATAGGAATAGACTCTCGTCACCAACACTTTAGTTCCACCAGACGTGTGCAAAACCATTGTAGCAGAGCAACATCTTTACTTTTGATACCCAGTTTTCCAGTCCTGTTTCGTTCATGTTAACCATCATGCAGTATGCCATCTTGATGTACCTGCTTTTGGGGAGTTTCTTTAGTCGAAGCCAATACTTAATGCATTTTATTGTTGCTGTTACCGATAGTGAGTATCTACCGAGTTCTCCGTAGATCAGCTGATTTGGGGTCTGTGGCGAAACTTTCAATAGGCGTTTGCATGCGAACATTTTTTTTTTTTTTTTTTTTTTTACATGTTCAGAAACAACTTTATGGTAGACTCCATGTTCTCATATTTATAGCACTCATAATTATTTCATACACAAGAAATGGATACATGAAAAGGACGAACTGACAAAGGATCGGTCTGTCTGTGTTACATTATTGATTGTTTTTTGGTTCAGATTTATTGATCGTCCATGGGAGAGATAATTATGATGACGCACGATACACGGCGTCCTTTGGTCGTTTCAAACCCGCGCGACACGCATGGCGAAGTTTCTCATTAGTCTCTAGTTTGATTTTTTCCCCCAGTGTGGTTTTCCTGTTTATCTGTTGCCAGTAGCTGAGAGAAATTCACACGAATTCTCCCCGTAGATACAAACTGTTCTTCATATATCCACATTGAAAAACACCAACATCCACCTCTCATTTTTTTTAAAAAATCATTATTTCTGCTTCAGCAGTACAAAGGGTGTGAATGTTTGTTTCCTCAATGTACAATAAACAGACAACTGGACACATATTTTCCTGTTTTACAATTATCTCTGAGTGTGTGCGTGTGCCTATGTGTGCGTGTGTGTATATCTGTTCAGTTCTGTATACTTGTAAAATTGAAGATCTTACTGTTAAGGTAACATGAGTTGCATTAATTTTTCTATACAAATGCAGAAACTTTATACTGTTCTAATCTTCAGTTGACTTTCAAATATAGACATCAGCGGAATACGTGAAGCTGTCTTTTTATATATATACTGATAAACATTTTTGCAATTAGAAGTACATGATTTATTTTATTTACCTTAGTTCTTATCCCAAAGATTACATCAACAGCGCTAAGCTTCACTCTATAGTCGCATGAAGCCAAAATAAACTGTTCCATCTCTCTCCAGAAAGCATACACCACTGGACACTCATAAAAAAAATGTTCTATGTAATCGACAGAGTCTGGACAGTATGAACATTTATTATTTTCCGTCACTTTCATTTTGCTTAACAGAATATTAGTGGGGTAAATGTTATGTAAAATTTTCCATTGGAGGACCCTCAGTCGTGTTTCTTTTGTAACTTGTATAGGCAAGGACCAAATCGTTTCATCTATCTTTATACCAAATTTTCTAAACCAGAAGTGTGATGAACATGGTACAGGCGTGTTTTCCATAAGCTGATGCCTCAACTACTTGACTGTAACAAGCTTCTTGCTATGAAATAAAGGTACATCATTAAGGATCATTAAGCTTGTGGATACACTGGAGTACAGCAGTTCTTACAACGTTATACTCAAGAATACGGCCGGGTGCAGTACCCAGCAAGTTACAGACATGTTCAAAAGACACAAAACCTTGAGGACTGAGTACATCCTTTACAAACAACACATTTTGTTTGATCCAGTCAGGAAAGAACAGAACCTTTCCTTGATACGTAACATATTTGTTATTCCATAACACGGTTGATATATGATCATCCTTACAATTATTAGTGTTCAACCAAGTTTTCAACACGGTCGACCAAAAATTGGATCGCACTGTCTCAAGCCCTTTAAAGGATGGACACTTAACATTTGCAAAGAAACACAAGTATTTTCCTCCAAACTGTGAATATATATGAGACGGAATGTAAGTCCACTTATCGAGGGTACCTGCTTGACAAAGTCGTACAGCCCACTTCAAAAGAAAGGCTGCTTGCATCTGTCTTATGTCAATCATGTTAAGGCCACCTTTCGACACATCACTGCATACAACACTTCTTTTCACCTTTTCGAAGGCTCTGCCGTTGCACTCTTTTTTTTCTCCACAAAAATCGGAACAACACAGTATTTACAAGGGTAAGCACATTTTCTGGCACTATCAATGCTTGCATGATGTACACAAACTGAGCAATGAGGAACGTCCTAGCGATGCACACCTTTCCTACGATACTTAAATTTCTTTTTTCCCATGCTTGGATTAATCTTTTGATATTATCTATCCTACTTTTCCAATTTTCCTCTACATTCGAAGCATTTGTTTCATTGGAGAAAAACACACCAAGGATTTTTAATTTCTTTTTCCATTTAAAACCGAACATTACATCCGTGCGATTTCTGAAACTTCCCAACCACATTGCCTCTGACTTTTGCCTGTTTATTATTAACCCAGAGAATAATGAGAACTCATCAAAGATATTAAGTGCATATAGCATATCTTGCTCGTCGTTAAGAAATAAGGTAATATCATCCGCGTAAAGTGCTATTTTTATGATGTCTGCCACATCACAATTTTGAGAATTCCAGTGCTTCAGACCTTTAATGTTTCCACTTTGCCGAATTTTATTTGCTAATAATTCTATAGCTAAAACGAAAGCTAAACAGGAAAAGGGACATCCTTGTCTAATTCCAGAATCTACACTAAAATATTCAGAGAGCCATCCACAATAAGAGATACAACTTTTAGAGTTAGCCATCAACACTTTAACCCAACTGACAAAGTCTGGACCAAAGCCGAATTTTTTGAAAGCCAATATTATGAAATCTTTTGAAATTCTATCGTAAGCCTAGGTATAATCAATCGCCACAAGGACTCCAGGTTTCTGAAGGACGTTAAGCTGATCAGTGACATCGTCTATTAACCGTAGTAATGTGGATGCCTGACGACCTTTAATGTATCCAACTTGGTCAGCATTCACCAAATCATGTATTACATTTCCCAAACGAATAGCGAGACATTTAGCCAGAAGCTTGTAATCTGAATTTGTTAATGATATTGGTCTCCAGTTTTTCAATTTGTCTCTTGGTAAGTTTTTCCCTTTATGTATTAGTGTAATAGCAGCCTTTTGCTGGGAGGTAGACAGAGTTCCATTTATGAATGCTTGATTAAACGATGATGCTAATAAACTACTTATACGAGCCCAAAACGTTTTTAAAAATTCAACTGTTAAACCATCTACCCCTGGAGCAGAGCCATTTTTCATTCGCTTTAATGCTGAGAGCAGTTCAGCCTCTGTAATTTGTCCTTCGCAGGAACTCTTTTGATCAGCGGAAAGGGTCGAGATTTTTATATTTCTTGTGAAACCATTTACTGCAGCTTCCATGCCTTCAGTGCAAATTTTCTTTTTATATAGGTTGGCGAAGAAGTCTTTTTGTACTTCCATAATATCGGACTGATCAGTATAGGTATTTCCATTATCATCGCATACTTTTTCCATAACTTTCGCGTTTGCTCTAGATTTCTCCAAGTTTAAAAAATACTTCGTGTTTTTTTTCTCCTTGTTCAATCTATTTCACCCGAGCACGTACCTGAGCTGCACGGGATTTCTGCTGTTCATACAGTTCTATTTTTAGTTTCAGTTGGTCTCATGCACACAACAGACTATTGCAATTTGGGTCATTTGCCAGCTTTGATTCTATGTCGTTTAGGTCAGCATACCATTTCAACAGCGCGTTTATGTTATCGATACTTCGGTTTTTACTGTAAACAGTTGAATAATCTCTTATCTTAACTTTCAGTAATTCCCATTCCATTTGAAAATCAGTGCCCATAACAGCTGTGTGGTCATCAATCAATGCATTCATGTGATTAACATAAGAGTGATCTTTCAACAAAGCATTGTTGAATTTCCAGTAACCACTTCCCCTTACTATTTCGGACAGCTTGAACACAATATGACATCCCCTGTGGTCTGTAATAGACACAGTGTTAATATTACATTCAACTGTTTTATCAAAGAGTGAAGAACTCATAAGCACATAATCAATTCTTCTCGCCAGGAAAGGATTCTTTTTACACCAGGTATATTCAGCATCCTCAGGGTGAAACAACCTCCACGCATCATGTAGGTCACAAGTACTGATGAAATCATTAAACAGCGTCACGGTGTTTTCATTATGTTTTCCACCGGATATAATATCTAACTCATTGTCTAACACACAGTTAAAATCACCACATACTATCAAGTGATCAACGTGCATGCTGCCGACCACTTGCACAAGGTCATCAAAAAACTTTCTTTTTTCCTGTGGGCTGTTAGGAGCATACACGTTTACCATTGTTATTTGTTTTCCACTTATATCAAACTGACATGATAAAATTCTGGTAGAACAGTGCAATGGTTTTACCTCAGCCACAGCACCTTTTCTAAACAAGATTACCTGGCCGGCACTATGTGTTGTATTTTCACAAAATATAAGCTCACCTCCCCACTTCTCCACTCATCGAGTACTTCTTTTGTTATATACGTTTCTTGAAGGCAAACAACATCGTATTTTCTTTCTCTAAAATATCTCAGCAAAGTTCTACGTTTAACTTTGGATCTCAAACCTCGAGTATTAATCGAAAGAATGCGTAATGTTGAATCGTTAGCCATTAGGAAAGTCCGTGGACGTAAGCAAAGGTCCGTACACCGTATGGCACAAGAGGCACGTGCACTGGGTTACACATAATTATCAGGTCGGCAAAGCAGCGTCTCTACTACCCTGACTGTTGGCGTTGTCTGGGCTGCTGCTGAGACGCACGTGTTTTTCCAGTGTGTCAGTAGAGTTTGGGGAATCCCCGGTCTCTCTTGCACGCTTTGATGGAGTCAAGGATCGTGATCGCTGCCCGAAAGCCAGTTTTGATTGTTTTGCATGTGCTAGCTGTCTACCTCTTTCCATCAGTTGCGATCTTCTGATGTCGTTCACTTTTTTCGCGATGGCTGATTTCGGCGTGCTATCCACCTGCACTGCTGGAGTGTTTGTCAGGCTTGTGGGGGTCTCCAGCTCCAGCTCCAGCTCCGCGCTGTCCTCCTCTCCCTCAGCCTCGGTGTGGGTAGTGACATCCATGGTGGTAGCACTCTCCGGCTTATCCTGTGAAGGGGGGTTGACACTGCCCTGAGCGACTGGATCTGTTGCTATGAAAGAACTGTCCTGGTGACTGCCCTGGCGACTGTTCTGGTCCCACACTGCCACGTCTGTACCGCAGATTGGATCCCCTTGCTTATGTCCCTTTTCACCACACTGCCGACACACGATGTCATTATGACATATTGCCGCCCGGTGACCCTCCCGGAGACATCTGGTGCACGTGATAACTTGCCTAACTTTCGGCTGCTCTTTATGGTATAGGTGAGCTATAAACCTTCCGATTGCCACAGTCTTCTCGAGCGGTCGCTCCGGCACGTTTATAAACACGTATCTTCTGCCAGTCAGGAAGCGTGTCAGCTTGCCGTCTTTGTCTCTGATTTTCTCTTCAATGAGGGAAGATCTAAATGTACAACCAAGCCGCACCAACGCTGTCTCAATGTCCCAGTTCGCGAACAGCTGATTTCTTGCCGCTCTTGTAACCGGGTAGATCCTCCATAATCCCCGTATGTCCTGCGCTCCCAGGATCGTCTCTGACCCGCTGACTCTTTCAGCAGCTACACAGATCTCGAGGGTGTTGTACGGAGCGCTGATTCCCTGCCTAGGTAAATCCCGTCGTTTGAGAAACACGGGTTCAACGCTAGCCATGTTAGCGTGTCGCACCTGGGTAGCGTCCTATCACAGTACTACACGGCCAACACACTGAGTACACACGACCACGACCAACGCAGTACACAGCAGTACACAGCGCACCGTCTCACCGCACGTGCTGTGCGGAACAGAATGGCGACCAAAGGAACACCGGTCACAACTGACCTTCACCACTCAAGACACAGCGAATGCAAGGTCTGAATAGAGTCCAGCAGCATGCACTTCGAGTAGAAAAAGGCCCCGAACCTTCAGACACCTCTCAGCAAAGATAGGAAGCAATAAACGAGCAATTCCAGAAGGAAACGTAGAAAAATATGCCAGCGGCATGCAAACGTGTCCCTTTTGACATCAAGGGGACGTAACTGCGAACATGTGGATACTTTCTGTTAGAAAGGGGTCTAAACAGCCCCAAAGTTCAGCGCCGTACATCAGCATAGGGACAATTTGACAGTCAAACAGCTTGAGGAAAACAGAAACATCGTTACACCCTATCTTCCTGAGCGTTCTGAAAATGTCTACACAGCAGCGTTTTGCCTTTGTGATTGTGTCCTCGAGGGAAATCCTTAAACATAAACGAGTGGAGAAGGTTAAACCAAGATATTTGTAGCTGTTGACGATTTCAATCAACTTATCGCCATAAAACCATTTTTCTGTTTTTGCAATATATCCGCCATTTCTGAACACAACAATCTTAGTTTTTTCCAGGTTCACCACCAATCCAAGGCGCTCAGCAACAGAATGCAAAACGTTCAGTTGATTTTGCAAACCAATGGGGGTTGTTGACATCAAGCAGATATCATCAGCGAACATCAGAACAAAAAGCTCTGAGAGAGAGAGAGAGAGAGAGATTGTGTGTACGTGTGTGTGTGTGTGTGTGTGTGTGTGTGTGTGTGTGTGTGTGTGTGTGTGTGTGTGTGTGTGTGTGTGTGCGAGCACACACAACACATATACACACTGACAAGCGTGCGTCTATGAGAGAGAGGCTGACGTCAAATGTTTGGTTCACAGACAAAATATGCAAGTATCGTCACTGCTTCCATTCCATCAGCCCTCTAGATCTTCCAGATTTCATGTGAAAAATAATTTAGTCGGGGAAGTCACAAAGCCAGCACGGAAATCACAAGACATGAAAAACGGTCACTCTTGTACCTTCCCTTAGAGAGCTTCCCAAGGTTAAGCATCTACGCACAACATTCAAACACTTCATACTGACAATATTCCGAAGAAATTTCAACACATTTCATTCAGTTTTATTCGTGTTTCATAATTATAAGCAAACGACAATTTCAAAATGTAAACAAACAACAAGAGAGATAACTCCTGACTTGACTTTTGAACGTTCGGCAAAGATCTTCTTGTATAGAGGATCTTTGACGTTCGGCAAACGACATGTAAACAAACAAGGGAGACAACTACTGACGTTTTAACGTTCGGTCCCGTGTTGCCTCCCATTTAGCAACTTTGCAGATCCCTTCTTCTACTAAAATTATAAGTAGTTCCGATCAATAAGTCATACAACCGCATACAACAAGCCAACACCTAAAGGGGGAGGTTACGCGGGTCCGCCTTCTTGCTCTGAGCGTAGTAGTGGCCCAGCTCAAGGTCCCGTTAGTTGCGGCTGTAACGCACTGACGTGCTCTCATTCGCTTTTTCAGTCTCGTTCTCCCCCCCCCCCCCTCACCCAGTCACGTGGCTAATCGATCGTAGCGGATTTAGTGTCATTGGTAGGACTTGAAGAGGGGGAGAACCGGCAACAATAACAACAAAACAGACAAAATAACATGAAATTTGGAGAAACAACTTTGTAGGACGGGGCCGTTCCTCCTTGTTTTGTTGTTGTTGGGGGAGGGGGGGGGGGTGGCGAGGGGGGTTCAGAGGGGAGGTGTTTTGTGTTTTTTGTTTTTGTCTTTGTTTTTAATTTTTGTTTTTGGGTTTTTTTAATGTTATGTTTTAATTTTTATCTGGTGTATTTTGTTGGGTTGGTTATTTTTGTTCTTGTTTCTGCTGTTTTGGTGATGTTGCTACTTTCTTCTCTTTTTTTTTTCTTCTTTTTTTTTTCTCTCTCTCTCTCTCACATGCCTTCTAGTGTAACATTCACATGAGTTGAGAAACATATTTGGTGCAGTACGTGCGTTTTGTAAATTGTGTATGTGCGGGGGGGGGGGGGGGAGAGAGAGAGTTTGTGTAGTAGAATGTAGCATGGATAAGATTAGAAGAAAGGACACTGTACCTGATCTTTCATCCTTGAAAAATAAAGTGTCATTGTCATTCTCTCTCTCTCTCTCTCTCTCTCTCTCTCTCTCGCTCTCTCTCTCTCTCTCTCTCTTGGAGTGAAGTAAGTAAATAATAATAATAATAATAGTTTATTCAGTTTTGCAGGCCATTTGGCCCATCAGAACATGAGGATAAGACATTTCAAAGTAAGCTGAGGTAGAGGTGACTTCTCACACTATCAAAGTAACCATGAAACCAGTATCAGTACAAGATACAACATATTCTGCATAAAGCGTGTAAACTGATGCTATGACTATAGCCTTATTGTCTGATGCTATGACTATAGCCTTATTGTCTGATGCTATGACTATAGCCTTATTGTCTGATGCTATGACTATAGCCTTATTGTCTGATGGTATGACTATAGCCTTATTGTCTGATGGTATGACTATACCCTTATTGTCTGATGCTATGACTATAGCCTTATTGTCTGATGCTATGACTATAGCCTTATTGTCTGATGCTATGACTATAGCCTTATTGTCTGATGCTATGACTATAGCCTTATTGTCTGATGGTATGACTATAGCCTTATTGTCTGATGCTATGACTATCGCCTTATTGTCTGATGCTATGACTATACCCTTATTGTCTGATGCTATGACTATACCCTTATTGTCTGATGCTATGACTATAGCCTTATTGTCTGATTTTCAGGCATTGACTTACATATAATGCTAGTCTGAAGGACATTATAGCTGACAGGTTTTTACATAATAGTTGGACTTTAAAAACTGAAGGGAGACGGTGATAAAATACTGGAATAAGACGTTTGGGAGGTGACGTGTATTTCGGGCATACTAACACAACATGACACAGGTCTTCAATGCAGTGCATATCGCATTGCTTACAATCGGGATCTGTAATTGACACAGCATTTAGTGGTAGCTGACTGCATCGTAAGAGACACAATGCACGTCGATGTTCGTGCGCGTTCAGATAACCAGTGTAGCTGGCTCTGAGTATTTCTGGGTGATATGAACAGTACTCAGGGTAAGATGAAAGCGAAGCGTGCCAGTCCTGCCGGAATGTATCCTTTAACCTACATTTGAAAATAGAAATAAAATGGGCCACATTTCCAACAGCTTGCATTTCCCATGCGTAACCAAAGCCATGAGCACACAGAAGTACTCTAACACGTGATGCCCAGTTCTGTCTACCTGATTTGTCATGCATGCACAACATCTTATAACACTGTTTGGGATATCTGCTTTCTGGCAGTGAAAGTAGTCTACACCAATACTTCACAACACGAAGGTATGAGTCAATATACATAGGGAATCTGCCACATTCTCCTAGTGCAATATTATTTGTAACATCTCTCCCCACTCCTAAAACCATCTTGCATATCTTTGTTTGAATCTTTTCAATGTCCTCATTTTTTTCAGCCCACCATATCTCTGACCCATATAGAAGAATCGGTTTCACCTTGGCATAAAATATCTTGAAAACAGTATCTGCAGGTATACATTGGAGTCTGAAATACAGTTTTTTGATGCCTGCTACAGCCCGCAAGGCTTTGCTTGACAAGTTTGTTACACATTTTGACCAGTTCAGTGTAGAAGAGAATATGACACCGAGATAGTTATAACAAGACTCAACCTGAATCTGATCACCGGCAAAAAAAACATTTCTCACAACCTTTGACAAAACCCCCGTTTTTGAACACCACCACCTTTGTCTTATCCATATTTACTGACAAACCCCATTTTCTGCAGTACTGTTCTAGACAGTTTATCTTTTTTTGGAGATCAGCGACAGAGTCGGAAACTAGTGCAATATCGTCTGCATACATGAGAAGTAGGATACCAATAGGATCTGCAAACACATCAATACCACGTGCACCACCACAAGTCAACTCAGCTTCTAGTTCAGACAGAAAGATTGAAAACAGCAATGGACTTAATACACACCCTTGTCTAACCCCTGACATACAGTCAAAGTACTCTGTAACCTTATTCCCCACCCTGACAGCCGCCTTAACTTGACTATACATGTTCTTCAGAGTTCGGAACATTTTCCCGTGAACGCCTTTGCGTAAAATAACATACAGCATTTTCATCCGATGTATACAATCGTACGCTTTTGAGAAATCGACAAAAAGTGTATAAAAACGTCCTCCCTGTTTAGTTAGGTACTTCTGAACTAGCGACTGTAATGAGAAAATGTTGTCTGTGGTACTATACCCCTTGCAGAACCCCGCTTGAGCCTCAGGGATGGCATCAGTTTCATCACAAAAGCAACCTAACCTGTTATTGACTACTGTACTATACAGCTTGCTGATAATATTGAGCAGGGAGATCCCCCTATAGTTATCAACTTTTCTAGAATTGCCCTTTTTATGCAAAGGAAAAATTACAGCTTTGGTCCAGCTCTCTGGGTATACTCCGCTGTCAAAAACCCGATTAAATAAAGGGCACAGAAATTTCACCAAAACATCCCCAGCTTGGAGAAAAAATCCGAAGGCAGGCCATCAGGACCGGGGGCTTTCCCTTGTTTCAAACTTTTCACTCCGGATTTCGGCCTCAGAAATGTCTTCATCTAATTTAGAATCGGAACTGTCTTCACAGTTCTGAGCGTCATGATCATTCACACAATCTTCAGCTTCACGACAGAACTCTGAGTCATCCACTGCTTCATTAATGTTGAGTAAACTTCTAAAATATTCATACCATGTACGTGGCGAAATCATGTCCAAAGCGTTAGTTTTACTTGCGGTCAGAGACTTGATCTTTTGCCAAAAGGATTTCGAATTACTGTCATTACATGCTTTGTTTTGGTCGTCAAGAACACGACTGTTCAGCTCCTCCTGTTTCGTTTTACACAATTTTTTTTTAATCTTTCTTAAGACAGAGATACTTTTCTAAATCATCTCGGCTATTGCTTTGCCTAAATTTTTTCAGCTGCCTGTATTTGTTTTGTTTTGCATACTCGCAGTCCGCGTCCCACCACTGTGGCTGAGCACGTGAATCTTGTGACTGTACATACTGTTTTGACCTCATTTTGCCGGCCGCTTTCTGCAAAAACGAAACAAGACAGGTGGACCCTTCTGAGTGAAGTAAGTGTGTGTGTGTGTGTGGGGGGGGGGGTACAACAAATGTTTCAGTTATGTCTTACAGCTTGTTGCTCGAGCCAGCTCTTTCAGGAATTCACTCTCTGAACTGTAGACTTCCGCCAGGATTCCACCAAAAGTGCCGCACAACATCTGAAAGTAAAAGGTGGTCAGCTTGGCGCATGAAAATGTACACTAGAAAACAGGTGCACGACATCAGTACTTTCTCCAATTAATTGTCATAGCTGAAGCATATATTTAGTTCTGAAATTGACCACTGATTTATCAACCAATCAAACCAATCCTAAGAGAAGCGCTGACAATACGGACAAAATTTTCTAGAATGTTCGCGTGGACTACACAACCACCACTATCTTTTTTTCTGTCTAAAGCTTTGCTCTCAGTTTTATTGTGTGGTTCACGACTGTTCAATAAGCCGATGTGCATGTACAGCTAAACGTTTCAGCTTTTATTGTATGCTGTCAACAGCTGTTATCTCGGGTTCATGCGACACCATTTATTTTTCCCCAAAAACTTTGAAGCCACGTGAAATCAAAAGCCCTTACGAAGCCTCTGTGTGTGTGTGTGTGTGTGTGTGTGTGTGTGTGTGTGTGTGTGTGTGTGTGTGTGTGTGTGTTCCACTTACTTTCCGATGCACCGCTCAGCTTTGCTATCAGTGGCCGGAGAACAACATTATTCACAAAACAAAACATGACTTCATTATGAAACAAAGCACTGAAACAAGAAATGTTTGAACATTAAATAAATATTTTATTCAGTTTTCGTCATGTAACTACGCAGTCTCAATGCAAAGTGCGCCTGACACTTGAGCACTAAGCAACCGGTGTAACACGCGGCGATGTACTCCCCAGGTCCATATACCACGGGACACTTCTGGCGTTAAAGCTGGACGTACTCCCCCTACTTCAGTCCTACTCTCACACGCCACATGTACTGCCAAGCTGGAGGCACTCCACTACTGAAACAAATCGTTAGTCAGTCTGTATGTGGTTTATAGACTAGAGTGAGTACAACGCGGGAAGTGCCCCGGAGTATGTAGAGCTGCGGCGCACATCACCCGTGTAAAGCCTACGGTAGACGCCGGCTGCGAGCCTGCGGAGCCTTTGCACGCTGGTCAGTCGAACGGCTTTTCTGTTCACACGCTAGGAGCGTGCAGTGAGCGGACTGCGGCGTCGGCCTGGAGCTGGACAATACACAAAGAGCGAAGGCGCGCGGTCAGCGGCGATTGGCGTGGCGAGGAAAAAAAAAGGGGGCGGGGGGGACCCGTGTTCTATGCACTGGCGAGCCGATTTAATTGACTGGGAGTGCATTTTACCACTAGTATCAGTCGCCACGTCTGACAGAGTACTTAAAGCCTTTGCACACGCTGAGTGCCTGCAGCGACGTCGCACGCTCGCCGAGTGGATTTTCTGTTCACACGCTCCCAGGGTGCACTGGGCGGACTGCGCTGCCGGCCTGGCGCTTGCCAGCACACAGAGCGCGAGCATAGGCGACTGGCTGGCGTGGTGACGAAAGAATAGGACCGTGTTCTAGCCACAGGCGTGGAGACGGCGTCTCTGGGCAGTGCTCCTGGCAAACGGATTTAATCGGCTGGGAGTGCAAAATCGTCGCGTGTGAAAGACCTTTTACACTGGGACTAATGGCGGAATTGATCCAGCACGCCACCCACCCACCCACCCACCCAACCCCCTCCTTCCTCCCCACCCAACTTCCTAATCCCCCCCCCCCCCCCTTTGCCAATCGAACTCCGCCTTCAGCATTCACTGCCCATGTCTAAATCTCATCTGAAGACTTTTCTTTACGTCAAGCTTTTGTTGCTTAACGGCTCCTGCTGAGTCTGCTTATGTGTGCGTTTAGTCGCCTGATCTCGCTGCACATGCCAAATTGGATGTTAGAGTGTGTGAAAATAGTGTGCGAAAATAGTGTGTGTGTGTGTGTGTGTGTGTGTGTGTGTGTGTGTGTGTGTGTGTGTGTGTGTGTGTAATGCCGCCTGCTGGACTTCCATGAATTACGGTTTTGTGTGCTATGTCCGCTATGCTAATGCCTGAATGCTGTTTGTCAGGACGGCTGTAGACGCCAACACAACACACACTAAACACGCAACGACACAAGACATGAAATAACAGAATTAAAAGAACTCCCGAGAATATAGGGATAAAGTTTTAATGACGATAATCAAGAAAACAGGTCTCCAATAACTGACGGCTAAATAAAAGACATGGGCCGTTTGAACGAAAATATGTCATTCACTGTTCACGAGAGAGTCAAAGATAGAATGATAAAAACTAAAGAGTGGTTTACAAAAGAGAATAACACACCAAGTGAGGGCTAACCGACAATGAACTTAAAGAATAGGATTCAATAAAACCACACGCCTCCGCGTTCTCACTCCTGAATAACTGATGGGAAAATTCGAAACGTGTGCAGGTAGGACAATACCCGGCTTCAGCCCCTACGGCAACTAACCAGTACGTAAAAGCCTATCACCTACCACTACACAACGAACCTACGTATAACCAGCACTATCCCTACCTGGCCCCGCATCAACAACATAGAGCCTAGCGACAGACAACACAAGAGCACGTTAACGTATCGGCCTGGGAGAAAACTCCTGGGCAGTGTTAGTCGCCAGTTCGTAAAGCTCACACACAAGGGTGGGGAAGGGACAGCCGAGAATTCAAAGAGATTGGGGATGAGGGGTCACACCTAAACACAAAGTTAGTATAGAGTGGTAAAGACTCTGGACGCATGGGATTACTATTCCCAAATGCGGGTAACGGACAATGGGATGGTGCCAGTAACCGCAAGTGCTGCGGAGCGTACAGAGCGTACACTCCACTCCAACCCTGGCACCCTCTGTGGACGAAAGAGGCAGAAGAAAGCAAAAGAATCACAAAGTGTACAGCACAACAAATTCGACCGAAGTCAGTGGATTTCTTCCGTAGTGCAAGGGGAATACTCTCCAGACAAACGGAACACCACAGTCAAGACAACCCATCCAGTACCTACCAGAAATCCTTCCGAATAACGAATCGGGCAATGGTCAAAAGACAAGTATACAACACGGGTTTTGTACTCAGCCTCACTCGAGTGAGCAAGCCTTTCCTCTGCCCCGAAATTAGACGCAAGTCTCAAGTCCAAATCCAAAGTGAAGATGGTCCCTGGACTGAGCTTTTAGTGATACCATTGCCGTATACTATCGGATAGCATCAAGCTCGGGACAGTACTCAGCCTTCAATCCAGAGAGTAAAAGCTTTCCGTGCCCCTTGGCGCCTATGCAAGCATAGACTCGGTAAGGTGTGTGGTACACGTATCAGCGCATGATTATCACAACATAGGAAAGCGCTCATTAAATTACGCATCAGCGCGCATATACTACAGATAGAAAGGGGCAGATACCGAAGCCTACCACGGGAACATAGACTGTGCCCTGCCTGCGGAGTAGTAGAAGACGAAATGCATTTTCTAGATACATGTAAATTATGCGCAAATAACCAAGCACAACTCATGCAAAATAACGTAGGTATGTACACGAAGCCAAGTAATCTGCTAAATAACGTAGACGGCCAGGCAGAATTAGCCAAGTACGTATATGAATGCTTCGTGGAAAGATAGAGGATTAGGGCAACAAACTAGCACCCCCTCCCCTCCTCTTTGCTAATTACCTTTTCTTTTGCCTTCATACCCCGAGCCACTGAACTGGAGACGCAAACGCCGCCCCAACCTCAGAATCACCGCTGGACACCCACAACCTTACCACCATCGGCCCCCGATGACGTGACTACAACGGACCACCCGAGACTTCGCCGATCGTCTTCTGGTACTGGGACACTCATTAATTATAACCCAACACAATGACATAGCGCCAATTTAGATATAATTCACCAACATGATGGAAATGTTAGGAAACATCACTGTGTCTAATTACCCAAAATGGTTCCATGGCAATAAATTTTGTTCTTGTTCTTTTTGTTCTATCACTGACAGTGCTAGCGCTCTCCCTGGCTGATAGTGATACCTAACTGCACACACATGCTCTACAGCATAGCCTAAAAGTACAGTTACTAAAAACACTAAGTCCAGGGCATTTTCATCACATGTGTGTGCCTTAAGCAAAGCGATTCCTTTGTATTTCAGTTGGAGAGCAGCGCTCTATAGTTAGTTACTTAGTTAGTTAATTAAGGCTTAACGCCGCGTAAGCAACAAAGACTATTTCGCCGCTAGCAGCGCTCTATAAAAACTATGTATTATTATTATTATTATTATTATTATTATTATTAATACATAAGTTGGCTTCTCTAAAGCCTGGCAAACGTGGAAACAGCGTGTCCATTTTGTTTCACTCCCGTAAGGATCAGTAACGGCCGTCTGATCCTGACGGATCACGTGACTAGGTCTCATCCTGCACTGACTCGTTCACTAGTGACAGTGATAGTGATCCCACTCAAAAATTCTACTAATAATTACAGATTAAGCCCACGACAAAACAAGCACATAAAATAAATAATAACAAGCAGACATCTAGTTTTGTTGGGAAAATCACTCTTTTGCTGAACAGAAAATTGACACCAAGTGTTAGTTTTGCATTACCCTTCCGTTTGTATGACTTACGAAGAAACAAGATGTGTGTGTGTGTGTGTGTGTGTGTGTGTGTGTGTGATGTGTAGACGTTGTTCATTCCGCGGCCTTTTTCACGTGAACACTTGATATACTGATGTAAAATATAACATTTTCTTCTGCCTAAACCGCCTTTCCCTTGCTGACTATTACAGTTGATGACTTCAGTAGTGTTAGCAACGGCAGTTTCGAAAAACCGAATTTCTTAACTGCTTCAACCGTCGGAAATGAAAGTGTCATTATTCATCATTATTCGTTATTTTTCGCTATTATTCATTACTGTTCACTATTATTCATTATGATTCATTATTATTCGGTATTATTCATTACTGTTCACTGTTATTCATTATAATTCCTTGTCATTCATTATGTTTCGCTATTATTCATTATTCTTTTGGTACTATTGTCAGACACAGAGATAGAGGTGTCTTCACGCACGAGTGATTCACGGACGGTTAGGGCCGTCTGATCCTCCTGCACTGACTCGTTCAGTTCCGATTAGGCACAGTGCTTTTGATACATGTCATACACACCACTACCACGCTCGAGTGACGCAGGGTCGGTGAGAGCCGTCTCATTCTGCAGGAGGCAATTGGCGTTACTGCTGCGGTAATCGAAGGTGAGACATTGGGGATTCTGATTACAGGCCGTTTTGCAGTCATCCACGGTAGTGTCAGAGAGAGTTGCGATGTTGTTATCTTTCAGCGATGCGTCCGGGATCATCATGTAGTTGCCCTGGAGGTCCGCTGCCTCGCAATCTGAAACAACAGCAACGACAGCAATATTTGACTGGCACTGGTATTTGGTATTAGTAATGGACCTACCCCCCTCCCCCTCCCCTCGCTCCGCCCCACCACCACACCTGCCCCAACCCTTGGACTTACTGTTTTCTTTCGTGTTTCAGTCATATCAAACTACACGTGCTTCTCTTTTTGTAGTGTCTGGCAAACAGTTTGCCGGACCATTCCGTGTGTGTGTGTGTGTGTGTGTGTGTGTGTGTGTGTGCGTGTGTGCCGGGTGCGTGCGTGCGTGCGTGCGTGTGCGTGCGTGCGTGCGTGCGTGCGTGCGTGCGTGTGTGTGTGTGTGTGTAACTTTTCCTGCATGCATGATGTGTAGATGTTGTTCATTCCGCGGCCTTTTCACGTGAACACTTGATATATATAAAATATTTTATAATATATAAATAAATATAACATTTTCTTCTGCCTAAACCGCCTTTTCCTTGCTGACTATTACAGTTGATGACTTCAGTAGTGTTAGCAACGGCAGTTTCGAAAAACTGAATTTCTTAAACTGCTTCAACCGTCGGAAGTGAAAGTGTCATTATTCATCATTATTCGTTATTTTTCGCTATTATTCATTACTTTTCACTATTATTCATTATGATTCATTATTATTCGCTGTTATTCATTACTGTTCACTATTATTCATTATAATTCACTGTCATTCATTATTTTTTGCTCGCTATTATTCATTATAATTCACTATCATTCATTATACATGTAGTTCATAACTATTCATTAATCATATCCAGGATCCAGGACGCAGTAGTTGCTGCACTAAAAGTAGTAATACCCACGTCATTATCAATCAATATTTTCATTATAATTCATTATTATACATTAGTCATAACCGGGACGCAGTAGTTGCTGCTCTGAGTAGTGATGCCCAGGTCAGTTATCAATAATTTTCATTAAAATTCATTATTATTCATTATACCTAAGACGCAGTAGTTATTGCTCTCAGAGTGGTAATACCCAGGTCATTATTATTCAATAATTTTCATTATAATTCATTAATATTCATTAGCCATACCTGGGACGCAGTAGTTTTTGCTCTCAGAGTAGTAATACCCAGGTCATTATTATTCAATAATTTTCATTATAATCTATTATTATTCATTAGTCATATCAGTCTGGGACGCAGTAGTTATTGCTCTCAGAGTGTTAATACCCAGGTCATTATTACTCAATAAATATCACTATACTTAATTATTATTTATTGGTCATACCTGGGACGCAGTAGTTGCCTCATTAGGCCATTATCATTTATTAATTTACATTATAATTCATTATTATGCATTAGTCTTACCTGGGACGCAGTAGTTATTGATCTCAGAGTAGTAATACCCAGGTCATTATTATTCAATAATTTTCATTATAATCTAGTATTATTCATTAGTCATATCTGGGACGCAGTAGTTATTCCTCTCATAGTAGTAATACCCCGGTCATTATCATTCAATAATTTTCACTGTAATTCATTATTATTCATTAGTCATACCTGGGACGCAGTAGTTATTGCTCTCAGAGTAGTAGTACCCGGGAATACAGAGACAGACTCCCGCATTGCATTCCGAGTTCAGGGCGAAACACTCAGGGTTGTTTACGCAGTACTTGTTCCTCCAGTCTGGGAAAAAAAATAAAGATTTTTACTCCAAAAAAAAAAGGACAGAAGTTATCACTATTCGAAGAATCTCGTATATAGGGTGAAAGAGCGATCACGTGCTGAAGAAAAAAAAGTAAAAAAAAAATAATGCAAAAAAAATAATCATGTCGACATCCTTAAAGTATGTTTGTGATTTAAATACGTTCGGCAGCAAACTAAAACAAAATAAAAATAATACTAAAAAATAAAAGGAGCAAACAAACAAAGCAAAACTAAAAATAATACTAAAAAATAAAAGGAGCAAACAAACAAAGCCGAACTAAAAATAGATGATAGTAAATGTGACTCGCATGCTTTGAATACAGTATACTCTAATTAGTATCTACCTTTCAGGTTGAAAGTTATCAATCAATCAGTCAGTCTGTCAGTCAGTCAGTCAGTCAGTCAGTCAGTCAGTCAGTCTACCATGACCCCTAGATATAAAGAGTATAATGTACCCGATCATTACCAATAAGTCAGTCAATCTACCATGACCCCTATACATAAACAGTATAATGTACCCGATCATTACCAATAAGTCAGTCAATCTGCCATGACCCCTAGATATAAACAGTATAATGTACCCGATCATTACCAATAAGTCAGTCAATCTGCCATGACCACTAGATATAAACAGTATGATGTACCCGATCATTACCAATAAGTCGGTTAATCTACCATGATCCCTAGATATAAACAGTATAATGTACCCGATCATTACCAATACTCTGAAATGTGGACAGTATAGTGGAACAAATCACAAACTATCTGTGTTCCGAAATGTAGATAGTTTAACGGGGAATAATAAAATTACCTGTATTGCGAAATGTCGATAGTATAATGGAACAAATCACAAACTACCTGTGTTCCGAAATGTGGATAGTATAATGGAAATAAGAGAATTACCTGTTTTCCGAGTAGAATGGCACAAATCACAAAACTGCCTGTATTCCCAAATGTGCAGTTTAGTGGAACAAATCGTAACCTGCATTCTTAACTTTGGATAGTAAAATGAAAATCATAAAATTACCTGTATTCCGAAATGTCTTGGACCCAGGAGAAGGAGAGGTGGGTCCTAGTGATGTCATGTAAGAGAAATGCCCTCGGCATTCGCCATACATCACCGTCTGTCTCGTGAAGGTGAATGTGACGCAATCCTCCACGTTCGAGCAATTAAGCGCGCAATGGGTGACAGACTTGGCAGTTGAGGAGAACTTCAGATTCGAGGTGAAAATGACGTCACCAAGGCCGATGTTCTCCCACAGGAAGTGCCTTAGTTGTCCCCCTTCACAAATGATGGCGGCCAGCGAGAGAACTATGACGAGAGCGGTAGCCATCTTAATTCGTTGGCTGTTACCTCTCACTTACGCTTTGTTAATAAAAAAAATTCTTTCCTTTGAAGTCAGACGTGACCGTTCAAAGTTCCTCCTTCAAACCTGTTCTTCTAAGGTCGAACGTATTCAAAGTTCTTCAATCTCAGCCAGACTATTCAGGGGCTCTGTCTTCCAAATTCGCACGTATTCCAAATTCCTCTCACTGTCGGACGTGTTCAAAATCCTTCCTCCGTCAGAGGTATTCAAAACTCCTCTCTGTCCAAATTCCTCTTACTGTCAGACGTATTCAAAATCCTTTCTTTCTCAGAGGTATTCAAAACTCCTCTCTGTAAAAGCAAACAAAAAAAAATATGTTGGCCTACAGTCCTCTGAAATTTAACTTTCACTACCCCACGAGGAAAAATGACTATTATTTTCATTGTGAGAAACCTGGCACGACCTAACGATGAACTATACTTACTACCTGACTCTGAAACTTTGTATTTCGAGCTCGTCCTGAAACATGACTACCGTTTTCATTGTGAGGTCGTAGATTCTGCGACTACCTCACTATGAAAGATGACTTATTTTTTTCATTGCATGGTCGTAGCATCTGAGACGACCTCATGATGAACTCTTGGTATTATTACCTCGCGATGAAAGAAAGATGACTAAATATTCTGGTCTTTTTTCATCGCCAGGTAGCGGCCACTTGGGCCACATTGGCGACCTCAAGAAGAAATCTTTGTATTACGACCTCAGCGTGAAAGATGACTAAATGTTCTCGTAGTGCCGTATTTCGTGTAACGTATTTTGCAAAAATGTCGTGTTCTAATGAGAGAGTGTTTACTTGATAACTGTGCATGCTCAAGAAATATGTGTGTATATGTGCCTGTGTGCGTGGGTGCGAGAGTGTGCATTTACATGCACATGCACGTGTGCGGATATTGCATATAACGATCAATATTCTGTCAGAATACTTCAATCAATAGCAATAATAGTGGTCAGTTTTCAGCTCAGCTCTCTGACCAACAATACTAAGTTTGCTCTTACGACGTCAGCTTGGATACACAGATATTTAATTTAAACGCATACAGTTGGGAACTCGAATTAACTGGAAACCAGCAGCTTTATCACTTTCAGCCCTGCCACCGTATCACCCACGGTCTCGCAGACCCTAACAATAATATGCGTGCATGTGACCGACTCTCGTACGCTCTACACAGTGGAAGATTTCCCTATAGGATGCGTCGCAATGAAAACAATAGTCATCTTTCAGAAGGAGGATGTAATAGTAGAGTTTTCATCATGAGGCAGTACGCGGAGAGTATTAATACATCTTTCACAGCCACGTCGTAAAACAAAGATTTCATGGTGAGGTCGTACCAGTGTATGCTACCTTACAAGGAAATTTTCATTTCAGTGTGCGGTCGTAATACAAAGATTTCATCGTGATGTCACCACAGGCTCTACTACCTGATAATGAGGTAGTAATACAATACGTTTCATCGTGTGGTCGTACCAAGCGGAACGCCCTTACAATGAAAAAAAAATAGTCATTTTTCCTCTCGTGGTAGTAACAGCTGAATTTCAGAAGATCGTAGACCAACAGACGTATTCAAAATCCTTTCTCTGTCAAGAGGCATTCAAAACTCCTCTCTGTCCAAATTCCTCTCACTATCAGACGTAGACAAAATCCCTTTCTCTATCAGTGGTATTCAAAACTCTCTGTCCAAATTCCTTTGACTGTCAGAAATATTCAAAATCCTTTCTCTATCAGTGGTATTCAAAACTCTCTGTCCAAATTCCTTTTACTGTCAGAAATATTCAAAATCCTTTCTGTCAAAGGTATTCAAAACTCCTCTCTGTCCAAATTCCTCAGACGTACTCAAAATCCTTTCTTTCTCAGAGATATTCAAAACTCCTCTCTGTTAAAAAAAAATCCTCTCTGACAGACGTGCATATCCAAGGGTCAGTCCTCTACCAGGTTTTTCAAAGCAGCTCTCTTCCTCTCTCTTTGTGTGAAACTGACCGATATATTATTTGGTTAGAATGCCCTATTTCGTGAAACAATTATGTTACTGAAAGTTTGTCTATCTGGTAACTGCTTGCGCGGGGTTAACAAGTACTAAATAACGAACTATCTAGTAACCCAACTGGACTGCCAAAGAAATGTCCAGGGTTTTCTGTTGTTGTTGTTGTATGTTTTTTGCTAACACCAAAGAGTACCCAGTGAGCTATTACAAAAAAGCTCAGAAAAATAACACGAGTTTTCGGTTTACCTATTCAGTCTGCATCTGTTTAAACGGTTTTCTTGCAGATTCTGTCTCCGAGGCTTTCACACCAGTCCTGTAGCACGACGGGCGTTAGAAAGATTGCAAATTCTTCCGCATGCGAGCAGCTGGAATTCACTCTTCACGCTGCGAAGGGAGAGTTCTGAATGCGAAAGTCTGGCGACACCGAGAAAGCCTAGCTACACCGCTGTATCAGAAGAAGTTGACCCCAGGCATCGGAAACTAGTTTCTCGGGCGTCCACACAATGCCTCCGTGAATTTGCGATGAACGCTGTTTGTTGTCCCTTCGCGGCCCAGGGACTGTTTTTAAATAATAGAAACACGCGTGATTGAATGTGCGGCTTTTGCTGTGCATATTAACGGCCGGTGGGGCCGTTTTCAGTTTCTAGGTTGTTTGGTTTTTGTGGTTTTTTTTTGTTTTTTTGTTTTTTGTAAACACCAAAGAGTACCCAGTGAGACTGACCCAGTGAGCTATTACGAAAAAGCTCAGAAAAATAACTCGAGTTTTCGGTTTATCTATTCAGTCTGCATCTGTTTTAAACGGTTTTCTTGCAGATGCTGTCTCCGAGGCTTTCACACAAGTCCTGTAGCACTACGGGCGTGAGAAAGATTTCAAATTCTTCCGCATGGGAGCAGTTGGAATTCACTCTTCGCGAGAGTTCTGAATGCGAGAGTTTGGCGACACGGAGAAAGCCTAGCTTCACCGCTGTATCCTATGTGGTGGAAAAGGACGTTAAACCCCCCAAACACCCACCCACCCTCACCGCTGTATCAGAAGTTGACCCCAGGCATCGGAAACTAGTTTCTCGGGTGTCCACAATGCCTCCGATTTTAGTGCAGAATTTGCGATGAACGCTGATTGTTGTCCCTTCACCACCCAGGGACTGTTTTTAAATAATAGAAACACGCGTCATTGAAAGTCGCCTACCGGCTGTACTTATCACAATGTGTGGCTTTCGCTGTGCATATGAATGGCCGGTCTAATGAGGTGGGGACGTTTTCGGTTTCTAGGTTACTGGTTGGTCTATTGTCCTGAACCACCACCGACTCCTCTCCCAAGCTCTCCTTCTTTTCCCTACCACCATCCCCCCCCTCCTCCCCCATCCCATCCCCACCCACAACCCGCCCACCCCCCCATCACCATCCCCCCCTCCCTCCGCCTCCCCGGCTCCGGCCGTCTCTCCTCTCAAAAAACACAAATGCACACACACACACACACACACACACACACACACACACACACACACGCCATCCATTCCAGCATACGCTCAGTATCCAACTTGGTAAGTGCAGCCAGGATCCGGATAAAAGCAACAAAAAAAAACCAAACAAACAAACAAACAACAAAAGCAACAATAACAACAAGAAGAAGAAGAACACCGTCGCGAACACCACTATTTATTCAAGGCTTTGCAGTCTGATCACCACGATGTCATCTAGGATTAAAGAGTCATCCAGGTGTGTCACCGTGTGCCATTTTCACCTCAAAGCAGTGGTTTGATAATGTGTTACATGGGGTGGGTGGGTGGGTGTTTGGGAGTTTAACGTCATTTTCCACCACGTATGGGTGATATCAAAAGACGGGGCAACGAGAAAAAGGCCAGCACAAATA
Organism: Batillaria attramentaria; assembly: GCA_018292915.2. Classification (NCBI taxonomy): domain Eukaryota; kingdom Metazoa; phylum Mollusca; class Gastropoda; family Batillariidae; genus Batillaria; species Batillaria attramentaria. The sequence goes on from JACVVK020000223.1 coordinate 301,714, forward strand.
TATGTGGCCCCAGCCGAGGAATCGAACTCACGACCCGAGAATGTGTTACAAAGGCTGCACAAAGGCAGTCAAGGATACACCAAATGTTGCCGACCTGGCAGTCTGACTGCATTGAATAATGTTTGGCTGGACTTTTCAATTAAGGTAGCTGCCCCCCCCCCCCCCCCTCCGCCCCTCCCCTCCCCCCCCCCCCCCCCCCCCCCCCCATCATCTGCGCACCTGTCCAGTCACATCTTTTGTCTTGGCACGTTACACCCAACCAGAATGACGCGACCTGACTTTGTCCTAATGTAAAAGCTTGTCATACGAATCGATGACGCGTAACGTAACAGCGCGCGTTTTCAGCTCTCGTGGGGAAAGTAAACTGGAATGGAGAGCATTAATTTATCAGTGTCCATTGAGACAATAAAGATACGGCTTTTACCTCGAAAAAGAGAGACACGGAAGAGAAACTATTGGCCACACACTTTGCATCGCTTAAAGGGCGCGGGAAGTTGGGTAAGGTTTGCGAGCTGCACTTGATTCAGTATACAGTGGGCGCTAGTTACCGACCAGCAGTTACCTCCAGTAGACTAGACTAGAGACTAGAGCTTGTAGTCTATAGTCTAGAGGTTCTAGTATATGGACTAGAGTGGGGTGTTGGGTGTTTGACGTCCTTTTCCACCACATAGGGCGATATCAAAGACGGGGCAACGATGAAAAAGCCAGCACAAATATTTGGCCCCAGCCGGGATCGAACTCACGACCCGAGCATTATAAGTCCAACGCTCTACCATTCGACCACCCCGGCTCCCCGCATATGAACTGTAGAATAGAGGTTGTAGTATATGGACTAGAGTTTGTAGAGCAGATAGACTAGAGTTTGTAGCATAAAAAACTAGAGTTTGTAGTAAATAGACTAGAGTTTGTAGTGTATAGACTAGAGTTTGTAGTAAATAGACTAGAGCTTGTAGTGTATAGACTAGAGTTTGTAGTGTATAGACTAGAGTTTGTAGTAAATAGACTAGAGCTTGTAGTGTATAGACTAGAGTTTGTAGTGTATAGACTAGAGTTTGTAGTAAATAGACTAGAGCTTGTAGTGTATAGACTAGAGTTTGTAGTATATAGGCTAGAGTTTGTAGTACATGTTTATAGACTGGAGTCTGTAGTACATGTATGTAGGTTAGAGTTTGTAGTGTCTCAGTTCATATCCACACACACACACACACACACACACACACACACACACACACACAGCAAAGCCGCTATGCAACTAAGCGTTTTATTTAGTCTGCTCTATGTCGATTTCGAGGTTTCAATATAAGACAAACGAATACATAAACCAGTAAACAAGTATTTGGTGGGTTACCTGCAGTTTTACTAGTGGCATACGTGACGGGCCACAGAGGAAGAAGCCAGCACATTTTATTCGCAGACGGTAGACAAGAAAGCCCACAGTTCTTGTCTTTTGCATGCTGCATTCGTTGTTGTAGTTTACAATTTACAAAACAGCGCCCCCCCCCCCAAAAAAAAAAAAAAAAAAAACGTTTTGCTTGGTTTGGACAAAACCGAAGGTACAAACCGTTCTTCATCCAGCTGTCAACCACAGCACGCAATAGTCAAAGCTTCAACTATGAATAGTAATCTAGCGACGGGGGTGCTTTATGGGTACGCGTAAAGTGCCCCGAGACGATGCAGCTTATGCTGGAAATGCCCCCCACCCCCACCCCCGTATCATTCGTGCCGGCGACTTCATCTGGCATGTTACATGTTAAATAAATAAATAAAAGAACAAATACATAAATGAATACATATATACATATTAAGTATTGCGCTGCACGTTGAAACCTAATCAATAAGTCGTGCCGGAGACTGATCCTCATATGACATGTTACAGCGGCTCCCCAAATAAATAAATAAAATAACAAATAAATAAATAAATATGAAGAATTGCGCTGCACATTGAAACCTAATCAATAACTACGTTTGTGCGGGTTACATCAATGTCTCTACTCAAGTGTGCAGTATCCCGTCAAGGATTGCGTGCAGTATCTCGTCAAGGATTGCGTGCAGTATCCCGTCAAGGATTGCGTGCAGTATCTCGTCAAGGATTGCGTGCAGTGTCCCGTCAAGGATTGCGTGCAGTATCCCGTCAAGGATTGCGTGCAGTATCTCGTCAAGGATTACGTGCAGTATCTCGTCAAGGATTACGTGCAGTATCTCGTCAAGGATTGCGTGCAGAGTCTCGTCAAGGATTGCGTGCAGTGTCTCGTCAAGGATTGCGTGCAGTATCTCGTCAAGGATTGCGTGCAGTATCTCGTCAAGGATTGCGTGCAGTATCTCGTCAAGGATTGCGTGCAGTATCTCGTCAAGGATTGCGTGCAGGAACCCGTCAAGGATTGCGTGCAGTATCTCGTCAAGGATTGCGTGCAGTATCTCGTCAAGGATTGCGTGCAGTATCCCTTCAGGGATTGCGTGCAGTATCTCGTCTTCCAGTGGATCTGCTCTTTCCCAATGGTAGATAAGAAATCCCACTGTTCTTGTCTTTCGCATGCTCCCCCATCTGATCAGTGTGGTCTGTGGTTGTTACTGATCGTCCGTGTCTGTGTGTTGATGGTTCTTCGCGGTTGTTCACAAACTGTTGACAAGAACAAATCTGTTTTTAGCGCAAAAAAAAAAAAATCAGTCATGACAAGGTTATCACTGTTTGTTTGTTTGTGTACTGATTGGTTGGTGAGTTGGCTGGTTGGTTGGTTATTTGTTCTCAATTCGCGTACTTTAACTATTTACAGAACAATGCAAAAAAAAAAACACAAAAAACGCTCTCCTTTCTTTTGGACAAAACTGAAGGGTGAATGGGTGGGTGTTTGGGGGTTTAACGTCCTTTTTCACCACATACAGTCGGACAAAAGTGAAGGTACAATGTTTATATGTACGGTTTTGACAATAACAACCGATTTCCGCTTGTTGGTCGCTCAACGCATGCACGGTTCGACTGACCTCATCAGCAGTATCAACTTTAAACAGAATATCTTAAAAAATAATAATAATACATAGCTTTTACAGAGCGCCGTTCTCCAACTTCAAGGACTCGCTGCGCATTAAAGCGCGCGCACACACACACACACACACACACACACACACACACACACACACACACACACACACACACACACACACACACACACACACACACACACACGCGCGCGCGCGCTATTTACATCCCCTCGGCATACATACAATTTGGCAGTGCAACGAACTCATGATGCACACAGACAGACTTAACAGAGGTTTAGCTATCAAAGGCTTGGCGGAAGAGATGCGATTTAAACAGAGGCAGTGAGGTCTGAAGGCGGAGTTCGATTGGCAAGGAGTTCCAGACAGTCGGAATCTTACCTGATTTCACAGGCGAAGTTGTGCAGTCTGTAACATGGCTGGTCGTTCCATGCATAATTTTTAGTCTCCTTCATCTGCAAGCAGTCCTCGTTGTAACTGATATCGTCCGGTTGGTTCCTTGCCCAGTCGGTGAAGTCAACGTCCTTCTGGAACGTTCTGTTGCTGTTCACCCACTGCCAGACACCCTCTGAGATCATGTCGGAACCTCCCAGCCACACATGGGTGTCTGCAACAAAATGTGTCTGAATAAAAATTTATGAACACGCATGATGTGTTTTTTTTTTTCTTCCTACTTGCACTTCTCACAACGGGCTTTGCAGGGTCTTCCTTTTTTTCCTTTGGTTTGTGTGGTTGTTTTTCGTTGTTGTTGTTGTTGTTTTGTTGTTGTTGTTGTTTTTGTTTTGCTTTTTGGGGGGTGGGGGGATAACTGACTGTCTTTTCAAGTGTTTGTTTGTTTGTTTGTTTGTTTGTTTGTTTGTTTGTTTGTTGGTTGGTTTGTTGGTTTGTTTGTTGCTTGCTTGCTTGCTTGCTTGGTTAGCTGGTTGGTTGGTTGGTTGGCTGGTTGTTTCTTTGTGTGTTGTTTGTTTGTTTGTTTTGGTAGTTGTTGTTTTGTTTTATTTGGGGAGGGGGTGTTTTATTGTTTTGTTTTGTTTGTTTGTTGTTGTTGTTGTTGTTTTTGGGTGGGGGGGGGGTGCTTGTAGGGGAAGGGTATTTGTGTTTTTGTTGGTTTTTGTTGGGGTTTTTTTTTGTGGGTTTTTTTTCGGGTTTTTTTTTTCTTTTCTTTGCTTTTCTGGTGTAATTTGTGAATATTTTTGTTGTTGTTTCTGCTGTTTTGGTGGTGTTGCTACTCTCTCTCTCTCTCTCTCTCTCTCTCTCTCTCTCTCTCTCTCTCTCTCTCTCTCTGTTGGGGGCGAAGTAAGTGGGGGGTGGGGGTGGGAGGGAGGTGTACATTAATCAAATATTTTATATCTTACGGCTTGCTGCTCGAGCGATCTCTTTCAGGAATTCACTCTCCTCTGAATTGTAGACTTCCGCCAAGATGCCACCAAAAGTGCCGCACAACACCTGAAAGCAGAAAGGTGGACAACTTGGAGTATGAAAATGTACACAAGACAACAGCTGCACGACACCATTACATTCTCCGAGTAATTGTCATAGCTGAAGTATCAGTATATTTATATTTAGTTCTGAAACTGACCAGTGATCCATCAACCAATTAAACCGATCGTTAGAGAAGCGATGTCAAAATGGTCGCAAATGAAATACGTGCTAGGAATTTTTTTTTTTTTGTTTTCGGGGGGGGGGGGGGGGGGGGGGGTTGTTTGTGTGCCTGTCCGTTTTAGAGAGGCTGTCGTGTTGTGTTGTGTTGTGTTGTGTTGTGTTGTGTTGTGTTGTGTTGTGTTGTGTTGTGTTGTGTTGTGTTGTGTTGTGCTCCGTTCCCTATTAATTTTTTTTGTTTTGTTTTATATATTCTCTCTGCCTTCCTTCCTGTTCTAAGCTGTGTGCAACAGGACTGCATGTGTTAATAAATAGTAAAAACAAATAAGAAGCATAGATTTACTTTAAAACACATGGGTGTTCATTCTGTACGCATACGGATGGTTAGCCGTGCGAGTCAGGACACACAAATCAACACAAAATACATTAAATCAACATATTTTATGACTGCTCCATCTGTCGGGGGGGGGGGGGATCAGCGACAGCGTGTGCGTGCGTGCGTGCGTGCGTGTGCGTGTACGTATGTCACTAATGGAACACCATAGCGCCTAATCGAAAAAAAAGCTTTTAGTTCCTTATAAAACCAACACTTTCCGGGTGGATTTTTTAAAGTAGGGACCATAGAGTGAGATAGTCACTATATTGTGACGCCGGAAAGGTGCAAAAAGCAGTCGATGCTGTAGTCGAGTGGTTTGTACCTTCTCGCTCTCTCGCCCACTATCCGGATAGCCATGAACACTAGCCCCGAGCAAACGCCTCCAGCCAGGGAGGCAAGCAGAGTTTTGTATCCTCGATGTTTGTGTTTCTTTGTCTCTTTTTTTTCTGTCAAATATCTCCACAGGCGTGTGACCTAAAGTTACTAAAGTAAACTGTAGTAGTTTTAGGAGATATACTACTTTTCAGAGCCGTAGCACAGCTCCTAAAAGTGCTCCGGCCATAAAGAAATAAATACAAAGGTACGGTCCCTGGCCATTACGTTCTCCTCAACTTCAACGGAAAACAAAAGAATTACTTGTTACCTGTTTGAACGGGGAAACGCAAGTTAAACAATATTTTGATGAAGAGGCTTTATTTTGGAAGAACTTTTGCTTTAGAAACCCTCCTGACTGTACTCATGCAGACGAGTTTTTTTGGGTTTTTTTGTTTGTTTTTTTTGGTTGTTTTTTTTTGGCCAAAAAGTGGTCCAGCCATGGCCGGAGTGGCCGGTAGGGCTGCTACGGCCCTGCTTTTTAACCATGTTTTGGTCTTAGGGCTGTTTTGTAGTTTAACGGGTTTAATTAGGCATTTCAACCCCCTTTTCAAAAGCAGAATTCCGGTTTTTCCGTTTTTGGAGCAGCTGTAGACTATTCCCCGTCTTTCACTAGAAAGTAAAGCCCATACCATCTTAAAGTATTTTTCACGCCCTTTCAGATGCAGTTTACCCGAAGTTTATACAGACTTCAACATAAATCAAGGACCACCTTGACAGACAGATCTACTTTTTAAGAATTCACAAAAATAGAGATCAAGGAATCTTTCAAATTTTTTTGCTGTGAAAGTGTTAAAGAGTTAACAATGCATCCAGCAAAAGCTTGCTGAAGCTGAAAAACCACCATGTGCTGCACGGACATCTTCCAGGAATTTTAGGCAAAATTTGCAAGTGGTCCTTGACTTATGTTGAAGTCTGTAGCTGCTCTAATACGCCCGCTGTCGTTAGTTGCCTGTGTCAAACAAACACAGACTCCCACAGCCGCTAACTTGCCTCCTTCGGCTTGGCCACGCATTGGTGCCTTCTTTGCGGCCCACGCTGTATCCTTAGATGACCCCGCCCCACGCAGGGGAGCCGGGGTGGCCGAATGGTAGAGCGTTGGACTTTCAATGCTCGGGTCGTGAGTTCGAATCCCTGCTGGGGCCAAATATTTGTGCTGGCCTTTTTCTCGCTGCCCCGTTTTTGATATCACCCTTATGAGGTGGAAGATGACGTTAAACTCCCAAACCCCCACCCACCCACCCGCTCCACGCCACGCGACAGAGGGGGAGTCGGTGGCTCAACGGTTTGAGCGTTGGACTCGAGGTCGAAAAGTCCCGGGTTCGAATCCCGACAGGGCCAACATTTGTACAGGCATTTTTCACGTTGCCCCGCTTCCGCTGACTGTGAACTGGATCTGTTTGTGTAAGTTGTCCATTACAGTCAAGGATACATAAAATGTGGCCGACCTTGCAGTCTGACTGGATTGAATAAGTGTTCAGCTGGACTGTACAGTTAGGGTAGCTATCCCCAGCCCCCATAACCTGCCCCCTAGGGCCGTCTACAATCACCTCGTTGTGGCGTGGACGATAAACTCCAGCTAACCAACCAACCAACCAACCAACCATCCACGCGACACAGTCCTCCATCTCAACCCTGCTTGCGATTTCTCGGACCAAGTCTACGATTCTATCGGCTCCCGTTGGCATTTCGTCTTTGGATGTTGGCGTCTACCTTCTAATGTTGTCACATTCCGCCATAACTTAGCGCGATATAATATTTATGAAGCGTTTGAGTTGCGCAATTTCTAAACTATTTCCGAATCTCGTTTAGAAAAATGCAGTTACCCGATGGGTAGGTTAGTGACGCCGCCTCAGTTTCCTGAGTGTATATGTGTGATTTTTTTTTTTTTTTTTTTGCTGCTCCAACTCTTTGCCAGCTCCTGTGGTGTTCCTCCCAGGTAATGGGTGGAACCCACGGAGGACTCGGAAGCTGGGACAATTTTTATTAAGCATGATGATGGAGATGAGGATGATAGTAAGATGATGCTATGGAGGTCCATGTGGTTTGGGACTGCGGGACAGGGCCGCATTCCACGCTTCCTATCATAAATATCTCGGCATTAACCAGGCCCGGGAACTACGGCACCTGCGGTGCCGGCCGTGTAATCATCCACATCATAAGACATGTCATACTAAGGGAAGCACCCCCAAAGTCGCACCTGTGAAGTGGGTGAAACTCGGCTGTGTGGCAACAGCCTCCCCATTGGGCCCATAGCACACCCGCTCTGGGTAGGAGCCGACCTAGGTAGGAAAAATCCCGCTTGCCTCGGCTGGGATTCGAACCCGGGTCTCCCGGTCCATGATCCGAAGTGCTAACCACTACACTACGGCGGCCGGTATGTGTGATTGTTTTATGTGTGTGGTGTTTACATTTGCATGGGTGGATGGGCGTTTGGGGATTTAACGTCCTTTTCCACCACATACGGGTGATACCAAAGACGGGGCAACGATGAAAAAGCCAGCACAAATATTTGGCCCCAGCCGGGATACGAACTCACGACCCGAGCAGTAGAAGTCCAACGCGCTACCATTCGACCACCCCAGCTCCCCTTACATGTACGTACTTAGGTTGTCTGTTGTGAATATTTAAGTCTTGTGTGCACTGCCCTGTGTTTTTGATGTACGCACCTGTGTATAATTATATGAGTCTAGTATTTCTGTTTATTCTCCATATACATGTACACGTGCGTGCAGCTCCGCGACTGATGAGCTGTCAGCCTGGCATTCAGAAACAGGCTGTGCATTTTTTCGTTTGTTAAATGAAGCAAATGCGTTTTGCGTTTCACCTCGATAAAAGGTTCAGAGTATTTTTTTTTTATGTGTGCACACACGCGGCACGCAACCGGCGATTAAACAGTTTTGAAAAGCACCATTGAAAAGGGCTGGCCAGGAAAAACAAAACAGACATGGTATCGTGAAAGCTGACGGACATAATTATTGACGTTTAGAACAGGTGGAGCATCATTTTTCAAAGCCAACTCTCGCTTGCTTTTCAACCCTTTTTTTTAACCAAAAAGCTGTTGCCCGATCTGTGGAACTAGGTGATCAATGATTTTAGTTGTTGTCTATCTGTGGGGCGAGCAAACAACCCGATAAAAATCATTAGTGTAATTTGATGATGGGGGCGGAACTATTCTCTCAAAATCACTCTTTCGGCAAATTTGAAAGGGCCGGGAAAGGACAGTTTGTTTTCTCAGCCTGGGGCAGGTGTCTGAATTATCGAACAACTGACGATATGGGAAGGTATAAATACTTATCAAATACCCCAAGCAAATCAGACTTCCTCTCTGCATAGCGCTCAGTCTATTCTTCTCCGAGAGAGCCTGAACAAAGTTGATCGTGAGTATGATTTCGGATATTTTTTATACATCGTTGACGTTAGAAATGGCATATTTATGATGTTATGTATTAATATAGGATCTTTAAGTGTGTTCTTGGCTTAAAGTGCCGCTGACTCACCCCCCACCCCACCCCAACGACCCCACCACTCACTCGACAATCCCTGTTGAATTAGACGTTTCAGCGTATCGTTCGAAAAGCTGTTGTCTTAATTTTGTCAAAAAATTTCATGCTGTCAGCTTACTTGACAATAACTGATATTATTCGTAGGATATCTTCCAATGGCGATGCTCCGTTTTCTCCTGATCGTGTCTGTGGTCCTTGGCGTGACGAGGGTCGCCTGGTCACAAGATCAGACGAAGGGAAAGACGAAGGGAAAAGGTCAGCATCTTCCTCAAGCAGGAGGCGATAGGACTTCCTGCTCATGAATCTCTCTCTCTCTCTCTCTGCAGGTGTCCGAATGCAGTGCGTGATCCAAAGAGAATTTAGTGATTTAGTGGAAGTTATTTTCCTTGGGTATTCTGATAGCTTGAATTCATCGGATCCGAGCGATTTACACCCAAGTAATGTTTACCGACGTGTGCCTGTAAGCCAACATGTCTTCTCCTTGTGTGCGTGTGTGTGCAAATCCAAGTAATGTTTACCGACGTGTGCCTGTAAGCCAACATGTCTTCTCCTTGTGTGCGTGTGTGTGCAAATCCAAGTAATGTTTACCGACGTGTGCCTGTAAGCCAACATGTCTTCTCCTTGTGTGCGTGTGTGTGCAAATCCAAGTAATGTTTACCGACGTGTGTCTGTAAGCCAACATGTCTTATCCTTGTGTGCGTGTGTGTGCGCAAATCCCGGTAATGTTTACCGACGTGTGTCTGTAAGCCAACATGTCTTCTCCTTGTGTGCGTGTGTGTGCGCAAATCCAGGTAATGTTTACCGACGTGTGTCTGTAAGCCAACATGTCTTCTCCTTGTGTGCGTGTGTGTGCAAATCCAAGTAATGTTTACCGACGTGTGCCTGTAAGCCAACATGTCTTCTCCTTGTGTGCGTGAATGTGCAAATCCAAGTAATGTTTACCGACGTGTGCCTGTAAGCCAACATGTCTTCTCCTTGTGTGCGTGTGTGTGCAAATCCAAGTAATGTTTACCGACGTGTGCCTGTAAGCCAACATGTCTTCTCCTTGTGTGCGTGTGTGTGCGCAAATCCAGGTAATGTTTACCGACGTGTGTATGTAAGCCAACATGTCTTCTCCTTGTGTGTGTGTGTGTGTGTGTGTGTGTGTGTGTGTGTGTGTGTGTGTGTGTGTGTGTGTGTGTGGCAGGAAGGAAATGCCCTTTCGGATGGCAGCGGTTCAAGAAATCCTGCTATGGGATCGGAGACTCGCGTGTGACATGGGCAGAAGCTCAGGTATGTAACATCACTAACATAGGCTCACGCAAAAATAAACTTCACAAATTTGTTTTGTTTTTGGACTGTATCCTAGAAATAGTCACAAGTTCACTTTTTCTCCCCCCCCCCCCTTTTTCTTTTTTTTTGACAGAGTAAGTCACAATAGGCGAAAGAAGCGATGGGCAAGTGAAAAGTTCTTATAGTAACGTGACGCATGACCAAAAAGTTCAATTTTATAATATTCATGGCTTGCAGTCGAATCGAAAGGGATTAAAAATACATTCGTGCACAGTGCACACAAACACATACATACACTCTCTCTCTCTCTCTCTCTCTCTCTCTCTCTCTCTCTCTCTCTCTCTCTCTGAATGATAGTCATGGTGTCGCTCCCCTGTAATCGAGATGTGGCGTCCCCGATCACTCATGGGTTACCCGAACTATTTGAATGGAAACAACTGACACTGGGATGGTCAGAACAATCTTGGCGGTAGAAAAGAGATATGACGCTGTTTTCTTTGAACGCTGTGACGTCTTTTCTTGGTGGGATAACGCATAATGCATTTGACGTAATCACTTTGACACAGTTCTTGCCATAAAGGCAGCCTAGCCTTTATTCAGTCCCATGCGCTTGGAGTGTCGTTGCTCGGTCGGTGGTCTAGTATTTAAGAGACTTGTCACCAATGCTAGAGGTCAGGTTCGAGTCCCACTCGGGGCAAAGAATTTTTCCTTCTCGTATGTGGCACCGATCATTCGGGCTCATCGTCGGGGGTTCTTTCCGGGTACTCCGGCTTCCTACCCCCCCCCCTCCCTCTGCTTTTGAAATGTTCAGCCCACCAAATTTGAAAAACAAATGCAATTCTAAATTTCGAAACTGAAATAGCTGAGCTGACCCTTCGCACCACGTGACTGTAATGTGTTTATGTCCAGTGTGTGAGAGAATGCGTGTGACTCACGTGAGCGTGCGTGTTGGGTTCAGTTCGCGGCGCTTTGAGGCGATTCATGCAACTGGGTAAAGAGCCTATACATTACTTGTTATCATCATTATTATTAAATGCAACCTCTTTATGTTTGATAGACAAGTCTGCGGGAAGAGGAGAGAAGTACAGAGTATGTGTGTGTGTGTGTGTGTGTGTGTGTGTGTGTGTGTGTGTGTGTGTGTGTGTGTGTGTGTGTGTGTGTGTTTGTGTGTTTGTGTGTGTGTGTGTGCGCGCGCGTGCGTGCGTGCGTGTGAATGTGTGTGTGTGTGTGTGTGTGTGTGTGTGTGTGTGTGTGTGTGTGTGTGTGTGTGTGTGTGTGTGTGTGTGTGTGTGTGTGTGTGTGTGTGTGTGTGTGTTTTCACAGCAAATCTGTGAATCCTTTGGAGGAACTCTGGCCGAGATAAACTCCGCGGAAGAAAACGAGTTCCTGAAGAATGAGGCACGCTCACGAAACTGTAAGCAATAGCCTACCTCTTAGTCTTCATGTTCAGAAGAGCTTATTCAATTCAATTCAATTCAATTCAATTCAATTCGATTCAAGTCAATTCAAATTGTTTTATTAATAGCAGAGGGGAAATTATATGCCACCATAAAAATACTAATAAGACATAACTACTAGACGAAACTACTGGCACTGACAAAAGCCTCAGTCATGCACATAAGTAAATCTAGTCTCACACACAGATAAAAGTATTGTGTATTCACACACCTAAAAAAAAAACAACCAAAAACTAAACAAAAACTCACATACCAGCACATAATTCTTAAGCGCGATACAGCAAAAACAGCGGGCCCAGCAATGCACAATACAGCAAGAAGACCACACTGTACCAGGGCCCGCATGTAAAACTGGAGGAAAATTTAACCCTCGGCTACGGACCTAACCCAGACTAGCTACTCCGTCGCTAGCGGGAGCGATTTAGCGCGATGTAGAAGTCGAAGTTAGAGCGCGGACTAGCTAACCCGGCAGTCTGTTGTAAGCTTGGGCTACGTGACGGTATTAGCTTTCAGGGCATGTAGTACTAGTAGCAACTCGGCTAAATATAGTAGAAAATCTTTGCCCCTTTTAAAGTTTGTGTGCAGAAAAAAATGGCAATCTGGTGCTTTTTGTTGGCTTTGTAAACAAGTTTCATGCCAGGTAAGAGTAAAATTAGGGAAAAATGAGGCTGGCTTGTTGACTATTTGTATTCATGCGCGGCTGGCACAGGAGCCTGCAGACGACCGTGGAATGAGGGGGTATGTGGTCGCTGTAAACATTGCCAAAAAAAACGGAACATTGAAATTTGTTTAAATTTACTCTACACATGAGTCTATGGCTGCCTGATTTTTGTGAAGTTTTTGGTGAATTTTAAAGCATTTCTAGGGTATCATCTGCAACGTTATGTGTAAGAGGAATATATAGCGTTTTCCTCCAGATTTGCATCTGTGTTACGTAGCCTGTATAGGGAATCCCTTTGATGCGCATACTCGAGACATAGGTTTTGTTTCCGTTCGATAACTTCCTTGCCATGTGCGGTCTTTTCGAAGAAAGAAATATTGCCGACGTCATATTTGATTGACGTAATGCTGACGTTTCCTGGGATGTCTTTTTCAAATGCGTCTTCGATACACATGTGGGTGGGTGGGTGTTTGGGGGTTTATCGTCCTTTTCCCCCACATACGGGTGATATCAAAGACGGGGCAACGATGAAAAAGCCAGCACAAATATTTGGCCCCAGCCGGGATACGAACTCACGACTCGAGCATTAGAAGTCCAACGCTAGCTATACCATTCGGCCAACCCGGCTCCCCTTCGATTGACAAGAGTGGAGTCGTTTATTACAGTATAATTTTTTTTTTAAACCTAAGAGCGAGAGAGAGAGAGAGGGGGGGGAGAGAGAGAGAGGGAGAGAGAGAGAGAGCTGGAAGGAGAGAGAGAGAGAGAGAGAGAGGGAGAGAGAGAGAGAGAGAGAGAGAGAGAGAGAGCGAGAGAGAGAGAGCGAGAGAGAGAGAGAGCGAGAGAGAGAGAGCGAGAGAGAGAGAGAGAGAGGGAGAGAGAGAGGGAGAGAGAGAGAGAGTTATTTAGGGTTTTACGAAGCGCAAGCTACAAAGACTATTTCGCGGCTAAGCGAGGTCCCTTTCTGCCAGGTCATTAAAACATAAAAGGGCATACAATAAAACAGGATGTAAATATATACTAAACATCTACTGGGTTTAAATGAGAAGTTTCTTACAAGACTTAAAATATTGAACGGACGGAGGTCAATGAAAGACTATGAATTTTGAATTAAATTTTATAAAACAGGTTTGCCTCCTTTAAGAAATTGAAGATGCTGTCAGGGGGGACATCCCTGAACAACATCTTCAATGAAGTCACGGAGAAGTACTTGTCGCCGATCTCCGCGAGGTCAACGCACGAGACTAAAAAATGCTCGACCGGCTGTGAATGGTTCGTGGCATGGAACACACCACGGGGGGTCTTCCCCCTTCAACAGATGGGAGAGAGAGAGAGAGACAGAGAGATGTGATCTGTTTTGTGGTTTCCCGAACTTGCTGTTTTCAGACCTGGGTTTGTGGCTCGGCGGTACCGACATGTTCTCAGAGGGTCAGTTCACGTGGGCGGGCTCCAAGCGTCTGATGAGTAACGGGCGGGGCTTCACTGACTGGGGTCCTGGCCAGCCGGACGACCATGGCAGCCACGAGGATTGTATCCACCTCTGGCGAGACATCGACTACCGCTGGAACGATGTCCCCTGCTTTGACTGGCGTCTTAACTTTGCTTGCGAGAAGAAGTAAGTTTTTGTTTTGTTTTCGTTTGGTTTGGTTTGGTTTAATAATAATAATAATAATTTATTTAAATAGCGCTGTAATCTACTTATAGGCAGTTCTAAGAGTACAGGTAAAAGGTACAGATAAAAGTCAAGGTTCAGGGCCAGGGCAACTGAATGTATGGTACTTAATAAGGAGATGGAGAAAGACGGAGCCAGGTTAGACGGTGCTTTGAGATGAAAACAGGTAGGTTTTAAATTTGTTTTGAAGGTTTCGAGGGAGGTCGACTGGTTTAGTTTGGTTTGATTTCTTTTGTTTTGTTTTCTTTTGTTTGGAGATATTTTTAGAATTGAAACAAATATTTCTGGTTTGCTGGGCTCGCGGGCTTTAATCTTTTACGAAAATACATTAATGAGACAATGAATTAATCGAACCCGAACCTACTGCTGACACTTAATAATAATTCACCCATACGTGGTGGAAAAGGACGTTAAACTCCCAAACACCCACCCACCCCTTAGAGCACGATAAAACAAGGTTCCAGCAATAGTGAGATCAACTATGGTCATGGAAATATAGTCCAGTTAATCAGTTTATCCTTTGACTTCCGTCTGTGTGCAGGTTGAAAGAGTGAGTGGCGAGCAATACGGCTGTTACACCGACTGAATGTTTGTCCGGTGTGCTGTTTGCGTCATAATTATTTGAATCATAAGCATAACTACACCAAGCCGTTTGTTTTCCACATCGAAATGTGTATCAATATTTTTCAGTTGAAGTCCTGTCCTCAGCTAAATGTCCTCACGATTTCAAAATTTTCATCTGCTGGAGAAGAGAACCGGCAGTATTGAATTCACAATTTCAGAAGTGACGAAACAAGATGTATTTCAGCTCGTTGGAACTTTTTTTAAAATTATTATTTTGCTGTTGTTTTGCGTTTCCGAAAATCCAGTAAACATCGGCTGCATAGTGTAGAAAAAAAATTGTTGCGTTTTCCTTTATGCATGAGCGTGTGTGTGTGTGTGTGTGTGTGTGTGTGTGTGTGTGTGTGTGTGTGTGTGTGTGTGTCTGTCTGTCTCTCTGTCTGTCTGTCTGTCTGTCTGTCTCTCTGTCTGTCTGTGCGTTGTTTGGGTGTCACCTCAGTGCCAAGTCTCCACGTTCTCGAGGTGTAAACAGAATGGCAGCTGTCAAAATGGCAGCTTTCAATTCAAAGGTTTGGACAACGATTCCTGTCAAATAAAGTTATATTATCTGAAAACTGGGTTTTGGGTTGTTTTGTTGTTGATGTTGATTTGGTACTTGTTTGCCTGTAACATGTCTTCTCCCTATGGAATTCAGGGCGCGCGCGCGCGCGTGTGTGTGTGTGTGTGCGTGCGTGCGTGCGTGTGTGTGCGTGCGTGCGTGCGTGCGTGTGTGTGTGTGTGTGTGTGTGTGTGTGTGTGTGTGTGTGTGTGTGTGTGTGTGTGTGTGTGTCTGTCTGTCTGTCTGTCTGTCTGTCTGTCTGTCTGTCTCTCTGTCTGTCTGTCAGTCTGTCTGTGCGTTGTTTGGGTGTCACCTCAGTGCCAAGTCTCCACGTTCTCGAGGTGTAAACAGAATGGCAGCGGTCAAAATGGCAGCTTTCAATTCAAAGGTTTGGACAACGATTCCTGTCAAATAAAGTTATATTATCTGAAAACTGGGTTTTGGGTTGTTTTGTTGTTGATGTTGATTTGGTACTTGTTTGCCTGTAACATGTCTTCTCCCTATGGAATTCAGGGCGCGCGCGCGCGTGTGTGTGTGTGCGTGTGCGTGCGTGCGTGCGTGCGTGCGTGTGTGTGTGTGTGTGTGTTTGTGTGAATACAAAACAGGCAGTTTCAGAGAGAGTACAACAAAATACACTACGCACAGACATACAGAATGTTGGGAAAATGAGCTGTTTAGAACACGTGAAATATGGCACAGCACTGTGTAAAACCTCTTTCTGGGTCGGCACCGTTCAAGACACAATATCACAAAATCAAACACAATACATCTAGCAACACGCCCAACTTCACGAACAAAACAAAATCGGTATCATGTACTATTTATTTATTTTATTTCACAAAAGCAGTTCTTTGATAAACGTGCGTTCAACAACAACAACAACAAAAATCTGAAATAATTATTATGAAACTCTGAAACACACCTGTATCACACGGGTACGAACAAAACCCAATGTTAAAAAAAGTTTGTTTACTGAAAAAAAGTGAGTAAAGCACATCTATGGGGAGTGACACAAAGGGGTGAGTGGGTTGGGTGTTTGGGAGTTTATCGTCCATCTGCACCACATAAGGGTGAAGTCAAAGACGGGACAATGAGAAAAAGGCCAGCACAAATATCTGGCTCAAGACGGGATTCGAACTCACGACCCGAGCACTGAGAGTCCAACGCTCTCTCATTTGGCTATCTCGGCTCCCCGGAGTGACACAAAGGAATTCTTTAATCATTATTATTATTATTGTTGTTGTTACATGTATTAGAATTTGTATAGGTATTATTGGCTCCCTTGTGTAACAATGGGAGTCTATGTAATAACCCTCCGTCGTCTGTGTGTGTGTGTGTGTGTGTGTGTGTGTGTGTGTGTGTGTGTGTGTGTGTCTGTGTGTGTGTGTGTGTCTGTGTGTGTCTGTGTGTGTGTGTGTGTGTGTGTGTGTGTCTGTGTCTGTGTCTCTCTGTGTGTGTGTGTGTGTGTGTGTGTGTGTGTGTGTGTGTGTGTGTGTGTGTGTGTGTGTGTGTGGCATCTTACTTGGCATGATGATAGATAGTGATAAGAGCTTTGCTACCATACTCTTTTGAATGACCTTGACCCTTGTCACAAAGGAGACATGGAGGCTTCTGCCTCTATACTTACTATTCTTTATAAGCACAGAGAGTATTATAAATGAGCGGTTAAGCAGGTCGAGTTACATACACAAAGAATATAAATGCATAACAAATGGAATATTGTGCTTCCACGGAAAATTTGATTCAACAACTCATTGCACGAAAGCAGCTCTCGTGGTCTGCAGACTGCTGCAACCCCGTACAATCAAATCGCAGTATTAGGCAGTAGTATTACAATTTGAGCCGCATACAGTAAAATTCTGATGAAAAAAAACCAACTCATACAGAAAATAAACATTGCCATCAGAATGTTTCAGACTCATCAATGAAGACACACAAACATGACTTACTTCTCAGCAGTTAAAAAAAATTAAAAAATACACAGCAGAGACAAAAATTTAAAAAGAAAAACACTTTTCATTCTTACATTCACTAATATTTTTATCAGTTTTTTTTTTCTTTTAAAAAAATCAGACAGAAGAACTGTTTAAACAATATACACTGATGTATACTGAGCTTATCTTAGTCTCTTTCAAAATAACAGCAGAGACTGTACAGCTCTCATGAAAGCACGTGAGTATACCTCAGCCACAGACAGACTGCATAACCCTTAGAATTATATGCCTTTCATATATTATCAGCAGCTCAAAAACAAGGTTATTCTGGTCAAACTGTTCTGTTACATTTTTCACCCCCCCCCCAAAAAAAAAAAACAACAACAAAAAACTAGCAAAATACGTTACCCTGCATTCATTTTAGGCATTTTGTAAAAAGTATCTTGAGCAAAACTTCGATTAAAAAAAAATCCACATGGACTGGAGCAAAATATGAACAAATCAATCAGTCAATAAATTTATAAAAACAGAGATCAACAAACCATCTACCAGAACGTTTGCACAACCAGGCTAGGCATGCATGAGTATTTAAATGTCAGCGCGTGCGTGCGTATATAAATGTCAGTGCGTGGGAAGGGGGGGGGGGGGGGGGGGGGGGGGGGGGGCAAGGAGTGATTTGGGGACATATGGAGGTTTTGACATCACTGAAAAGTGCAGAAAATAAGCTTTCTTTCGGTATTTAAAAAAATCTGTAAGTTAGTGTAAGCGTGAGATATGTACGTTGAAAACTTGCTGTTGAAAAGCGGCCATTTTGACAAAACGGATGGTAAAGTGTGGGAATCACGCTAGTATGACGTGGTTGTATGACGTGGTTGTATGACGTGGTTGTACTATAATCATGCTCGTTCTTAACATGTTTATATGCTGCATTCAGCCTACTTTTACAGAAGTAAGGACCCGAAACACACACGTGCACATCACAGTCGATGCGCTCGGTGTGTCTACCAACTACAAAACTGAACACAGCCGCGCTCGGTGACAAACCGATTGAAGATGCACTGTCCGCCATGTTTGCGCGCCGAGTGACGTAGTACAGCCAGTCAGAATCTGTTGTGGAAACCACAGTCACAGTTGTGGCTATTTGAAATCCAGGTTGCTGTGATGACGCCCCAGCAGCGGAAAACCCCCATATGACAACAACTGTGTCACAACTGTGGACAGTACTGTGGTGCTCCGCAGTGCCCAGTTAAGAGTCGGCTTTAGTTTAGAATTAGTTGCAACGTATATGAGGCTACGTAACACAGATGCAAATTTGGACGAAAACGCTATATATTCCTCTTACACATAACGTTGCAGATGACACCCTATAAATGCTTTAAAATTCACCAAAAAATTCACAAAATCAGGCAGCCATAGATTCATGTGTAGAGTAAATTTAAACAAATTCCAGTGTTCCGTTTTTGGCCAATGTTGGCAGCGACCACATACCCCCTCATTCCACGGTCGTCTGCTGGCTCCTGTGCCAGCCGCGCATGAATACAAATAGTCAACAAGCCAGCCTCATGTTCCCCTAATTTTACTATTACCTGGCATGAAACTTGTTTACAAAGCCAACAAAAAGCACCAGATTGCCATTTTCTACTATATTTAGCCGAGTTCTTACTACATGACCCGGAACCTAATACCGTTGTGTAACCTGAAGCTCTGCCATCAGCACGGTTAGTTGACGATGCCTGTGAGCTTCAAGACCCAGGCCCACTGACAGGGCAGTTTGTCGACAGTGATTGGGGGGACGGATATTGCCATGCTGTCACCTTGCATTTCCCAGTGGAAGTTCCCCGAGTATCCCAGCATGCTGACGGTGGTGCTGGAGTCAGTAGGGTTGGGTGCTCCGAGGACTATGGGCCGCGTCTTGAGGTTCTGCAGGATCGCGTACACCAGTAAATTACCTTCGTCGTCCTTCCTGCTCGTGTACCTGTGTGAAACAGAAATCAAGTTCTGTTCGTTGGTGCCACCTTGATGTTGTACACTTTGCATTTTCCTTGGGTAAGACGCATTCCTGTGTGTCGTAGTTATTGTGGTCGTGTTAACCTGAATGGAATATTTCACCTATTCGTTTGACTGTGAATTTAATTTAATGTGACTAATTTTACCCACATATGCATGCCTATAATATGTATAGCCTGTGATGTATGTAATAATTCATGTGATGCAAGATGGTGATAAATTGTTTTATATGTCTCTTTTAAGAGTCTTGTTCGTATGTTCCTGGCAGACATGTAATTTCCCGGAAGGGATTAAGAAAGTATTGAATGATTGATTGATTGATTGATTATTGATTGATTGATTGATTGATTGATTGGTTGGTTGGTTGGTTGGTTGGTTTTGATCCAAGTGCTGCTCTCAAAAGATTGATGAACACACACACACACACACACACACACACACACACACACACACACACACACACACACACACACACACACCACATGCACACCTGGCGCCATATTTGAAATACTTCACCTCCACCAAGTCTATCAGGAGTCATATCTTCTGAAGACCCATCTTTTCTCTAAGTTCTGATGCAGACTCCCCCCCCCCCCCCCCCGTCCCCCACTCCCCAGGTGAAGCGACATCAAACGACTAATGGTACACACAAACAGACTCCGAGTCAAAAGAAGATGACTGAAAAGCTTGACGGAAGAGAAAGGTCTTCAGGCGCGATTTAAGATGGGGCGATGAGGACTGACGGGGGAGTTCAACTGGCCAAGAGTTCCAGACTGTCGGGGCCAAGAAGCAGAGCGAGCGCTCTCCGGCAGTTTTCATGTCAAGCAAAGTAAGAGGAAGCCAGAGAACCCGCAGAGATCCCTGATGGTTGGCCCGAATGAATGGTGACCTATTCATTCTACCCCAAGTGCGGGAGGTCGGTGGTCTAGTGGTTTAAGAGACTTGTCACCAATGCGAGAGGTCAGGGGGTTCGAGTCCCACTCGGGGCAAAAAAGTTTTCTTTCTCGTATGTGGCACCGTTCATTCGGGCCGATCGTCGGGGGTTCTCTCCGGGTACTCCGGCTTCATCCCCCAGTGCTTTGGAAATGTTCAGCCCACCAAATTTGAAAAATAAATGCAAATCTGAAATTCTAAAATTTAAACAGCTGAGCTGACCCTTCGCACCACGTGATCGTAATGTGTTTATGTCCAGTGTGTGACAGAATGCGTGTAATTCACGTGAGCGTGCGTGTTGGGTTCAGTTCGCGGCGCTTTGAGCCGATTCATGAAATTGGGTAAAGCGCCTATACAATACTCACTATTATTATTATTATTTATTTATTACGTGGGACTCGAACCCCAGCCTCTCGCTTTAGTGGCAAGAGATGTTACCTCTACACCACCAACCTCCCCGTGCTACTGTTCGTACCCTCTGGCAACCAGTGCCATAACTCACCACACGCCAGGTGTGACCGTGTCATTTTGGTGGGACCAGGGTTTAGTCTTGTAGATGGCCTCTCCGTTCACTTGCAGCCATGTCCCAAGCTGTCGAAAACGTTCCTCATAGATGGGGTCGATCCGCCCGTCACTTGTGGGGCCAACATTGACCAACAGGTTCCCGCCACAGCTGCACACAGCAGGTTTTTTTTTTTTTTTTCTTAAATACAGGGGAATTTTTTTTTTAATTATATCAAAGACATGTACAGAGTGACAGGAAACAATTGCACTCTCGGAAATACGCGAGGCTAAGCCATCTTAAATAACACCAATGACCTTGGAATCAAGTGTGGTGTAGGGTTGGGTCAAACAGGCAGAGACTTTTTACAAGCATGCGGATTCTATACTAAATATACGCCAGTCACATGTCGTGGATGCGGCGATTTAGGTTTTCGCGTGTGATGCTGTGTGTTAGGCTTGGGAGAAAACATAATCTTGGCTCCAACTTCGATACCGATCTTGGCTCCAACTTCGATACAGTAGGCAAACCTACCTCTTTTTTTCAAGGGGGAATCGAAAGAAAGGTCTTCCTGTTCCTGGTGTTCGCTTGTTACAGCAATTCGGCGCTGCACACCATTGTACGCCCGAATTTTTGCGTCGTTTCTGGCTTTCTGCCATACTTATTAGTTCCTAGATCTGCGGGATGCGCGCTAATGCGGGGAGACAACTCTTACGCGTTGTCCTTCAAAAGGGAGGTAAGTGAACTATCTTTAATGTTTCCAAGATCTTTGATAACACTTTGATGTCCAAATGACCGATTTTACTCTTTTATGTAAGCTGCTTGAAAACGTTATTGCGTGGTTTTTGATTACGCAGAAGGCCTGAGTAAGTCGGTATTTGAAACTGTAATTTTCTGGGAAGTGCAGAATCCCGAATTTTGAAATTTTACATGACAACTCTAAGGTCTATCTCCTACATTAAAATTGTGAAATTCAGTTCTTAAGGAATTTTGTTCTTAATCATTTACAGTATTACTGCCATGAGTGTATGTGATGGGTGTATGAGTGAAGAGTGCGTAAGGGTGCATGGTTGATGTTTTTTACATGGAGATTCTGTTCTTGTGTCAAGAGCTGTACACCATGAATTTCCCTGAGGGGATTAATAAAGTTATTCTTATTCTTACATCAGTATTTTGTTTGGGGCAAAAATACCTTTTTCCCATTATTGGATACCTTGTTTCAAAACGCTTAGGGGTCATTGGAGGCAGATGGACGGCTTGGCGCTGTGTTATTTGAAACTTACCCCGTAGTGACCAGGGCCCGTATGTAAAAGTCGAGGTTAATTTAACCCACGGCTACGGGCCTAACCCAGACTAGAACAAAAGAAACCCAAAAGCAAAATTAAATAAAAAAGGAAGCGAAGAAAGGACGAAAAACTAAATCCTTCTATAACGGCTCAGGCACTTTCCTGGAATGGGCCCGCTTCCTGATTTAAAACAAAAAACAAAAGAAAATTTAACCCTAGAGCTAGTTTAGTTCGAGGGTAGACTCTAAGCCGGGGCTAAAAGCCCTAACCTCGACTATTACATACGGGCCCTGCAAAAGCCAGCTTAATTCCTATCTCTCTATGTTTGTCTCTGGTGATACGTAATGATACAGCCTTCACAAACAGTTAAGGACCACTTGCAAATATCATTTAACTTTTGTAGTGCTGAACATCGCTGAAACGACGGCTTATGTAGGCAAACAAATGAGCACAGTTCATAACCAGGGATGCATTCTTTGACCTGCATCTCATTTTTGCCGTGCAGAAAGCCCCAGGTATCGCTCACTGGACACTGAAACTCTGTCTAGTTTTGCCGAAATTGCAGATTTTCAAACGCGCCAAGCATGCTGTGTGACGCGCACGTGCCATCCACACAGTGGTCGCCATGTTCACTAATTACCCCCTTAACCTTGCTACCGAATTTTACGGGAAAAAATCTTATTCGTTTATTTTTTTTCTGATTTATTGAAACTGTCACCCATTATGTTGACTGGTCCTAAACTTTTTGTGAAGACTGTATGAAACGTTAATGAAGTGTAAAATATACTAGTGGTGGCACCTGACAGTGGAGGCTAGCGTTTCCAGCAGCTCTTCTATGGTCAGGTAGCTGCTGAGCTGTGCGTTGCGTCGGAACCCCCAGGACGATCTGTCCAGCGTCATCGCGTTCTCCCACTTGCGTGGCTGGAGCTTACCTTCAGGAGAAGAAAGTAAAGAAAATGGAACATGAAATACAGTGAATGCCTGTTCCAACTTTTCTGTTATACATTGCGCTGTCGGTGATTCGTGGAGCATTTTAATTTTTTTTTTTAATCTACTTTATTATCCCTTTCGGGAAATTCGGGCTGCTTCCCCCGGGGGAAGCGCGTCGCCGCGGTGCAGCGCCACCCGATACCTATCCTATATATAGCGTGGGTCTCTCTCTCTCTCTCTCTCTCTCTCTCTCTGCCGCGTATGTTTTGATTTGTTTATCACGTGTACTTTTCTCTTCTTCATTTCCTTTAGATAGTTAATACTTTTGTTTGTCTTTTTTTCTCTTTTTTTTTTCTTTTTTCCCCCTTGTTTTGATGTTGTTGTTTTTTCTTTTTTTTAAATACCCTTTCACGTAGAATAGCAGAGCAGCTTGTAAGACAGGCAGCAATGCCTAAATGCTCTATCCTGAATAAAAAAAAAACAACAACGTTGAATCATATCATCATCATCATCATCATCATCATCATCATCCTCTCTCTCTCTCTCTCTCTCTCTCTCTCTCTCTCTCTCACACACACACACACACACACACACACACACACACACACACACACACACACACACACACACACACACACACATCTCAAACAACCAATCTTTGAAACTGAAAGTGCCACACAAGATACGGCACATTAACGTAGGGGGCAAAATCGATTTTAAAAAAAATTATCATTACATGCATGTATATAGGGACCAGTATGTACGTGCCACACCAACACAGAACGATTTTATGTGTACCAAATATTCAAGTTCAAGTTCAAATTACTTTATTTATCCCTCATGGGGCAATTAAATGTTCGGGCGGGCTCTAAAATAATATAACAAACGCTATTAAAAGAAAGAAAGAAACTCTATATACAGCCTTCACTAAGAAATAAAACAATTCACTATTCTAAGAATTAAAAATATGGTGGTGATATTGGGAGCGGGGGGGGGGGGGGGGGGGAAGGGGGGCACAGACTCGCAAGGAGCAAGCCAAGATCTGCATGTGTATACAGCAAAGCATGGCCAATGACAAAAGAAAAGTGGCTGACAAATGCTAACATTAAACCCAGGATATACTGCGACCCGACTAATGCAGAACACATAAGCAAGCCCAAGCAAAGCAGATCATGCAGAATGAAGAGAATTCAGTAGCTGCGTAGGCATTTTGTTGCACACCATCAGAAAGAGACATAGAGAGATAGGAAGCCGGCTCTTCCAGCTGCTTACATCCTTTGATACCCTACGAACCAGGTCGCTGATTAAATTTCAAATACCACACCTCTAATTCAGCCCTCCATCTGCCTCCAAATGACCCTTACGCATTTTGATACAAGGTACCCAACAATGCAAAACAAGTATTTTTGCCCCAAACAAGGGTGGTTGGGAGTTTGGGGGGGTTTAACGTTCTTTTCCACCACATACGGGTGATATCAAAGACGGGGCAACGATGAAAAAGCCAGCACAAATATTTGGCCCCAGCCGGGATACGAACTCAAGACTGACCCGAGAACTGGAAGTCCAACGCTCTACCATTCGGCCACCCCGGCTCCCCTTGCCCCGAACAAAATACCGATGTAAGTGATAGATTTTAAAGTTGTGAAGTCAAATTTCGAAATTTGGGATTCTTGCTAGAAAACTACAGTTTCAAATACTGATTACTTGATCAGACATTCTGCTAAACCAAAACCACCCGATAACATTTTCAAGTAGCTTATACGAAGGAGTAAACTCGGTCATTTGGACAGCAAAGCGTTATTTGAAGCGTTATTTGTCAGAAGTGCCGTAGCGTCTAATATTTCCACTATAGTCACAGTCACTCGGTCATTGATTAGCAGTGCCCGTATGTAATAGTCGAGGTTAGGGCTTTTAGCCCCGGGTTAGAGTCTAAACTAGCTCTAGGGTTCAATTTTCTGTTGTTGTTTTTTTTTTTTTTGTTGTTTTTTTTTTTCCCCATTTAAATCAGGAGGCGGGCCCATTCCAGGAAGGTGCCTGAGCCGCTATAGAAGGATTGTTTTCTTCCTTTCTTCGCTTCCTTTTTTATTTAATTTTGCTTTTGGGTTTGTTTTGTCCTAGTTTGGGTTAGACCCGTGGCCGTGGGTTAAATTAACCTCGACTTGTACACACGGGCCCAGAGCTTCGCACGTTTTCCCATTCGCATTGCCAGCAGGCGATGGTCTACTGCGTTCATATGGTTACTGAGGAGACTACTTCAAGTGTTCTAATACGAAAGGTGTCCATTGTGAATCCTTGAGTAGGCGTTTGAAAGGCGTAGCGCTGGACAGGCTACACACACCAAGCAAGCCACCGTTGATGAAAATTATTACTGTACCTGGATTGTACCTATCACTGCATGTCAGAAATCCTCCATGTTTGCACCTATCCTCTTTGCCCCATCTATCATTTGTCACTACAATGTCTTTCACAGGACTGTGGATAAAACACGCACGCACACCCGCACACACACACACACACACACACACACACACACACACACACACACACACACACACACACACACACACGGCTGAAAAGCTTCATCTACCTGGATTGTATCTGTCTTGACAGGTGAAAAATCCGCCATGATGACAGGTATCCCCATTCCCCCACCTGTCGTTTGTCACTACCGTGTCTTTCACTGGGCTACACACAGATCAACTCTTGATACATCATTTCCACACAAAACTAGAGGAGCAAAGCCTCCTTGGCTCACTTGTGAGATGGGTCAAGGTCATTCAAAAGAGTATGTTTGTAAAGTTCTTATCACTATCTATCCTGAAGTAAGGTGTCTCTTGTGTTCACAGTTCCTAAGAAAACGGAGAATGGCAATATAACAGTTTTCCCAGGACAGTTTGAGATCTGTAAGAGCTTATCAATGAATATCATTACGCCAAGTTTGATAGCTCTAGTTTTGTAGTTTCCTTACAAATGGTAATGTAAAATTTCACAACAGACAGCTGTAATGACCTTGACCTTGAGTCAAGGTCATTCAAAAGGGTATGTCTGCATAGGTCTCATTTCTGTCTATCATTGTGCTTTGTTTGGTGCCTCTGCTGTTTGTTGTTTCCAAGAAAATGCTAACGTTAAAGTTTCCGCAAAACGTCTTGAATGGCCTTGACCTTGACTCAAGGATATTGAATACAAGTATGCCAGTACAGGTTTTGTCAATGTCTCTCACCATGCAAAGTTTGATGCCTCTTATACCCCTAGATTCTGAGAAAATGGCAATTTTAAATTTCCAATGAGACAGCTTTAATGACCTTGACCTTCAGTCAAGGTCATTCAAAATGGTATGTATTGGGAGGTCTTACTGCTGTCTATCAGCAAGCCAGGTTTGGTGTTTCTGCTGCTTATTGTTTCTGAGAAAATGCCAATGTTAAGGTTTTGGAAGCTTTTCTGCAAACAGCTTGTATGGCCTTGACCTTGACTCAAAGTCACTGAATACAGGTATGTCTGTAAAGGTGTTGTCAATATCTATAATCATGCAAAGTTTGATGTCTCTTGCTTTTCTGGATTCTGAGAAAATGCCAATGCAAAAGTTCCAAACGGACAGCTTTAGTGACCTTGACCTTGGGTCAAGGTCAATCAATATGATATGTTTTGAAAGGTCTTATGGCTGTCTATCAGCGTGCCAAGTTTGGTGCCTCTGCTGTTCATTGTTTCTGAGAAAATGCCAATGTTAAGGTTTTGGAAGGTTTTCCGCAAAACAGCTTGTTCGGCCTTGACCTTGACTTAAAGTCACTGAATACAGGTATGTCAGTAAAGGTGTTGTCAATGTCTATCACCATGCAAAGTTTGATGTCTCTGGCTTTCCTAGATTCTGAGAAATTGCCAATGTAATATTTCCAAACAGACAGCTTTAGTGGCCTTGACCTTGGGTCAAGGTCAATCAATATGGTATGGTTTGAAAGGTCTTATGGCTGTCTATCAGCATGCCAAGTTTGGTGCC
This sequence comes from Batillaria attramentaria, assembly GCA_018292915.2. NCBI lineage: Eukaryota > Metazoa > Mollusca > Gastropoda > Batillariidae > Batillaria > Batillaria attramentaria. The sequence continues at coordinate 328,362 of JACVVK020000223.1, forward strand.
TCTGCTGTTTGTAGATTCTGAGAAAATGCCAATGTTAAGGTTTACTGCAGACACACACACACACAGACAGACAGACAGACACACACACACACACACAGACAGACGACGGAGGGTTATTACATAGACTCACTTTGTTATACAAGTGAGCCAAAAAATGGAATAAAACAACTCTTGATTTCTTGAACAGAGCATATATACAGAACTGGAACTTGGGCAGTGGACTTCCAGGCAGCTACTGAATACACATAGCGCACTAAGGATTTAACCTTCCGGCTACGTCGTGGGTAAAAAGTTGCACACACATCGCTTTCGATGAACGTATCTCGGTCAATATTTAGGTCACACCTTTGAAATTTCATGACTTTGTCAATAAATGGTTTGACTATGTGCATGCCAAAAATTGTGTTGTTTAACTTGTAATTAGCAGAGTAATTAAACAATAAATAAGAATAAGTTGTGAATTGCCTATATAAAAACCATGGGTAATTTGTTTCCCACGACGTAGGACTAGGAATAAGTTGACATTTACCTTTCTAAAAACCATGGGTAATTTGTTTCCCACGATGTAGGACTAGGAATAAGCTGCAATCTGCCTATATAAAAACCATGGGTAATTTGTTTCCCACGACGTAGGACTAGGAATAAGTCGAAAATTACCTATTTAAAAACCATGGGTAAGTTGTTTCACACGACGTAGGACTAAGAAGTTTTTTTAGCGACGTAGCCGGAAGGTTAACAAAGCCAAACACACTGAAAGCAGTGATGCTGTTTCGCAGATAAGTCTGAAACAAATTATAGACAGAAAAGGAAACGGTAATGACTGCGAAGTGGTTACAAGTTCAGCAAATAAACGCGACATAAAAGGGACAGAAACCACTTAACTTTCACAAAGGACGGCACGGGTCAACGTTTCGGCTTTCGCCTTCCTCAATGGGACATAACTTCAACCAACAAAAGGTAACTCTAAGAAAAACGGTACAGTCAAGCTGTTAACAACAGTTAGAAACGTCCTTTGTGAAAGTTAAGTGGTTTCTGTCCCTTTTATATCGCTTTTTTTTCCAAATTATAGACAGTTCAGTTCAGCAGTTAAGAGAAACAGCAAAGTAAAATGCCACGACTGAAATGGTTAGTGAACGATGCTGATTATATAATCACCTGAGATTGTAAAGCCATGCAAAAAAAAAAAAAAAAAAAAATCTGCGCAAGTTCCAGTAGATGTCATTTTCAATAAGAACAGATAAAAATCACCTGGAATTCCAAAGCAATGGAGGGAAAAGAAAAAAAAAAACAGAAAAAGACACACTTAACTTCCAGTGTCATGTGTCATTTTGAGTCATAGCAGATATAAGTCACCTGGAATTTGTAAAGCCGTGCAAAAATTTCACACAACCCCCAACAGACCAGGGCATTATTTTAAAGATACTCAACAGATATAAATCACCTGGCATTGTAAAGCCATGCATCTTCCAGTAGATGTCATTTTCAGTTATAACAGATATAAATCACCTGGAATTCCAGAGCCAAATAAAACTAAAATAAAAAGCTAAAATAAAAACAAAAAACAACAACAAAACATGCCAACAGGCATCCTTTTGGAGACAGGATGGAATACATAAATCACCTGGAGTTGTAAAGCCATGCCAGAAATTCACGCGACTTCCAGTACGTGTCACTTGCCTCCCAGTCCCCGTCACTCCACACAATGTCTGGCTGGTAGTTGTTCACTAACTCGTACAATTCTGGCATTGTCTTTGTCTGCAAACAAGAACAAGAGTATTAACGGTGACTTTTCCTCAGTGATAAACTACTCCAACATTTCTTTTTTAAATTACCAGCAACTTTCTCACAAGACATTTGTGCAACTGACAACAGAAATCTGGATACCAAGTATGCATTTTTGTTTTTAGGTAAGAAGAATGGAAACTTCTGTTGGCCAAATGGAAATAATTAAGAACTCTATACCCTGTATTAATATGAATAACTTTGAATCTGCCATATTTTCTCTCTGCTTGTGGGGAAATTGGACAGCTAAGCGAATTGAGCTGTCGATGCTCATTGTCAAAACTTTGACTGCCATGAACAGTAACTCACATTAACAAAATCCTGTGTGGTGTAGTTATTGGCCTTGTCCTGGAGGTAAAGTGGGTGGAACCACTCAAACAGAGAGTGGTACAGGCCGAGATGGATCTTTGTCTTTGAGCGTAAAGCTTTGGCCAGCTCACCTGCAAAACACAAAGGAATGGAGAGAGGGACACCACATATTTATCACCTGCAAAATGCAATGCAATCAGTTTCTTCCTGAAACAGAGCAAGAAATTTGACAGGGTGGGTGGGTGTTTGGGGGTTTAACGTCCTTTTCCACCACATACGGGTGATATCAAAGATGGGGCAACGATGAAAAAGCCAGCACAAATATTTGGCCCCAGCCAGGATATGAACTCATGACCCAAGCATTGAGAGTCCAACACTCTACCATTCGGTCACCCCCGACTCCCCCCAAAATATGACAGGCTACAGCCCAATCACTGAGAACATATGACCAATATGACTTGTAGTTTCAATTAAACAAATCATCAGTTAAAACTAAATACATGTGTATATGTTACAGTCAAAGCTGGAAATTAGTCATTTCCAAAAATTTCAGGCATTCCCAGAGAATGACTGAAAATGGAAGCCTCTGATTTACTGGGTTTGCCTGATTGTCATTATGACCGTCAGGCATTCCCGGAGAATGACTAATTTCCAGCTTTGACTGTAACATATATATATATATTCTATAGCTCTTCACTCGATCCTTTCTTTATTTGCCCTGATCTCTTTTTTTACATGCCCATATCAACAGTAATCTCACTAGTGGTTTTTCAGACCTGCACTGCACTCCTGCAGGGAGCAAACAAGCAAAACAGAAAAAGTAGGCTGCTTATCAGAACCAGTGTCAATCAAACGCCAGCACAAATAAGCTACATCAGCAAACGATGTCTAGGGTAATCGGTAAAACATGCCCTTTCCTAACACACACTGTGATAGCAATCACTACATAACAGTGTACACCAGTTGCATCAACTGTATGGTGATGAGGGGGGTGAACCAGTTCAGCTGAGAGTCAACCAGTTGCAAATTTCTTATCAGGTATTTCTAAATTTCAACTGGTAAAACTGGTAAATGCGATCACTGGTCAAACGGCAAGCAGGTGGTTTGTTGTTTTATTTCTTTTGTTTTGTTTACTTATCCTCCATGCCCCATGTTACATTGGGTAACTATGCAAATTTATGATTCTGTTGTCTTTTAAGCTATTTTTATGTCTATGTGGTTGTTGTCTGTTTTTACGCTGCAACTAAATTGCCTCCCCTTGAGGACAATAAAGAATTATTGAATTGAATTGAATTGAAAAACTGGATCTTGACCTTTGGTTGCATAATTATGCTAGTTCTAGACAGGCATGGTGAAAGTCCTGACAGTGTAAACTCACCAACAAGGTCACGATTGGGGCCTGTATCCATTGAGTTCCAGTTGAAAGAGTACTTGGATGGCCAGTTGGTGAACCCAGAGTGGTGCTTGGTCACAAATACAATATATCTGCAGACAACCAAAAGATGGAAGGCATTTGTCGAGTTAGAGGTATGACACAAGCAGACATGCATGTGTTTTCTATGGTTATAACTCTCCGTGTGTGTGTTTATAACTTTAGAAAGATTTAAAAATTAGTTCTGACATTTGATCAGAGTATGGATTGAACATGCACTTTTACCACACACACACACACACACACACACACACACTTTCAAACACACACACACACACACACACACACACACACACACACACACACACACACACACACACACACAAGGGGCGATTCATTTTTTAAAAGTCTGATTTTTTCCCAGGAAGGACATATATATATATATCCTATCATTTTTGCATCGTTTCCTTATCCAGGACACATGTCCTGTACTTTTTCAGTCAGCTCAGATATATGTTTTATAACAGTTTCCATGGATATTAAACCCTTAACACACATACACACTCACAACACACACACACACCACACCACACACACACACACACACACACACTTTCAAACACAGCATGAGGAAGAGAGACAGCAGAGCCTAATTGATATCAGAAAGAAAAAAAATCCAACTGTTTCATTTTTGCTCTGTTAGTTTTAAATGAATAAATAATTCATGAAGCTCAAAGTCAAAACACACCATACCCTGCTCCAGAGGCATTGAATATCTCAACCCACTGGTTTGGGTCATAAAATTCAGCCGTGAACTGCGCTGCGAAATCAGCATATGTGAAATCTGGTTTGTAGTTTTCCAGCATGAATTCCACATACGCTGGATTCTTGTTGCCTTTCCACTGGTACCAAAACCACTCGTTCATAAAACTCGGCACTGAAAACACTCCCCAGGTGATGAAAATCCCGACCTTTGCTTCATCATACCTGAAACCAGGTGAAAAAACATTTACTCCTTAGATCTTGATAAAAATGATCAAGCATTCCAAGCAGCTGGTAACTAACAGTTAAACTATGGCTACAGCACATTAATTGTATCATAATTTACAACTAAAAACTTGAAACTCAATCAGTCAGTGTGTTGTAGCATATGTCATGGGTCGACCTTCAATACGCTAAAATTTATTCCTATGCACATCACTTTTTAAATTCAACTTAACTGAAAGAAAATCATTATTTTTACAAAGGGCCAGTTTGCAAAGGGGCAAACATCATCTAAAAAGTACAAACACTACACAATTAAATTTACCAGCTTAAAGAGTGTGACAAAAATCATCATATGAATATGCAGCAATGACAAGATACGTTAACCACACTTATAAAGACATTCTAATATCAAAATACGATACGCGCACACTGACTAGGAGCCGAAGCCTCCCTATTTTGCAAAGCAAGCAAAAGCAACACCAGCAGAAGAAGAACTGAGAGTGAGAAAGCGGCCTAGACGAAGAAGCAGTTCGGTCACAAACCATGCCGGCAGCGGGCGCGAATCCAAAGATTCCCAGGTAGGTTGATACTGTGCAGCCACGCTGAACAGCAAGAGAGACAAAAGCGTGATTGGTAACCACTGGCCAGCCGCCATTGTGACAGTCATGTGATTCTCACGAGGGAGGCAACTCCTGTGTGGAAATTCAAGAGGACTCAAGAGTTGCCGTTTCTGTCGTGTAGACACGCAATCATGGCTGCGCCCATGAGCAAGGAAGAGTTCCTTTCGAAACTTACTGATCTAGGGATCGACGCCCCAACTGTGGAACATCCTGAGGTAACTGTTGCATGACATTTTGACGCGCTCCTGGCAACGCTTAGACTGTCCTGACACAAAAATGAGGTGACAGGTCACTGTTTCAATGACACGCCGTGCTGTTTATAGTGGTCCCCCCCCCCCCCCCCCCCCCTCACGTTTCATACATTCTTTCCCACTCACATTCTCCAGAGTGAATAGTTTCAGAGATTTTTTTTAAAATACATCAATTTTTCGGCATTTTCTACCGTCACGTCCGCTACCGACTCCCGCTGCCGCCGGAATGTCTCCATTACCACCGCCCCCCCAAACCCCTCCCCTTCCTTCCTCACTCTCTCACTCACTCACCTACCTCACATTTTCACCTGCAATCTTTTAGTTAGACTTCCTAACAGAGCTGTTTTTCACTTCAGGTAAAAACGTTTTCACTTTAAGTTACATTAATGTATAGAAACTATGTCCACTTAAACACATTTTCTTTTTTTCTTTTTTTAAAAGCTTTTTTTTCCAGGGAAATAAGGCTTCTTTCACAAGGGGGAAATCTGATTGCAATTGTGTACATGTACACCCCCCCCCCCCCCACCCACCCCCCCACTCCCCCCCCCCACCCCATTCTACCCAACCACCACTACCCTCGTGTGTGGCCGAAACAGGCACATTCATCTTGCAAATGTTTTGAAGAAGTTTATGATACAGAGAGAGCTATCATAATCAGGTGCTTACATTACAAAGTACTGTATGATCTCTGCTGAAAAGGCAACAGTCTTAAGAAGACTCTTATTTGTTGCAGCAGATTCAGTTTCCAGCAGCCAAAATTAACGCACAGATTGCATTAAGTGCCGTGTACCTGATATATACATTAAACACTCTGAGGGTTTACGGTTGAGAGATTAAACTACTTGGGTGCGCTCCACGAGTCAGAGGTGGTCCAAGCAATGAGAACGGCAGCAAAAATATTCATTTGACTGCGCTTTGAAGTCTGGCTCTTGAACCGTGCAATTGCTGGAGAACCAAGATAAGGTTATTCCATTTGAGATAAAAATTGCTGCAGTAGAGTATATTTGAGTCACTGGGTGAAAGAGATGAATGGCTTCATTACTGTATTATGAATTTTGCTCCAGGTGGAAGAGTGTGTGTGTGTGTGTGTGTGTGTGTGTGTGTGTGTGTGTGTGTGTGTGTGTGTGTGTGTGTTCCGGAGTGTGTGTGTGTGTGTGTGTGTGTGTGTTCCGGAGTGTGTGTGTGTGTGTGTGTTGCACCCAGAATTTGAGAGGCCCAGAAACACCAGTGGAGCTGACGGAGAATTGGGGCAGCAAATATATAAATAAATAGAAGCACGAATGGAGCAGAAGACGATTTGGGGCCAGCAGAAAATTAAATATGTATGTAAACAAGCTTCGCAATCAACAAGTATTAAATACTTTTAAACACAAAAAAACAACAACAAACAAACATAGAAACACGACTGGATCTGACCACGATTTCATACAGCAAATGAAATAAATTGATAAATAAATGAATAAAATCACCAATGGAGCTGACCAACATCAGGGGTAACAGGGAAATGAAAATGATTGAATAAATAAATAAATAAAACGTGCGCTGAGAATGGCCACCCAGAAAACAGAGTGCCTGCTCTGTCATTTGCTCAGTCTTTATTTCGTTAACTGTTGCGATATCCACAGCAGAGATGTGACAAAACATGTTATAAAAATAATAATAAAAATAATAATAATAATAATACAGCATTCTTATGTTGCGCAGTATCCTCACAAGGAGAGCTCAAGGCGCTTCATAAATACAGTCTAAACTAAACTAATAAAAGAAAAGTATGCAACACGTACCGACACAACACACACACACACACACACACACACACACACACACACACACACACACACACACACACACACACAGGGTGGGTGGGTGTTTGGGGGCTTAACGTCCTTTTCCACCACATAGGGTGATATCAAAGATGGGGCAACGATGAAAAAGCCAGCACAAATATTTGGCCCCAGCCGGGATCGAACTCACGACCCGAGCATTAGAAGTCCAACGCTCTACCACACACACACACACAGACACACACACACACACACAGACACACACACACACACACATTATGATATGTAATACTGTGTGTCTTCATGTCCACAGGTTTTTACAGTCGAGCAAGCACTGCCGCATATAGAAAACCTGGACGGCCTGTTCGCCAAGAACTTGTTCCTCCGCGACAAGAAAAAGTCCCTCTGGCTGTACTGCGCCCCGCATGACGCGGACATCAAGCTGAATGACCTTGCCAAGATGGTTGGGGCGCCAGGCGGGTTTCGCTTCGCCGGCGAGGACGTCCTCAACGAAACGCTTGGCGTCAAACAAGGCTGCGTGACGGTGTTCGGCCTCATCAATGACGTCAGCCACAAAGTGAAGCTCGTATTGGACAGCAGGTTCTGGGATGAGGCTGGGGAGGTGGAGGGTGGGGTAAAGAAAAGGGGAGGGGGTGAAGGTGGTGAGAACCTCACTGACGGGCCGACGCAAGAAAAGGCTTCGACTCCTGAAGACGGGAGCGGAGAGACGGTGGAATCCTCGAGTGAAAGTTCTGCTGCTGGCGCGCAGCGGAAGAGAGACGCGGGGGCGAAGTGCGAGCAGAGATTTTATTTTCACCCCTTGGTGAATTCTGCCTCAACAGGCGTCACTGTGTCCGATCTGAAACGTTTCCTGGCTCACACAGGTCACCAGCCTATTATTGTCAACTCCAGTGCCTCAGTGTCTTCTTGATGAATGAATGAATAAATAAATAAAAATTACCTGTTGTTGATCGCGGTTGATGTCGGCTTTAATGTCGTTGGTGTTCGGGTTGATGGTAGTGGTGGCCGTGATGTTCTTGTTTGTTTTGGTCGGTCGTTTGGTTGGTTGCATGCTTGTTTGTGTTGTCATTTGAGTTGCTGTTGTTCTTTTTGTTCGTGTGGGTGGGTGTTTTGTTGTTGTTGTTGAGTTGGTTTTGCGGGTATTTTTTGTTAGGTTTGTTGTTGTTGTTGTTGTTTTTTGTCGTCGTTGGTGTTGTGTTTTTTGTTCTTTTTGCTGGTGTTTTTTGTTTGTTTTTTGGGGGTGGTGGTGGTGTTCGTCTTTGTTGATGGTGGTGTTTTGGTTTTGTTTTCCGTTTTGTGGTTTTTGTTTTTTATGTTGTTGGTTTTGTTTTGTTGTTTTGGGGTTTTTTGTTTTGTTTGTTTGTTTTGGGGGTTGTTTGTTTGTTGTTTTTGTTGTTTGCTTAATTTAATGCAAGAGTTGGCCCCAGCAGTTTTTAACGCAAAAACCAGACTGCACATGAACGAGGTGCCAGTGCACTGTTGCTTCAAATAGCTTAGCTGTTGGTTGGCTAAATTCACCTAGACCTGCAACGTTTTAGAATAGGGTTGTTTTTGTTTTTTCTTCCTTATACCTGTACGTTCAAAAGACGTGTAACTTGCAGCAGAATATTTTGTCGCTGTGCTTTACAAGAATTGTAGCGCGGAAATGAACCGTGAAATTGAAACTTCGCTGGAATATGTTGCTGGCGCATATGTCGTAGTAATTGTGCATGGCGCTTTTGAGAAGAGTGCACGGACTCTCACAAAAACGGTACAGGTTATAATATATGGACGCGGCGGCCCAGGCATGTACCTTAAAATGGACGACTCCACTCCTGTTAATCAGAAGGGTCGAGCCCCCAGAATTCAACCAATCTCGTCCCGCGGCATAATGAGCACAACGCATGGCATGGATTGGCAAACGTATTGCCAGACATCACAACGAGGGAAGCACATGTAGTTTGATATGACTGAGCGTTGAAAGGAAGCAGTAAATTCGTTGACGTCATTTGAGGGAAAAATAGCATTACGTCAATCTCTTTCATCTTGATCGAATGGTAGAGCGTTGGGCTTCTAATGCTCGGGTCGTGAGTTCGATCCCGGCTGGGGCCAAATATTTGTGCTGGCTTTTTCATCGTTGCCCCGTCTTTGATATCACCCTTATGTGGTGGAAAAGGACGTTAAACCCCCAAACACCCACCCACCCTTTCATCTTGAAATCACCCCTGTCTCCATACAATGACGTCTTGGGCGTACTGTGTTTTTGCCAATACACGGCGGAGTACAGGGGGCGAGACTTTGGCCTCGGGGGCTTGCCGAGTGGAGTCGTCTATTCTTCCTGAATTTCGAGAGAAGCGCCAAAGTGCACATCACAGCCAGCGCTGATGCGCCACTGGTAAGAAATGTATTGAGTACTTGCGGACTTCCTAGCAGCCACCGAGCCAGCGGCATCGCACCGCCTGACGTGGAAATTGCGCCTTTAAGAAACTGCTCGCTAACTTACTTGGGCGGTCGGTGGTCCAGTGGTTAAGAGACTTGTCACCAATGCGAGAGGTCAGGGGTTCGAGTCCCACTCGGAGCAAAGAATTTTTCCTTCTCGTATGTGGCACCGTTCATTCGGGCCGATCGTCGGGGGTTCTCTCCGGGTACCCCCCCCCCCCTCCCATCTCTGCTTTGGAAAAGTTCGGCCCACCAAATTTGAAAAATAAATGCAATTCTAAATTCCGAAATTTAAATAGCTGAGCTGACCCTTCGCACCACGTGATTGTAATGTGTTTATGTCCAGTGTGTGAGAGAAAGCGTGTGATTCACGTGAGCGTGCGTGTCGGGTTCCGCAGTTCGCGCCGCTTTGAGTCGATTCATGAAATTGGGTAAAGCGCCTAAACAATAATTATACATTATTATTATTATTATTATTACTTAGCACATAAGGCCAACACCAAAGATCGCCACTCTGGCCTGTTCTGAGCTGTCTTCTCCAGTCCAGCCTCCCTCAGGTAAGTTTGTTTTCCTTCAGCCCTTTGTCGACTGTTCGCCGCCACGTTTTCTTGGGTCTTCCTCTGGCTTTTTCCCATCTGAGGCCCAACCAAGAGCCACCCGGGGTAGTGCGGTTGGGGGGGGGGGGCGTCCTGAGGTTGTGTCCAATCCAGCGCCATCTTCTCCGCTTGATTTCTGTGGTGATGTCGCAGGTCGATGTTTTGTTGTGGAGTTCTTCATTGGAAATGGTGTTAGGCCAAACGATGTTGAGTACGTATTCTGCGAAGACATCGGTTCTGGAAGGTCTTAAGTTTATGACTGATCGATGAACTTCGTGATCTTCCAGGATTCAGCTCCATAGGGGTTGGGGAAGGGGGGTCTGGGGGTTTAACGTCCTTTTCCACCACATACGGGTGATATCAAAGACGGGGCAACGATGAAAAAGCCAGTTCACATATTTGACCCCAGCCGGGATACGAACTCACGACCCGAGCATTAGAAGTCCAACGCTCTACCATTCGGCCACCCCGGCTCCCCAGCAGCTCCACAGAGTAGTGTGCTGAGGACGCTGCTCTTGAAGACACTTACTTGGTCTGGGTTCTGACGTTCCCGGGCCTGATAGCTAAACTGCTGTTTATTGCTTTTGTCGGCGAAAAAAAAGTAGAAGTTCGACATTAAATCATTTTGAGTTGAACGGCTCTTTCAAATGAACCGATGCGGTTTTTAGAGTACTCGGACACGCTTCGTTGACTTCGGTGGCAGGCCGCGCGTATTATTCATCAAGTAATGAGCTTTTGCTCCCCCCGCTACGCTGACGTTATCATGGCTGCTCGTTAAGGAAAACCGTTATGCCGGCAGATGGTCTTTGATGTGGCGTCGCGTCTAATAAGCGACAGGCATGTTTCCTTTCCGCAAAAAAAACCCAGTAATTGGTGATCGCAGGAGAGCACATGAAACTCTCATTACTCTAATCGACTAAGACCCCCCCCTGCCCCCTCCCCCCCCCCCCCTTCGTCCCCCCCCCCAAAAGGATAAGAATAAGAATAATAATAACCCTCTCCTCCTCACTCCCCCCCACCACCTCCCTCCTTGCTCTCCCACATACGTGGCGGGAAAACTCATTACTCTACTTGACTAAAGCCCCCTCCCCCCCCCCCCTACCCCCCCCCCCCCCGGTATCCTCCACCCCCAACAAAAGTATAAGAAGAAGAAGAAAAAGAAAAATGATAATAACCCTCATTCCCCCCACCCCTCCCCCTTGCTGTCCCACATTCGTAGCGGGGGGGGGGGGGGGGAACCCGCGGTAACCTCCCACACACCCATCCTTACTCTTGCATTGTTACATGTAAACGCTTGTTAGTCCCAAAAGGTACCAATATATCTTGATAACATTCGATCAGTGGATTTCGTTTGTAGGTTGTTGCACTGTGAGGCATTGGCACAGACTGATAGCTGTGAGCTGTAGAACCAGTAACAAAAAAAAAAAACTATGAAAAAAGGATACCTTGATAATATTCCAGGAGAGAATTTCATTAATTTGTACTTGTAGCTTGTTTCACTGAGTTATATGTGGTGGAAAAGCACGTTAACACCGTTCCCCCTCACCCAAACCCACCCCCTCCCACCTCCTCCCCCTCTGTGGTTATTTGGTAGGTTAATAAGTTTAACGCCTATTTCCGCAGCGTAAAAACGGAAGATGCCAGCACTTTTTTTTTTTTAATTCCAGGCAACGGAAATCGAACTCTTAACCCACTCACTGGGTGCCCAACTCGTTACCCAGAGCAGATCCTCAACAGAGGGAGGGTGTGGGTGGGTGCACTTGGGGGAGGGGGGTGCGGGGAGGGGGGGTGGGGGGATGGATGGGTATGTTGCAGGGGAGATGTGTGTGGATTGGGGTCGTGTGCTGTCGATAGCGCTGATGACAAACATTTCAAAGAAGCAGAAGGGAACACGTTAACGAGTAAATAAACATCTAATGTTTCGTTTCTGTTTGCAACACCCCAGACAATTTTCACCAAGTCGCACGGCTATTTTGGCTGGAAAGTTATCGCTGTGAAACGACTGGGCGTGTCAACGTAGATTAATTCCCAATTTCCTGCGACTGACCTCTCACCCGGAAGATATAAAATTAATTACGCTGCTTCCTGTGACGTAACTTTCCACTGGAGATGTTCTAGCCAGTTTAGGTACAGCGGGTGTTTGGGTATGCTCTTGTAACGACCTGCCTCAAATTTTCAACTAGAGATTGTAATAAAAACCAGTCACAAAGTTAACGTTTCATTTTAACTGACTTTTTTACCTTGTCAAGAACTGAAATAACAAGTTCAAGTTCAAATAGTTTTGTTCTACCCTCTAGGGGCATAGAATAGACAAAGAAATACAAACGGTACAACATGTGCAGTGCATCTTCTATACATACATAGTTTACATACATAAATACATACAAACATGCATACATAACGAGGAAGACATGCGCGTACCTAAACGATTTCATACCTGAACGGGGGTGTAATGGGAGATGTAAACAGTGTGGGTGCAATATTTATATCTGTTTCGTGCCTGCTTGTTGGAAAAACGTGGTGCGAGGAACACTTGTCTGTAAACATGCGCGCGTGGTTTTATGTGCGCCGATACACTGATTCACCTTAGATGTAATTTTAAACACGGATTTGCTAAATATGCTTGCAGGCTGTAGATAAGGAATGTGCGGGCTGCTTCCGCTGATGAAATCTCTCTCTCTCTCTCTCTCTCTCTCTCTCTCTCTCTCTCTCTCTCTCTCTCTCTCTCACACACACACACACACACACACACACACGCCTCCCCCCCCCCTCCGCCCCACCCCCTCCACACACACACACACACACACACACACACACACACACACACACACACACACACACACACACACAGCCTAAACAAACGTTGATGACTACGTGTAGCATTTACACGTGTGTGCGTGCGTGCGTGCGTGCGTGCGTGTGTGTGCGTGCGTGCGTGCGTGCGTGTGCGCGCGCGCGCGCGTGTGTGTGTGTGTGTGTGTGTGTGTGTGTGTGTGTGTGTGTGTGTGTGTGTGTGTGTGTGTGTGTGTAACGCGCGCATGCATCAGTCTATCATCCTGAAGCGTGATCTACGGTATCGCACACAGTGCTCCGGCCTGCTGCAAAAACAGTTGCCCCCAAAACAGTAGAGGTTATAAAGTTTCTCGCGATCTTGTAATAACACCATAAAAAAATCGCAGGCGAGGTTCCGCGGACTTCACGCAAACAGTGGCGAGAGTCTAGCGAAAACATTTTCTGTTCGTCACTACTTCTGAAGTCGGAAATCTTGCATGCACAGTCAAAACAGAAGATGGTGACTCCTAGACTCTCCGATAAGTTTTCTTACCATAATTCTTTCACTCGCGACAAATGGTGCGGTGTATCAAAATAGAACTGCAAGACCCCCCCCCCCCCCCAAAAAAAAAATAAAAAAAAAATAAATAAATAAATAAATAAAAATAAAAAAAATGTGTGTTTGTTTCTTTGCTATCTGCTTTTCTTGCCTCATTTGCTTGAATCATTGAGTCGGTGAACTGATTTGTTTTGTTTTTCAGTGGAGTATGTCAAGGTGAAATGAGCAAATACTTCCTTCCTTTTTCTTCTTCTTCTGCTCTTTTTCTTTTCTTTGATGCGTTTGGAGTATTTTTTTTTTCCAGTCAGCTGAGACAATGACACCGACAGATGCGCTCAAATTATTCTCTCGTCCAAGTTTTCCCTCGACGATGTTGTCGAGCGCATTACCTGCAGAAACATCTTGCTTACGAGCGAGTAACTTTCATTTAATTATCTACAACAGGCGCTTTAAAAAACGTGAATCGATGTAAAATTGTTTGTGGGAATTTAGATCTAAAAGAAAGAAAGCGAAGGAAAATCGTTCAACGACCCTACTCACTGTTTTTTGGCTGCTGTTTTTTAAGATCGCCTGAACTCTTCCCTGAACCATTTCTGCAAAGCCAATATACCGTTTCTGCGTGAAAGATTTTACGTCCCGCGTGCAAATGGATTAAAACGCCATAATTTATGTATTTCGTAGGTCAGGGGTGCTAATGCCGTCTCGCACGTTGTCCCCAAGGGAGAGAACTTGCGGGTGGTCCTGCGAAATCGCTTTGGAGGGAGCAGCCATCACCTCAACGGTCTCGTCAGATGTCAGACCGACGTACAGTAGTAGGATCTTGTTGGCTATTATCAGCCAATGAAAAATGTAGCGTAGAAAAGGTCGACTGGTAGAAATGATGGAGGAGAGACGAGTGTGTGTGTGTGTGTGTGTGTGTGTGTGTGTGTGTGTGTGTGTGTGTGTGTGTGTGTGTGTGTGTGTGTGTGTGTGTGTGTGTGTGTGTGTGTGTGTGTGTGTGTGTGTGTGTGTGTGTGTGTGTGTGTGTGTGTGTGTGTTGCGGGGAGAGCCGGGAGGTGGGGTCTGCAATGACTAGGAAAAGGTTTCTGGTCTAGAGGTAGCAGCCCAATCTCTCTCACACACACACACACACACACACACACACACACACACACACACACACACACACACACACACACACACACACACACACACACAGACAGGCCCTTCCCCCCTCCCCCTCCCCAACCGCCCATCTCTTTGAGAAAACGATTAGGAAACAGACTCAAATCAGATTTTCGCAGATGTAGGAAAGATTTCGGGGGGGAAAAATGACGTCAACTGAAATGGGTTACAGAAAGAATTCAGTGAATGAATGCTTTAGGTTCCTATTATTCCCAAACGCTCAGTTTGTTGTCGCTCTTGTTAGTGACAGGTTGTTTGTTGGTTGGTTGGTTGGTTGGTTGGTTGGTTTGTCGGTTAGTTGGTTGGTTGGTGTTCTTCGTCGATGTCGTAGGTAGTTTGGGTTCGTAGATTTTGTTTCATTTCTTTCTACGAGAAAGAAGAGAAACTGTGTAGTTCAGTAAATTGCCAGTTTTTGAGGTTTTTTTTTTTTTTTTTTTGGGGGGGGGGCTTTCTTTCTTTGTAAAAATCTGGGGTGGGTGGGTGGGTGTTTGGGAGTTTAACGTCCTTTTCCACCACATACGGGTGATATCAAAGACGGGGCAACGATGAAAAAGCCAGCACAAATATTTGGCCCCAGCCGGGATTCGAACTCACGACCCGAGCATTAGAAGTCCAACGCTCTACCATTCGGCCACCCCGGCTCCCCAGTAAAAATCTGGGGATTTTTCTCCACCCAAGACTTCATCAGTTGATTGAGCTATTCAGGTGGAAGTCAGGAGGAAGTTCACTTCCTGCGCTTTGCTCACGCACCTCATTAATTGTTGTCAGGTTTGTTTGGCCACACATTCTGAGGTCAGGCAGTTATGATGCATCGTTTAGCAAGTCGTCAATCCAGTTTTGAAGTTTTATCGTCTGCGAGGATACTGACATGCGCGGGGACGTTGACTAATTACGTTTTCAAGAATGGCTTGGCAACCCGGCTTCAAACATTCTCGTGTTTGCAGCTGTTTATCGCTTGCAGTGGTTGTAGCTGTATAATAATTAGATGAACTCATTAATAATAATAATTGCATATAATTATATGGCGCCTATCCCTGGTGAACAGCTCTAGGCGCCTGACACTAAAAGGTTACCTCCCCCCCTCACCCCCTCACCCCCCCCCCCCCAAAAAAAAAAAACCCAACAACAACACACACACACGCACACACACAGAACTGAGAAACGCAGGACATCACATTCACTCAACTGAAACTAAACAGACAACAAAATTAGACCAACCATGAATCATCTAAAAAAAATAAGAACAAAATGTAGATAAACTGAAAATACCCTAACCCCCACCCCAAAGCACAAATAAAACAAAAACAAATTTAAAAAGGACGTATAGGGTTTGATAGACGCTTAGACGATTAGGCGCTTAGGCTTTTTTTTCCCCCCAGATGACGGCAGATCTGAATAGCTCATACCAAAAGGCATATCTCGTGAAATGTTTGTTTCAATTGTTGTTGTAGTTATTGTTGTTTGGGATTTTTTCTTGTTTTTAGGGGTTTTGTTGTTGTTCTTGTTTTCATTTTGGGGTGTTTTGTGTTGTTTGTTTGTTGTTGTCATTGTTGTTGTTGTTGTTGGGGTTGGGGGTTTTTGGTTTGTTTGTTTGTTTGTTTGTTTTTTTTTTTTGGGTTTTTTTTTTTGTTTTTTTTTGCTTTTGCTTTTTGTTGTCTTGGTTTGTTTTTGGTCTTGTTCTTTTGCTCGCGTTTGTGGGGAGCCGGGGTGGCCGAATGGTAGAGCGTTGGACTTCCAATGCTCGGGTCGTGAGTTCGAATCACGGCTGGGGCCAAATGTTTGTGCAGGCTTTTACACCGTTGCCCTGTATTTAATATCACCCGTATGTGGTGGAAAAGGACGCTAAACTCCCAAATTCCCACCCAAGTCACCCTTGCTCGCATGTATTGCCGCTGATCTCAATGAACTTATCGAGATAATTTGCGCTGTGTTTGTTCATTGTCCCGCGATGAAAATTTCTCAGCCGCAGATATGGGAATAAATTGTCTCTTGTCCTCTAAGCTTGTTTTGCACGTTCTGGTATTCTGGTGATCTTGTCTTATCCCCCGGCGACTTGCGCGAGGAGAAAATAAGGCTGATACCGCCGGATACCGAGAATGGCAATGGGGTCGAGGGAAGCACGGATGGCAGAGGTGGCAGGGGGGAGGGGCTGGTGAGAGAAGAGGGGGGTAGGGGTGGCTATTGACGCGAAAGTGTGCATCTACTGTGTTGAAGACGTCGGGCGTCATCGTTATCTGTGCACGCCAGCCAAACTTAAAGATCTTCTTTATCAGCAAAAAGTAACGCTTTGATTCAACTCTGCGACTTCATACAGTGCACGGTTGCAACTCACACAGGTGCCCAGTTTCCAGCTGCTCTCATCATCATTATCATCATCATCATCATTATCATCATTACTCTTTACTTCTTGTGGAGCATAGGGCCTCGACAGTTCTTCTCCACTTCCTGCGGTCTCTGGCTGCTGTTTTTGCAGCCTCCCAGGTTTGGCCGGCGGCTTTCAGCTCGTCCTGGTGGCTATGCCTTTCAGCTGCTCTCAAACCGCAATAAAACTCAACGCCAGTGTCTTAATTTTGGAAGCGCTGAGAGAACTTGATAGTGGCAACGGAGCTTAGATGTTCACGTGACTGGGGTTTTAAAGTCTCATTGCGTTTGCCAGGCATACCACGACGCTGTGGAAAACGTTTCATCGAATGCGCTGAATCCGTGCATCAGAATCAGCCACTTGGGACACAGTATAGCATCTGACACCATTGTGGTGACTCGGGTTCCCGTATATGAACAAAATATCTGTTCTGGCATTTCGTCACTTTGATGGCACTCTCCCACCTTACCTTTCAGCTTCACTTGTTACTTATACACCGTCGCGAACCCTCCGGTCGTCGTCCGAGAGGCTTCTCAAAATCCCCAAGCGCAACCTGACATCTTTCGGTGAGCGCTCTTTCAGTTTTGCCGCTCCAGCCGTTTGGAACTCTCTGCCTGCAGATCCGAGAAATGCGCCCACGCTGTCTGTTTTCAAAAGCAGTCTGAAAACGTTCCTCTTCCGCAAAGCCTATCAGTAATTTCCTCAGCCGCATGCTGGTCCTTGTTGCTCGAGCGGCGTGAGGCCACAAACTACTAACACCAGTTATTTTAACTAGTCAGTTTCACCAGGGTATGTCTGTTCATCGTTGTGTAATGTGCGTGAGTGTGAGTGAGTGATAGGCGCATTGAGTTTTATTTAAAGAAATGCGCCCTCCTACAAATACCATTTACTATATGTTTGTTCTATGTACGTAGACGTGTACCGCGTACTGAGCAGTAGAGGTGAAACCGGTTTTTAACCGGTTTTTCCAATAGAAAACCGAGGTTTAAAACCGGTTAACCGGCTATGTATACGTCATCTATTGTTTCTAACGTTTCCCCAAGAGATGGAAGGGGGGAAGGGTGGGGGGTCTCCTAGTACTCCGGCTTCCTGTACCCCTGCGTTGGAAATGTTCAGTCAACAAGGGTGGGTGGGAGGGTGTTTGGGAGTGTAACGTCCTTTTCCACGACATATGGATGATACCAAAGACGAGGCAACGATGAAAAGCCAGCACAAATATTTGGCCCTAGCCGGGATTTGAACTCACGACCCGAAAGTTGGAAGTCCAACGCTCTACCATTCGGCCACCCCTGTTCAGCCAACAACAACAACAACAACAACATGATGATGATGATGATAAGGAGGAGGGGGAGGAGGAGGGTGTCTTGTAACGGGCTGAAAAACGACGAGTGATGTAACTTAGAAAAACCGCGGTTTTCCGGTTTTTTAAGGCCAAACCGGTTTACCGAACCGTGAGAAAGCCGGACCGATTTTAACCGGAAAACCGGTAAAACCGAACACCTCTACTGAGCAGACGACGTTATTCGGTTGCGGACTGACGGATCCAGCTAGACGGCGCTGATTTTTTAGCGACTTGGTCGTGTCGACGTGTAGTGCAAGTAGGGAAGCGTTAGGCCAAAGAGAAATCCTATTTTTCTACTGTATCAGAAGCAGCAAAGTCACGAAAATGGTCACGAGATTTTTGTCACTCTTGCCTAAAGTGAAGGTCGACAGGCTAGATTACCGGCCACCCTGTAAAGATACAGTCAAAGAGGTTTTTTGTTTTTGTGTTTTGGGTTGTTGTTTTTTTTTTTTTGTTGTTGTTTTTTTGTTTTTTGGGGGGGTCGGAGGGAGTTGTTGTTGTTGTTTTGTTGGGTTTTTTTGTCGTTCTTTTTCTTTTTGTGTGTGTGTGTTTGTTTGGTTTGTGTTTTTCTTTTTCTTTTACTACTTTCTTGTCCCTTTCGGGAAATTTGCGCTGCTTCCCTGGGGGGGAAGCGTGTCGCCGCGGTGCAGCGCCACCACATACCTTTCAATATTGCTTGGGCAGGAAAGCCGGATAACCCGGAGAGAAACCCCCGACGAGCAGCCCGGTAGCCAGGAAAATCCGGTATCACATATCACGAGCTCGAACCCACGCTTGACATGGTGACAGCCGACGGCCCAACGGCTAAGTCCGACGCGCTACCTGCTAGACCACCGCCCATCCCCCTTTTCAGTGTAATTGTTGTTTTTTCTCGTATGTTGTTTTTTACTCTGAGTGCAGCTATTTTGTCGGTGATGCAGATCTTTAAGTCTCCTCCACACTGTCAAGATGTCCGTCACTGAAACTTTCACTCTCTTCCTGGTATCAGTTCTGCGCATGCGCCAGAATTTGGACTCCCCGCGCGTGAACGCGACATGACCCGAGGGTGTCACGTGGTGTTATGACGTTTCTGACAGGCATATCAGGTGTGGAAGATTCTCGTGTTTTTCTCTTGATGTTTACAGTTTCAAAGTACTTGACTATTTGCCAGGCAAAATAAAAGGAGGTTACGAAACTTCGAGTAGTGGAGTAGCCTTCTTGGCGCCAAATGTAAACATTATGTGTCTCAAAATGAAACTGCCTGGTACTTTTTTTTTTTTTTTTTTTGCTGCCACAACTCTTTGCCGGCTCAAGTGGTGTTCCTCCCTGGTAATGAGTGGAATCCACGGAGGGCTCGGAAGTTGGGGCAATTTTTATTATGCATGATGAGGATGATGGTAAGATGATGCTATGGAAGTCCGTGTGGTTTGGGACTGCGGGACAGGGCCGCATTCCACGCTTCCTGTCATAAATATCCCGGCATTTAACCAGGCCCGGGAAGAACGGCACCTGCGGTGCCGGCCGTGTAATCATCCACATCATAAGACGTGTCATACCAAGGGAAGCACCCCTAAAGTCGCACCCGTGAAGTGGGTGAAGCTCGGCTGTGTGGCAACAGCCTCCCCGTTGGGTCCATAGCACACCCGCTCTGGGTAGGAGCCGACCTAGGTAGGAAAAATCCCGCATGCCTCGGCTGGGACTCGAACCCGGGTCTCCCGGCCCATAGTCCGAAGTGCTAACCACTACTGCCTGGTGCTTTGTTAGAAATACCATGCACAGATCATTCAAGGGCACCGTTCCGTTCGAACGAAAAGATTTCCGCGATGTGAATTATAGTCTCCTGATCTCAAAATGAATGGGGGGGGGGGGACTTGAAGGTTTAACGTCCTTTTCCACCTCATACGGGTGATATCAAAGACGGGGCAACGATGAAAAAGCCAGCACAAACATTTGGCCCCAGCCGGGATACGAATTCACGACCCGAGCATTAGAAGTCCAACGTCAAAATGAACAAAGACTGTATAACTCACTCGAGAAATCAAAGAACACCTACTCCAAGACTGCCCACTGCAGGATGGTCCCAGACAAGCCACGTGGCCAGAGCCAACACCCATGAGGGATAAACTCTATGGTAGCATGGAGGCCCTCCAGAGGACCGCTGCATACGCGAGGACAACTGGCGTCCCCATCTGAAGAAGTGAGCGCCAAAGAAGAGGGTGGGTGGGTGTTTGGTGGTTTAACGTCCTTTTCCACCCATATACGGGTGATATCAAGGATCGGGGCAACGATGAAAAAGCCAGTACAAATATTTGGCCCCAGCAGGGATACGAACTCACGACCCGAGCATTAGAAGTCCAGCGCTCTACCATTCGGCCACCCCGGCTCCCCTCGCCGAAGAATAAGAAGAAGAAGTGAATGAAATTTATGAAACAACTTCAACTGATATGTTACTGGCTGCCAAATAATGTGCATGGAGAACAATTATAAGAGTTTAGCTGAAGTGCTAGAAAGCTACAATGTATTTTTGCCAGTAGTAGATATACACAAAGTATGGCTGCTGTTAAGTGATGCCAGACTGCCGTCATAATCCGTAATTCGGCATTTGGCGGAGACTGGAACGGAGATAGAGTGTAAAGATCTGCCTGGCAGCTAGAACACGTCTGCGCAACACTGACTTGACCGAGTTATAGCTTGAATGAAGTTCTGATCATACGTGTGTGTGTGTGTGTGTGTGTGTGTGTGTGTGTGTGTGTGTGTGTGTGTGTGTGTGTGCGCGCGCGCGCGCGTGCGTGTGCGTGTGCGCGTGCATGCGTGCGTGATTGTGTGTACTCGTGTGTGTACTCGTGTGTGTGTGTGTGTGTGTGTGTGTGTGTGTGTGTGTGTGTGTGTGTGTGTGTGAATCTTCACTGGTACGCCATTGACTGTATCAGACACTATCACTCTATCACTAATCACTAATTGCTAACAGTAAATCTGACATCTACACAGTGCCTTCACCCTAAATAAAAAAAACGTGGGGGGGGGGGGGGGGGGAGAAGAGAGAGAAAAAAAACCTCCCCGGATTGCACGGCCCAATAATACCAGCCATACCTTCGTGTCATCATAGGAGTCTCTGTTCCTACCCTTTGACACAAGAGGCCTGTCGAGATGTCGGCGCTGAGAATGCGGCCGCAGCGAACATTAACTCCAGCCTCCAAGAATAACGGCCCTTCCTCAGAATGAATGACCTTTTCTTTCAGAAGAGATCAGAGAGAAGTGCTTTGTCACTTGGCCTTTACCATGCATTCTCTTTCCTGTCGGAATGAATTTGTACGCCGCAGCCCCCCATCCTCCTCCTCCTCCCCCCCCCCCTCCCGTAAGCTTGGATGTTTGTTCTCTACAGAACAGTTTCCTTCCTCTTCAGTTCAGAAGTGCCCGCTTCACATTCAAAGCTCTCAGTCTCTCATTCAGAGGTGTCACTTTCTCATTCTAAAATGCCATTTTCACATTATATCAGTTTTAAACACTCGGTTCACATGCCAATTTCACATTTTAAGTTGTCACTTTTCACATTCAGAATATGTCACTTTCACATTCAAACAAGACCAAAACAATTCCTAAACTATTTTACCATTTGCCTTGACTGTGATTTTGGTAGGAGCGTGTGTTTCGTGGCACGTTCGAAAAGTGTCCCTTCAAATAAAAAGAAATGTCACTTTTCACATAATATACGTTTCACACTCGGTTTTAAATGTCACTTTCGCATTCTGAAAATGTCACTCTTACATTCTGAAAATGTCACTCTTACATTCTGAAAATGTCACGTTTACATTCTGAAAATGTCACTTTCGCATTCAAAACGGACCAGGACAATTCCGAAACTTTTTTTTTTTTTACCAGTTCCTTCGGCTTTGATTTTGTTGGTAGCTTGTGCTTTGTGGCACATTCAAAACGTGTCCGTTTCACATTCAAAAATTCATTTCATATTTCAGTGACACTTGGGTAGGTTGAGTAACGTACATTTGTTAAACCTCTTGCTGATTTCATTTATGAATTTCACGAGCTTCTTTTTAGTACACATTAACTTTTCAGATTTGAAAACATCCGGCGTTTCCAAAATTACCCAGGAGTTTATTAGAAGCGTGTGCTCCGCGACTTCGGAATTACCCACAAGTTTACGTATTTTCAGTCCTGAATGAAAAGGACGCCTTAGGCTTACGCGTGCACTCTCTGAGGTGAACGATTGTTTGTAGCACAGATTAAACTTGTAGATAAGGTTGAAGTAAACTGTTTATCCGCTCTAAAACCGGTTTGCGCAAACTATGGGCTTTCTGAGCCGGAGGGAGGGACAAAGTGGGGGATCTAGGAGCGACCGATGTAAACTAAGGATCACCGAAAAGAGAATGTAAGTTTTAAGTGTAGGCGAATCCTGGAAATTGTCCTCTACTGAATTTAGAGTTTGCATACGACGGAATTAGTTTGGTGATAACCGACATGTGAAATACACACTATTCATGAATATTGGTCATCAGGGTTTGTGTCCCGTGTGATGAGCCTTGTACTGTTAGCCATTTTTTTTTTTTTTTACTCTCGTGCGTGGATCTGGCCGAGATCCGTGAAATATATTATTCAGTTGACTCATTGAAGGTGTTGTTCAGGGATGTCCCCCCTGACAACATCTTCAGTTTCTTGAAGGAGGCAAACCTGTTTTATAAGATATAGTTCTAATTCATAGTCTTTTACTGACCTCCGTCCGTTCAATTTTTCAAGTCTTGTAGGAAACGTCTCACTCAGACCTAGTAGATTTTTAATATCTATTTACATCCTGTCTTATTGTATGCTCTTTTATGTTTAATGACCTAGCACAAAGGGACCTCGCTTTGCCGCGAAATGGTCTTTGCAGCTTGCGCGGCATTAAGCCCTAACTAACTAACTAACTAACTAACTAACTTGATAATAACAGTAACTATAATAATAATGACTGCGTGCTGTGCGGGCCCTTTTACCCAGTTTCTTGAACTGGCTCAAAGCGCCGCGCGAGCTGAACCCAACACGCACGCTCACGTGAATCACACGCATTCTCTCACACACTGGACATGAACACATTACAATCACGTAGTGCGAAGGGTCAACTCAGCTATTTAAGATTCGGAATTTAGAATTACATTTATTTTCAAATTTTGTGGGCTGAACATTTCCAGAGCATAAACCCGTGCATTTACGAAGAAAACGTCAATTTACAATCAAGAGGGCACCAATAATTATTTACACATTCAAGACACTCTTATCAGGATTTACCTGACTTTACCGAAAACAACTTTTGTTTTGGTGGCCTCAGTTTGGTATCGTACAATCTTTTGCTTTGGTGGCCTCAAGTTGGTATCGTACAATCTTCTGTTTTTGTGGCCTCAAGTTGGCATCGTACAATCTTTTGCTTTGGTGGCTTCAAGCTGGCATCGTACAATCTTTTGCTTTGGTGGCCTCAAGTTGGTATCGTACAATCTTTTGCTTTGGTGGCTTCAAGCTGGCATCGTAAAATCTTTTGCTTTGGTGGCCTCAAGTTGGTATCGTACAATCTTTTGCTCTGGTGGCTTCAAGTTGGCATCAGTTGTACAATCTTTTGTTTTGGTGGCCTCAAGTTGGCATCGTACAATCTTTTGCTTTGGTGGCCTCAAGTTGGTATCGTACAATCTTCTGTTTTGGTGGCCTCAAGTTGGTATCGGACAATCTTTTGGTTTTGTGGCCTCAAATTGGTGTCGTACAATCTTCTGTTTTGGTGGCCTCAAGTTGGTATCGTACAATCTTCTGTTTTGGTGGCCTCAAGTTGGTATCGGACAATCTTTTGGTTTTGTGGCCTCAAATTGGTGTCGTACAATCTTCTGTTTTGGTGGCCTCAAGTTGGTATCGTACATTCTTCTGTTTTGGTGGCCTCAAGCTGGTATCGTACAATCTTCTGTTTTCGTGGCCTCAAGCTGGTATCGTACAATCTTCTGTTTTGGTGGCCTCAAGTTGGTATCGTACAATCTTCTGTTTTGGTGGCCTCAAGTTGGTATCGAAAAATCTTCTGTTTTGGTGGCCTCAAGCTGGTATCGTACAATCTTCTGTTTTGGTGGCCTCAAGCTGGCATCGAACAATCTGTTTTGGTGGCCTCAAGTTGGTATCGTACAACCATAAAACAACAACAACAGCAGCAACAACAACAACGACAAAAAACAAGCGGCCCATTTTCACAGTTTTGATACACAGTGGGTAAGCAAGTATGCAAGTACATCCCGCATTTCAAGTACCTGTATAAACATAATCATATCTAGATAACAACAGCTGATTAAACAGTGTTGGCCTATAAACGAAAATCTAGCGTGGTAAACTGTCTGCAGGATATTTCGATTGCCGGCATACCTACTACTCGAACGAGAGTCCTGTAAAACAAAACCCATACCAAGGGAGTGTTTTCTTACCAGTGTTTAAATCCCTCAGCTTCCTTTCAAAAGAAACTTGGCTTTGATGTATACAAACTGGAGTCCCTCGCTCGCATTTCTGCCGCACTGTTGACCTAACGCTTACAATTAAAGCGACAAACACGACAGATATTGGGTGGATTTGCCCTGCAGGAGCTCTTGATGTGAAGTGCCCTTTCCCAGCGCAAGTGGTTTTCCATGCTAGTATTTCACAAACAGCCTTGGGACTGTTAGTTTTTCTCCGACGCTCACAGGTAGGTCTACTTGTCCGTGGTATGGAGCCCCACCTGGCGACTCAAGCACCATTTTGTCGGTTGTGTTTCTCTGCTCCTCAGTTCCGCGACTGTTGGCTTTCTGCAGTACAGATGAATGCAAAAAGGATGTCTGTCTCTCGAGGCAATAAAGTCTTTATCAACATGGTACTTTCGGCCAGTGCCAGGCCGAGTGATGCTGTTCGTAACTGTGCATGTGTTTAAAGATCTAAGCTCTCAACAAAAAGCTTTCCGAAGTGTAAAAAAAATTGTACAGAGTCGACCGTGCAAGCACAGTCAACTCTGTCACAGTTGCAGAGTTCACACAGTGTCCAGAAACCGCGACAAAACCGTGCCGAAAAACTGCCCCCACTTCCTGTCGGGGTCCGCCCACGCTACTGTGCACATCTCCGTGCAGTGGTCATCCGTCCGTGCAGTGGTCATCACAGCAGCCGTGACCGAGTCAGTACTGTCCGCAGTGATCCCCATACAAGTCGTGTCACTTTTGAATTTGGTCAGTGTCGCTCGTATGCGAGCTGAAATGTTTACGCAAGAAACAAAACTGATTACTTACCGGTAGTAGCATAGCTTGCGCCATGTCCGACATCGCTCAGTCGTCTAAACTGACGTTGACTAATGAGCCGGGTTGCACGAGGATCTGCACAGCAGCGTGGACGGACCCCGACAGGAAGTGGGGGCAGTTTTTCGGCACGGCCGGTTTTGTCGCGGTTTCTGGACATTGTGTGAACTCTTCAACTGTGGCAGAGCTCTGTGAAAAAAAATCACACTTCGGAAACCTTTTGGTTGGGAGCTTAGATCTTTAAGTTACGATGCTGCTGAGAAACCCAAACAGTTCATACCATTTGTGAGCCTTGTAATGCCGTGCCGTCGCATTTCAGTTGAAACATGAAAACAAAAACCAATGAGAAACACTGATAAAGAATGCTATAATAAATGACATATTTTCTTCTGATCACCATGTACATCAACTTGATGCCACAAAAAACAGGCTTTTTTATATCTTGTCTGAACTCTGAACTCTGAACTCTCTACGTATCAGCCCTCCCGCAGACTGCGATCCTCTGATGAAAAACTTCTCAAAGTTCCTCTGCGTAATATTATGAAAACTACCGGTGAACGTGCATTCAGCTACCTCGCCCCGACAATCTGGAACTCGCTGCCTCAGTCTGCCCTCCGTGATGTCCCCACACTGTCAGCCTTTAAATCACAATTCAAAACATACCTGTTCCGTCAGGCTTTCCATAGATAACTGGAACCCTCTGTCCATGTTCCTCTGTGTGTGTGTGTGTGTGTGTGTGTGTGTGTGTGTGTGTGTGTGTGTGTGTGTGTGTGTGTCAGTGTGTGTGTGTGTGTGGTGTGTGGGTGTGTGCGCTCTGAGTCTGTCCTTCAGAGACGGACGCCTTATAAGTATTATTATTATTATTATTATTATTAATTTCAGGCTTACCTGAGTGAGCTGTTTACTACGAATGTTCAAGCACCGCACGGAATGGGTATCGGTACTTGTCTCAGTAAAGGAGATAGTCAGTCGGTGTTCGCACGACCAGAAAGTGTAACTGAGAAAACAATGCACTGGATTCTCAAAAGATAAAAAGAAACTTTTTTTTTCATGACGCAGAGTACCCGATGCTACCTGCAATCTGATTTGTAGGTTACGTGGAGAAGTCTAATCAAGTCGTGAAGTGTTGCCCGAAAGGGATCCATCAGCCACTGTTATCACTGAACCGTCATTGAAGTGACAGGTGGGTTACCGAGACGAAACTGACATCTCTCTCTCTCTCTCTCTCTCTCTGTGGATGCTGTGCGTGTGTGTGTGTGTGTGTGTGTGTGTGTGTGGATGCTGTGTTTGTGTGTGCGTGCGCTCTCTCTCTCTCTCTGTGCTCGTGTGTGTGTGTGTGTGTGTGTGTGTGTGTGTGTGTGTGTGTGTGTGCGCGTGCGTGCGTGCGCTCTGTGTGTGTGTGTGTGTGTGTGTGTGTGTGTGTGTGTGTGTGTGTGTGTGTGTGTGTGTGTGTGTGCCCACGCTCTCTCTCCCCCCCCCCCCCACACACACATAAACACGTCTCGTGTTTAGTAGTTTGGTGTCGAGATGCTGTCCCGATAGGATGAGGTCTTGTCAGCAATTGGCGTTCGCAAATCAGTAAATCCCTGGAAACAAGACAAGCGTGGTAAACTTGTTTCCCCCCTACCAGATGGTAAGTCAGACGATCTGACACTTTAGTATGTTGACCCACATCTCACTGGGCCAGCTTCCATTTGTCATGGGCATAGGTGAGATACCGGTCCGCTTCGTGGGTATACTCACTATACTGCCCCACTTTGCACGGGGTTGTTACAGTGTGTATACCCCCGTGTCTGATTTGTTTGGCTGGTTGGCTGGGGTATTACGTTAGTCTTCGCCTACCACAGAGTTGGGGCTCCTACCCGGGGATGGGTGGGTGTTTGGGGGGGGGGGGGGGTGTTTGGGAGTTTAACGTCCTTTTCCACCACAAACGGGTGATGTCAAAGACGGGGCAACGATGAAAAAGTTAGCACACATATTTGGCCCCAGCCGGGATTCAAATGGGTGTTTGGGACTTTAACGTCCTTTTCCACCACCGTATTGGTGACATCAAAGACGGGGCAACGAGAAAAAAGGCCAGCACAAATGTCTGGCCCCAGCCGGGATTCGAACTCACGACCCGAGCATTGAAAGTCCAACGTTCTACCGTTCGGCTATCCCGGCTCCCCTCTCCGACCTTGCCCGGAATCGAACTCACGACCTGATAAGTGTCGACAGCCCACAGTTTCGCTGGCTAAACTGACCCTCCTCCCTCCCCCCCCCCCCCACCACCACCACCCAGGCCTCGTCCCCACATCCATCCGAGATGATTTTTTTTTCCTGCCCCAACTGTTTTCCAGCTCCAGTGGTGTTCCTCCCAGGTCATGAGTGGAACCCACGGAGGACTCAGAAGCACCCAAGATGATTTCAGTTGTCGGAACATTGTCACAGACATTACGGTGTGCCTTCTGCAGCAAGAACGGCAAACTGTTTTAGTTTTGTCAGTGACGAACGTTCTGTTATGCACACTGGTCACTACTGAATTTGTCCTCCCAGCACCTCCAAATACTTGTGCTGGCCTTTTTCTCGTTGCCCTGTCTTTGATATCACCCAAACGTGGCGGGAAAGGGCTTTGAACTCCCAAACAATCACCCTCCCAGTACCTCAAGAACGACCTCGTCGATTGAAAACAGTTAAAGACATTTTGGACGCGTCTTTGGCGTAAGTTTGCTGCTTATGAACTTTATAAACACTGTCTGTAACTGTAGGGTCTGTTACTTCAGGGTTGAATACCTGATCCACACTGCCCGCGCCGATTTCGCCTCTCGTCTGATGTCTCACGAGATGGTGGTGACGATACGGTCGACTTTGGTTATCTGGGGTTTATCGTCCACGCCACAACGAGGTGACTGCAGACGGCCCTAGCGGGGGCAGGTTATGGGAGATGGGGATAGCTACCCTAACTGTACAGTCCAGCTGGACACTTATTCAATCCAGTCAGACTGCCAGGTCGGCCACATTTTATGTATCCTTGACTGTAATGGACAAGTTACACAAACAGATCCAGTTCACAGTCAGTGGAGATACAGTCGAAGCGATCTGTGTGCAATTGATGTTTTTATTTTGCGACTCTTCGACGTTCGGGGCTAACTGTTATCTCAGCATAATGCTAACCCTGACCTACATCAAGACCTCTGATGTAATGGTTTGACGCAGCTGATTGGGGTGCACGAATCACACGCAGATACTTTCTTCAGCGTTGTTATATCACTGACTCGCACATTCAGGATATAAACTGTGCGGTATTAAGCTAGTTTATTCAGTTCTGTTAATCCACTCGACTACAGTGTACCCAACACAGCAAAGCCTGTTTGACTGCTGTTGTGATATATACAATTTTTGTCTCTGAACTGCGTGACTGCCACGTCACTCGGTACACACTGATTACGCTGATGTTCATGAAACAAGTCAGTCTTGCGTGGTAGGTGTGCTGTCGTAAACTGGATGTCGTAAACTGGTTCCTTTTGATCCTTGTGAATAGTTAGCATCTCCCAGTGGAAGGGTTTATTTATGGGATGATTTCATCATCATGAAATGCATTGATGTATGAGTCTGAAAGACTACCTGTAATTCCCTCCGTAGAAAACTCGGTCACTTTTTGCCTCCGCACCGTTGTGCGTTAACTCTTTCAAGGCGCACCCTATGTGACGCATGTTTTTCGGCACAAAAAAAATCCAGAAAATACAGGTTTTTCTAGCACAGAAAGTTTGTTGATATCATTGGAAAGTTCAATTTTTTTTATTTTTTTTTAGTGATATGATTTTGATATGTAAAAACAGATTCTGCATTCTACTTCCATATCAATGACGCAACGGCAAGGTATAAAACTGGTGTCTGCTGATTATGAGCAGACACGTCGACAAAGAGTTAATGTAATCGTCTTTATTGATGGTATAATTTCATCTACAAGATTTCCATTGATGTATGTGCTTGTACGTTTCTCTCTAATTTCCGCTGTAGACACTGTCACTGTTCGTCGCCAGGTCTGGATTTGCACCGTTGTGCATTGATGTAATCTTGATTATTTAGGGATAATTTATCTGCATTCATTGTTGATGTATTCTCCTATAAGTATTTGATTCTCTCTCTCTCTCTCTCTCTCTCTCTCTCTCTCTCTCTCTCTCTCTCTCTCTCTCTCTCTCTGAACGAGGAGCGAGCCATCGTTAATCTGAGCAGACAGTACTTGGGCTACTATAGTTGTGAAGTAGGCCTACGTGTGTCAAACAAAACAAAAACTGCAATTCCTAAAGACATTACTGATTGCCGGATTTCCGCGTAGGGCAAAGACTGAATTCCAGCTTTCCTGCTTTTGTTTTATTTATGTTACGCGACATTCATAATTATGCTTGTAACCATCGCTTTATGGGTGGATGCCTGAGAGCAATTCAGTGTCTCAGTCTGTCTGAGCCTCTCTCTCTCTCTCACTCTCACACACACACACACACACACACACACACACACACACACACACACACGACCGATACGCCCTTGATCCCAGAGCTCCAGGTTATCACGTGAGCGTTACGTCACTTCCTTTTCAGTCGACCAAGTGGCTGACACGGGGCATGGCGTTAACAGCCAGGGTAACCCTGATCGCGCTCTGTTTTGAACACGACTCGATATAAACACGCAATCTCTTGCTTCAAGTTTACATTGAAACATAACTGTTTACGGCCGCGCCTCGCCTCCAGGAATATTGCTGTGCTGAGCATGGAGATATCCATCATCGGCTGAATGGTTCTGCAGCAAGACGAGAGAAAGTTTTCCTGACTATTTTGGACGCTGTCTCGACACCCACGTACATTCGGGCCGATCGTCGGGGGTTCTCTCCGGGTCCTCCGGCTTCCTCCCCCCTCTGCTTTTTTGGGAGCCGGGGTGGCCGAATGGTAGAGCGTTGGACGTTCAATGCTCGGGTCGTGAGTTCGCATCCTGGCTGGGGCCAAATATTTGTGCTGGCCTTTTTCTCGTTGCCCCGTCTTTGATATCGCCCTTGTGTGGTGGAAAATGACGTTAAACTCACAAATTCTCAACCCTACCCACTCCTCCTCTGCTTTGAAAATAAATAAAATACTAAATTCCGAAACTTAAATAGCTGAGCTG
Organism: Batillaria attramentaria; assembly: GCA_018292915.2. Classification (NCBI taxonomy): domain Eukaryota; kingdom Metazoa; phylum Mollusca; class Gastropoda; family Batillariidae; genus Batillaria; species Batillaria attramentaria. The sequence continues at coordinate 359,087 of JACVVK020000223.1, forward strand.
ACCCTTCGCACCACTGACGTGAATGTAATGTATTCATGTCCAGTGTGTGAGAGAATGTGTGTGATTCATGTGAGCGTGCGTGTCGGGTAAAGTTCGCGGGGCTTTGAGCCGATTTAAGAAATTGGGTAAAGCGCCTATACAATACTCAGGTAGTAGTAGTAGTAGTACGTTAAAGTTTTTTCTCTAAAATTTGCAACAACAAATTATCATTATTAAGTAATGATTATTCCGAAAGCAAAACGAAAGAAAGCTTAACAGATTATTTTGGACGTTGTCTGGAAGTAGACATGCGAGAGAAGTTCTCTCCATTAAAAAAAATGTCCGCAATTATTTTTAAAGTAATGGTTTCATCTTAACTCAATTCCTACCAAGTAAGTTTGGGGTTGTGCACCTGTGACCTCTCTAAAAATTAGTTCCTGACCGGCCCCCGTAGTGTAGTGGTTAGCACTTCGGATCATGGACCGGGAGACCCGGGTTCGAATCCCAGCCGAGGCAAGCGGGATTTTTCCTACCTAGGTCGGCTCCTACCCAGAGCGGGTGTGCTATGGGCCCAATGGGGAGGCTGTTGCCACACAGCCGAGCTTCACCCACTTCACGGGTGCGACTTTGGGGGTGCTTCCCTTTCTATGACACGTCCTATGATGTGGATGATTACACGGCCGGCACCGCAGGTGCCGTAGTTCCCGGGCCTGGTCAATGCCGGGATATTTATGACAGGAAGCGTGGAATGCGGCCCTGTCCCGCAGTCCCAAACCACACGGACCTCCATAGCATCATCTTACTATCATCCTCATCTCCATCATCATGCATAATAAAAATTGTCCCAGCTTCCGAGTCCTCCGTGGGTTCCACCCATGACCTGGGAGGAACACCACTGGAGCTGGCAAAGAGCTGGGGCAGCAAAAAAAAAAAAA
>JACVVK020000223.1:365000-370000 GCA_018292915.2 Batillaria attramentaria
GTGTTTTAACCCATGTCGTGATTGTTTATAGATCTCTCTGTGATGTTTGAACACACACACACACACACACACACACACACACACACACACACACACACACACACACACACACACACCCCGTCACACACGCTCTCGCGCGCAAAGTCAAAATTCACACATCCACTACAGACCGCAACCCTTTAACCGACATACCCCCTCCCCACCCCTCCGAGCAAATAGGACCCCCCCCCCCCCCCATCCCTACCCATCGTCCAAATACTCACCCTCACGCCCACCACCCCCATATTGATCCCCGCCCCCTATCCCGACTCATCAGTCCATATTCTATCGCCGTCAATATTGACAATCAGTTTTAATTGCAGAAATATGTTTAGCGCACTTCAGTTCATACATCGGCAACACCGACCCCCCCCCCCCCCCCCCACACACACACACACACACACGCCTGAATACGCACACACGGCAAACAGAGATACTTTGTTATTTATCTTTTTATTTGATTAGCATATTTTCCTTCAGAAATCCAATGTGTCTGCGTCAATACCTCAGCTAGTTCAGTTTACCTGTACCAAGGTTACTCCTACACCATAATGTGTCGTGTACGAGTGATAGAAAAGAGAATAGTGCTATAAGTAATTGAATTTTTTTAAGTGAAAGGGGGGTCCAACAACCATAGAGGGGGTCCAATAATTATACCCTCTCATTATAATTGTTGGACCCCGGGGGTCCATTAACTTTAAAGTTATTGGACCGGGGGGTCCATTACTTGGGGGGTCTATTAACTATACCACACCGGCACAGATTTCACGCATTCTGTAAACACAGGCATTGAATATTGCATTTCACGCGCGCATATTGTTTTTGCAAAGGACACCACGTGGAACTTAGTATGGTATGGTAGATTTCTCCTCGGCGCGCATATCCATCTCTGCTGAAATGCTCACGGCGCTGCAGGGCTGGAGGACGAAGCAATGAAAGCCTGCTGCCGCTAAGCGCTACTTTATGCGCAAACCTCCACCCTGCTATTCACTCTGGTGCGTGCGACAGTATTTCTGTTTTCCAAGACACCGGCCACAGCCTACTCTTCTTCGGAAGATGAACGTGGGATTTTTAGCGTGCACACTTGATGTATGTGCGTGGGTGTGTACACGAAGGTGAGCCAGGCACCGTAAACGAGTCTGCACATGGATTTGACTCGATATGGTAAGGGAAAAAATCCCACCATATTCCTGCCCACCGGGGACTCCAACCAGGCAGCTCAGGATCCGAAGTCGGATGCCTTAACCACTAGACCAAATCCCCTGTCCAATCCACTTTCCATTACCAGTCACACCATTATCATACTCCATGTCTAAACATGCCAAAAACTTGCCGGAAACACAAGCGAGTCATTTCCTAGCCTGCTGCGTTAATCGTGTGAAAGGATCCCGCGCCAGAGGTCACGGGTCGAAAATAATTGCTTTCAAAGCCAGTGATTTGCTTGTTTGCAGAATACCACCGTGCATGTTCTTCCTGTGTACTGCGGACAAACGACGTGTCACACAGTCTGTTGGTTTTATCCCAGTGTCTGTATCTAGAGCTGTTTACTGAACGTGACATACGGGGAAGTGTCACGATACTGAAGTGGATTTTGTGGTAGTGTGATCCTCACATTTACGACTGGCGTGGGAAGGGCTGGTATTCATTGTTAAATACTGTTATGTAGAGGAAATGAGTTTTGTTCTATCTGTCATTGTCTCTGTGTCTTTCTTTACGGGAGGCCGGGAGAGCCGAATGGTAGAGCCCTTATTTGCGCTGGCCTTCTCTGGTTGCCCCGTCTTTGATGTCACCCTTACGTGTTGGAAAAGGACGTTAAACTCCCAACCCCCCCCCCCCTCTTTTTTTTTTCTTTATGGTTTGTCTACTTGGTCGGGTTTTGTTTTTGCTGTGTGTGTGTGTGTGTGTGTGTGTGTGTGTTCAAGTGTGTGTGTGTTCAAGTGTGTGTGTGTGTGTGTTTTGGGGGTGTTTTTTTAATGAATTTTTCATGCTTTTTATCGGCTTTCAGAATGCTGTAGACATAAACATAAACAGAACTTTATTACCATTTGTATGAACATTAGGAATTTGTTCGATTCCTCATAGATGCATGCTGCAACTTATTATTCATTACAGTCACTCGCATGACATGACAATAGAACACTTTTATTTACTCGCTTTTTACCCTGAAACACCCACGGAGATTCAGCCTACTCCTGCTTGCACCTTTCCGGCTCGGCTATGAGAATAGAAACCTACCGCCCTTTTCTCGTTAAAGTGTCCGGTAAACTTTGCTGGAAAAGAAAGATGGGTATCATGGCACTTAACAGGTGCAGGTTTTCCATCATGCACAAGGATATACTGCACGAATAAATTGAGAGAAATTGCCTTGACCGTAGGCTGACTACGGTAGTTATATCTCATAACGCATCTTAATTTATCCTGAAAAAAATACGAGACAGCGTAACACTTAAAGAGGCACCTGTTAGCTTTTTTGAAGATCACAGATCGACATGGGCTGATTACCATGAAATATGCTTAAAATGTGCAAAATTATAGCTTTCTGTGGACTGTCGTTATTGACAATACAGATATCTAAGCTGCTACAACACGCTAAAGATGTGCAACTAAACCAACGAAACTCAAAGTGGGCTCACGTTTCCCGGGAACTACCTTGCGGGTATGATGGTTCCAGTTCGGTGGCTTCCTGTCGCGCGGAGAGGTTTCGGCTGCTTACGAGTCACGCTCGCAGTGCACTGATGGGAGACGGATCGACCTACATGCACGTAGTGATTATCAACTGTGGCAGAGATGAAATGAGAGGCGAAATCGGCGCGTGCAGTTTGATCTTAGCCACGGCAGCTGGGAAAAGGGGGCTCAGAGTTTGTTCACATCTGATGATTTCATGCTCTGCTCTTCTTGTCGCACTCAGCACGGGTTGGCCTGTGAGCTTGAAATCGTAACTGACACATGCCGCTTTTTATAAAATCCCTTAAAAGCACTTTCTGGACACTCTGGGAGTTGCTTATCCCAGGATAGACCTCTTTAACGCCAGAAACTGTGCCTCTGTGCATCAGCCCCGCTAATGAAGCCATAACTTCCCCAACTATCTGCATCTGTCTGCATTCGTTTCAGTTTACGAGACAGCGGGTTAATCCTTGTTACAGGCAGGCTGAGTGTCGCGCAAATTGTGTTACCCAATCCCAGGATCGCTTTCCAAGTTTTGCTTTGAGATCGCGACATGATGAACTGTGACCCTGACCTTTACTCGTTAGCATACCGCTGCGAGACCCTCGGCAGGAAATTGGTCGGGATGCGCCATTCATAGGTGCAGACAGTCAGATGTAATAGGGTCTTACGGATCGCGTATTTTTCTTTTCATATCAAATGGAGCGAGCGGCTGGTGTCGGAGGTACATGAACTGTTGGTGGCAGCGGGCGCCCGTGTAATGAGAGGATGATGGATGTAAAATGCCGGTGTGTGAACGGAACACCTTGGTTGATACCGCGGCCTGGTTTGGCCCGCCGCCGTCGGGCCATGCCAACAAACGTGCTAAACATCGAACTTCTCCAGGAGACGAGTATGAAAAGGGAAATACTTTGAAATGCTTGCATACATTGGCCTAAAGTCTCTACATTGATTCAATCATATAGTCACGCGTAGTGGTTTTCCGATGGTTGGTGTTCACTGACAGTTTCTGTGGGTCTGTCAAGTTTTTGTGGTAAAAAAAAGACACTTAGGTTTTCTTGTTTTGTTGTCGGGGTTTTTTTTCTGTTTTTGTTTGTTGTTGTAAATGTTGTCGTTGTTGTTGTCGTTGTTGTTTTCGGTTTTTCTGTATGTTGTTGTTTGGTTGGTTGGTTTATTTTGTGTCGGTATTTGTTTTGATTTGTTTGGGGTTTGGGGTGTTTTGTTGTTGTTGTTGCTGGTAATGGTGGTGTTTGGGTTTTTTTGTTGTTGTTTTGTTTGTTGTTGTTGTTGTTGTTCGGGGGGTTGTTTCTTTTTTGTTTTGGGTTTTTTGTTTTGGTTTTGTTTATTGGTTTGTTTTTCTTTTTTCGTTTGTTGTTGTTGTTGGTTTTGTTTTGTTTTGTTTTGTTGTTGTTTTTTGGCGGGTGGGGGGGGGGTGTTCAACAATTCGTCCATTGATTTGGTGGGCGTGCTGATAATGATAATAATGGTATGATTAAGTTCTTCCCCCAGCTGTTTAACTGTCTCGGAGCTGAGCCGACCAAAACGCATGCTTTTGTGAATGGACTTACTCACACCGGTGAACATTGCAAGATGATGGATAGAAAATGCCAGCGTGTGAACGGAACACCCTGTTTGGTTTGATACTGTTTGTCTGGCCAGCCGCCTGACGAAGTGACGTGTTAACATCGACCTTCCCTAGGAGACGTATAATGCTCTGAGCTCTGTTGGGCGAAGGACACAAATACACAGGGCCTCAAAATGCCTGTATATTCCCTATTAGCCTGAGGCATCAATCATAGTCACCCCTAAAAATGCTTCAGTCTAGAAAAAATTAATACCATGAACAGACCATTCAAAAGCACGCACCTGGCAGGGTTTTAAAAAAATGAATTTGAAGGCCTCACTGGAGTAATGCACGTCTGCTTTCTGTTTAGGCCAGAGAGGCAGTTCACACAAATCCGCCGCTTGCCTCACTTGTGTCCCACCTCTGTGCAAAAAGTCCCCATCTTCACTGGCAGTTTGCTGCCTCTTCTTGTGACCGCCGGGCATGCACTTTACCTACATAACACCAAAAAAAATCACGAAAATCACGCTTTTTCGTGACAACAACAATCACTACAGACTAGCACACTTGCCAAACAGGGTACCTCAAATAATTAAACACCAAACATGACCCCACGGTTAATCTGTGTCCTCACGCCAGCTAGGGTAGGCTACTTAGTTCGCGTTATCGTGAGTGAATTAATTAGCTTACCTGTTTCGACTGAGTCTCGTGGCGCTGATTTAGGGCAATGCAT
>JACVVK020000223.1:375000-387500 GCA_018292915.2 Batillaria attramentaria
CTCTCTCTCTGAGACTGACTCTGTGTGTGTGTGTGTGTGTGTGTGTGTGTGTGGAAACCGAAAAACTATCAACCGCAACCCGCAACCAAACCCGCACAGCGTCAGCATAGGAACGGGAGAATCTCGTCGACAGACGCTACATACAACGCGCAAAGAAGACAGACCGACAGACTGGCTAAACGCACGCCGCGGCTGCACTGACTGGCGACTATGCACACTGCACCAGCGCTAAACCGGTAGGCGTGACCCGCTAGCATCAAGATACTGTGTATTCTCCCTTCAGCGAAGTGTTCAAAAACACGACGACAACGGCCAACGATCTCAGTTGGACCGCCACCGCAGCGCGTGACGACGGCAAAGTGCACTGGGTATTACCTGGGTGCAGTGAAGATATACAAGGGTGCGCGGTGCCTCGGTTTGTCCAGGTGTGTTTGGGCTTTAGAAGGAAGGGAGGAATTAGTCGCACTGATTTACCCTGGTCCCAAATGTGTGCTGCTCTGAGAATAACCATTACTGGAGGCGAACTGAAAGTTTCAATACATGGAACCATTTCACAAGACTGAGATCGAATTCTAAATGAAGTAATGGTTCCCTGAATCGTTTCGCCAAATTTCATGAAGCTGTTCAATGTTACTGTGATGTTGATATTTTTCACAAACAGAAATACAGGGGACATGTTGAAGTTTTAAAAAGGACCATTTTCAAGAGATCGAACACTTCATAGCAGCTGCCATTCAGGTTTCATGAGTGAAATTTGAAAGAAAGAAAAAAAAACGCGTTTTGAGAATTTTACCCGGCTGTGGTGTTGGTTTTTCTCGCACGGAAACACATGGACAAAACCCAGCAGCTGTTTCTAGGATTCTAGGATTGTATTTCAAGCGAAGGAACTCTTCATACGTAATTGAAAGCAGCCTTCATTAGTAAAATTTCCTGAAACCCAGTAACCATTCAAGAATTCACCAAACGTTGGCTGTTCTGCACTACACAGATTTGACATATCAACAGACTGCATTTCTGTGTGATATTTGGACGTATCTGAATTTGTGAGGGACACTCGTTTTGCTTCACGCCCAAATGACAAGATGGTTGGTTTGGTGTTCGACCGGCTAATGATGATGCCGACAGTTTCTTGATACCTCGAAGGATTCGCCCCAGTGCGTTTGACGAAGGCAGCTCGGTGACGAGACGAAATAATACACCTGTCCATCATGGGAGTTAAAGAGGAGTTCAGGATCGCCAACTTCCGGCTGGAACACCCGCATCCCTACAGATTCGTTTCCGCGAAGGTAAGACGCACAATGTTCAGGACTTTATAATTCGTACAGCACGTTTTTAGGTGTTTAGGTTTTAGTTATACGTTACTTTCTTGGCAGAGCCAGGTTTTAGTTATACGTTACTTTCTTGGCAGAGCCAGGTTTTAGTTATACGTTACTTTCTTGGCAGAGCCTAGTGCAGCCCAGCGGAGTTTTTTTTTTTTTTTTTTTAATAGTACACTTCGACATCCCCCCTTCTCTCTCTCTCTCTCTCTCTCTCTCTCTCTCTCTCTCTCTCTCTCTCTCTCAGCTCTAATTTACTATAATTACCGCCATTGCAATACCGTTAACGTGCACTTGTTTGTTGACCCCTGAGCATTATTATAAGCCTAGCTTGTTCATGCTCAGAAATTGTTTATTTACTTTGAGAAAACCGTATTGCAATAAACTTGTTTAAACCAAGACGCACAGCAGAACTCAGTTGAGCAAAGTCAGAATACCGAAAGGTTCAAACATGCCTAGAGGACAACAGACGAGGCAAATTTAAAGGCCCAGTCTTTCAGACTTTTTATGCGCATAGATCGTTCTGATGTTGTCTATCGTCACACCACTTAGACTCCTGCACAGTGACAGCATCTTAAAAGATGGGTGGGTGTTTGGGGGTTTAACGTCCTTTTCCACCACATACGGGTGATATCAAAGACGGGGCAACGATGAAAAAGCCAGCACAAATATTTGGCCCCAGCCGGGATACGAACTCAAGACCCGAGAACTGGAAGTCCAACGCTCTACCATTCGGCCACCCCTGCTCCCCGACAGCATCTTAAAGACTGGCACTAAGCCAGCAGAAGAGTACACAATGACGCTGGTAACGCACCCAGCGAGAATCTTGTACACAGGGGCAACCGCTCAGTAGGAGAATTTGAATTTTCGACCGCTCGCGCAGAGTGTAAACAGCATTGTATCGAACTCTACTAAGTATTTCGACCGCACAGGCGTACTCATACGCGAAACTGTTACAAAGCAGAATTTGGCTTCTTTTAGGTCTAGTTAACATGGAAATAGCGGGTTTCAAGTTAATTCTCCAATTTTCGTCCAAAGAGTCTTCATCAAGCTCTTGCGTGTCTTCGTGTCCTCTGAGCATGTTTTGCATCTTTTGCTGTTCTGATCTGTGTCGGATGTTGGTTTTTTGGGTTTTTATAGATAAGTTGGGCAATCTAAAAACCACGAATTACCTATCGGACTGAGAGTTTACTCTTTTAGAGGGGTATTCATTCCTTGGCAAACACAAAACAAAACCCACTCAACAATAAGAAACAAAAAATAAAGGGAAAAAAAAAAAACAGCGCTGTCCTGGGGGCTTTCATTTGGTCAGGCTGGAAGAATAGGGATTAAGTTCTGGCCGGTGTTCAGCTTCGACACAACGATATCGACGACTGTTTTTCACCCTTCGATATGAACTCTGTGTGCGTGTGTGTCCGTGTGTGTGTGTGTGTGTGTGTGTGTGTGTGTGTGTGTGTGTGTGTGTGTGTGTGTGTGTGTGTGTGTTGTCTATAATGACAGTACTGACAGAGAATTTACACACATGTTCACTTCTGCTCATAACAACTGCTGTGCCCTCTCTCTCTCTCTCTCTCTCTCTCAGTCTCTCAGTCTCTCCCCCCTCCATCGTCAATAGCCAATTGCCAAAACAGATTGTATTGCACCCAAGCCCGTCCTGTTTGGAGTGTTGCGGATGGTTTGCAACACAAGACGTTTTCTGTTTGTCTTTTTTAGCATAACCCGGGCAAATTACCCCGTTTTATGGTGCCCCTCTTGTGGTGAATGAATAGTGTTACTATGACAACAGATTATGCTCCGTTTCACCCTCGCTCATGCATGCACGATTGAGCCCGTACCGAATTTCGTGTTCGGATCTTCTTGTAATTTATAGCCCATTATCCCAGTTGGTGGTTGGTTAGCCCTTTTGTTGGTGGCTTGGTGTTTGTATATCCTTTCTCCTTTATGCGGCGCACATATCCATCTCTTCTGAAGTGCTCGTGGCACCGCAGGGCTGGAGGACGAAGCAGGTCAAAGAACACAAACGCACGGGACCTCAAAAGAAGGGTGAGTGGGTGGGTGTTTGGGGTTTAACGTCCTTTTTCACCAGATAAGGGTGATATCAAAGACGGGGCAACGAGAAAATCGGGCAGCGCGGATATTTGGCGACAGGGTCACACAAAGAAGTAAACTGAAGATCGAGCGTCCAGTTGGACAAACGAACTGCATAGTTAAAAATGACAGGTCAAAGAATAATGCACGAGGTCTCAACATGCCGCCGAATATATTCCCTATTAGCCTCAGGCGTCATAGTCACCCCTAAAAATGCTTCAATCTAGAAACAAAAATAACCATGCACTGGCCATTCAAGGGCAGGTACGTGACAAGAGTTTTTTTTGGTTTTTTTTAATTGGATGTCTCCTTGTTCGCTCAGGCCTCACTGGAGTAAAGCAAGTCTACTTTCTGTTTGGGACAGAAAGCCAGCTCGCTCAAGTCTACTTGCATCACTTGTGCCCGACCTGTGCGCAAAAAGTCTTGCTGCGGCCTACTGGCATGCACCCTGGCCTACACAATACCCACAAAAAAGTCACGTACGACCTCGACCTCTTAGCCACGTGACTGAGGTTACCGCTCACAAAGCTCTACTGAAAGCTGTTTGCCAAATGAAGAGGCTAATAATAGTGTTCCTTTGAGCCATTGCTGCCATTTTCGTGACTTTCACGGCTTCTAATAGCAGAGAAATATGACTTTCTTTACCCTAACGCTTCAATACTGCACGCCGATCGACAAAGTCGCTAAAAATAGCCAACCAATCAGCCACCTGTCTAACCAGCTAACGTCGTCTACTCAGGACACGTTGTGCTTCTCCGTACGTAGAACAACACATATGCCAGCCAGAGTCACCACGATGGTTGCAGATGCCATACTGTGTCCCGAGTGACCGATTCTGGTACACGGCTTAAAGGTCTGTCACCTCAAGAAAAAGCCACAAACAGTGTGTTAAAAAAAAAAAAAACTATCCGACTGCAAAATGCACAGTCAACTCTGTCACAGTTACAGAGTTTTAAGCGTTCATGAAACCCCTGTAAAAGCCAAGGGCAGCCTGATTTCACAGCTCAGTTTGCGTTTTGACACTGAGCGAGAAAGATCACAGCGGCTAGTCTTCTGGTGCAGCGCACAACACCCGCTAGACGCTGTGGCGATGTGTCTCGCTCACTGGCCGACAGCACAATGAAGTCACTGCAAACTCACGCTCTGGTTTTATAAGGGTCTCCGAAGCGCTGAATACTCTGAAACTGTGACAGAGCTGCCTGCATTATGCACAGTCGCAGTTTAAAAAAAAAAAAAAAAAGTTTGTGGCTTTTTGTTGAAATTGCATACCTTTAAACCCATTCAGTCGCCTGCATTATGCACAGTCGCAGGAGTCGCAGTTTTTTTTTTTTTAATGTGGCTTTTGTGGAGATTGCAGACCTTTAAGCGCATCCCATGAAAAGTTTTCCGCACCGTTGTGTATGCCTCACAAACGTTTAATGATGAAAGGAAATTCCGGCTAATCCCTCCGGGGGAAGCGCGCCGCCATTCCGGCATTTGACCAACGCCGCCTTTTCTTTTCTTTCTTTCTTTCTTTCCTTCCTACACACATGGTGTGCACTGGTTATCCATTACTGGTTAGCGTTTGGAGCATATATCATATATATAAATATGCGCTTTATAATTTTTTTGCCGGTTGGAATGGGATTTTTAACGTTCACATTTGACGAATCTGGTTTCGCGTGTACACGAAGGCGGGACAGGCGTGCGTCATAAACGAGTCTGCACGTGGATTTTGACTCGATTTCGTGAGGAAAATCCCCAACCAAATTCCTGCCCACTACGGGATTCGCACTCTGTGTCGCCTCAGGAGCTGGCGCCCTAACCACTAGGCCATAATTATCCCCTTGTCAGTTAAGGCTCGTGTCACAGGGGAGACGTTTTGGTCCGAATAAACATCTCGAACATAGCTCGAACATGTGCCGGAAGAATTAGATCAAAGACATGTTGTAGCTGTATGTCACACGGGGACCGTGTTCGATGTTTGTTCGAACTAGAACGTCTCCCGTGTGACATGAGCAACAACAAGGGTGCGCGGGTTGTTTGGGTTTTTTTTTTGCAGAACAGGTGCACGCGGGGAATCTGATGTGTGGCGGTCAGTAGGTGTACAAAAACACTGCACCTCCGTTGGAAACAATACACTAACATATGGACGTGGTTTCTTTCAGCTTAACTATGGGGACTGCAGAGCACCCCGTCAGCGTGTCAAGAAAGTATTTTGAACAGACGTTGTAAATACTGCACCAGTGAACTCCTAATAAGACTTGCCCGTTTTGTTTTTCTTTTGTGTTGTAGCTGGGTGTCGCGCCACAGGTCAAAGAATACAAATGCTCGAGGCCTGAAAATGCCTATATTTTTCCTATTAGCCTCAGGCATCATAGTCACCCCGAAAAATGCTTCAGTCTAGAAACAAAACCTACCACAGATATGCCATTCAAGGGCACGCACCAGACAGGGGCTTCGGGTCTCCTCTCGGGCCTCACTGGAGTAATGCTAGTCTACTTTCTGTTCAGGCCAGAAAGCCACTTCACCCAACTCCACTCGCGTCACCTTTGCCTCTCTTGCCCGCAAGATTCGCTGGCAGCTTGCTTCCTCTTTGCGTTGGCTTTTTCATCGTTGCCCCCGCCTTTGCTATCACCCGTATGTGGTGGAAAAGGGCGTTAAACCCCAAAACACCCACCCACCCTTGCTGGTGACACGTCATTTCAGCGCCAACATTTCAGCGCCAACATTTCAGCGCGACGACTTTTCAGCGCCGTACATTTCAGCGCCGTACATTTCAGCGCCTCCCCCTCCGAGTGAATAGCCGGGGGCGGTGGCTGTTAGCGGGGGGGGGGGGGGCTGTTAGCGGCGTCCTTTTGATTGCTTTGGATTTTAGTGATTTTAATGGACACCATGGGTTTTAGATAATTTGTCATTAAAGTTTAACTTGTTAAAAAATGTGATTAGCTAGTTTATGTGTTTAGCTAGTTCTCTCTCTCTCTCTCTCTCTCTCTCTCTCTCTCTCTCTCTCTCTCTCTCTCTCTCTCTCTAATCGTTTGGCGCTGAAATGTACGGCGCTGAAATGTACGGCGCTGAAAAGTCGTCGCGCTGAAATGTTGGCGCTGAAATGTTGGCGCTGAAGTGTCATGGAACCACCCTTGCTACCCCCTGGCATGCACCTTGCCCTACCAAATACAAAAATCACTACAAACTAGCACGCTCGTCAGACAGGGTCCTTCAAATAAACACCAGATTTGACCCCTCGCTCAATTTGTGCCATTACGCAATGTTTTTGTCCCCGTGGTTTGACCAGATTTACATACCTAGGTGTAAGATCTCTCTATGGGTACCGGGCCCCGTAGTGTAGTGGTTAGCACTTCGGACTATCGACCGGGAGACCCGGGGTTCGAGTTCCAGCCGAGGTAAGCGGGATTTTTCCTACCTAGGTCGGCTCCTACCCAGAGCGGGTGTGCTATGGGCCCAATGGGGAGGCTGTTGCCACACAGCCGAGATTTACCCACTTCACGGGTGCGACTTTGGGGGTGCTTCCCTTGGTATGACACGTCTTACGATGTGGATGATTACACGGCCGGCACCGCAGGTGCCGTAGTTCCCGGGCCTGGTTAATGCCGGGATATTTATGACAGGAAGCGTGGAATGCGGCCCTGTCCCGCAGTCCCAAACCACACGGACCTCCATAGCATCATCTTACCATCATCCTCATCTCCATCATCATGCTTAATAAAAATTGCCCCGACTTCCGAGCCCTCCGTGGATTCCACCCATTACCAGGGAGGAACACCACTGGAGCCGGCAAAGAGTTGTGGCAGCTAAAAAAAAATCTCTATGGGTTTGACCGATCAGCTAACTTACAGTTTGGCTCCTACCTCATCAACCACGGCTGGCAGAAGGCTATAACTTTACAAGGTTTTTTTTTTTTTTTTGTAAGCAGCCCAGATCGATCTGTGGTCATGGAAATTTCACTCGTGTCTCTCTAAATGTCTGCTGGTTGGATCAGTGAGATGACAACGGAGACGCAGCTCCCTGACGTTTACATCACAGAAATGGATTATGCAGCAGAATATATAACATGATGGCACGCTCTCTCTCTCTCTCTCTCTCTCTCTCTCTCTCTCTCTCTCTCTCTCTCTCTCTCTCTCTCTCTCTCTCTGTGCGTGCGTGTGTGTGTGTGTGTGTGTGTGTGTGTGTGTGTGTGTGTGTGTGTGTGTGTGTGTGTGTGTGTGCGTGTGCGTGTGCGCGCGCCGTCGCGTGTGTGTGCGTGTGTGTGCATGTGTGTGCTGCGAGGAAGGACATGGAAATTCTGAGTACATATCTTCACCTTCATTTCACATCTGTTGTCTCCTCTCTGAGTCTGCCGTGTTCTCTGATCTACACACATTTATGCCTACCTATATTTAGGAAAATGTCGTAAGCGCCACGGATTTGATAAACGCTTAGACCCTTTCTCCAGTTAAAGTTTGGTGCCACAGTCAACGTCAAAATGTGTTCTTAATGCCCGTATTGCTGATACATTTCTATCGAACACGTAATTCATGTACACGAACTCCAGTAAAACAGAAATGACTAGACCAGAATATCTACACTGCACCATAAGGAGTCGCATAAACCCATCTGTTGCGCGGTATTCATAGAGTTACGTGTATCAGCAAAATATACAGAGCAATTCAGGCCAGGAATGTGAAGGTTGTGCATGTCGGGCAAAGTCTCACGGCTCGACTTGACACAAAATCAATATAACAGGGATGTGTTTTAAATCCTGTTTTGCTAGTCAGATCAGTGCATTTTTTTTTCAAACTATCGCGCGCTTTTGAATTTCAAGAATATCGCGGAAAAAATTTGTGCTTTGGGTGCCTGGTAGCTCAGATGTAACAGAAAAAAACGAAACAGGAGTTTTGTGTTTTCGATGTCTGTGTTATTTCAAAGTGTGTTCACTAAAATTAGACAATACAGACGGCAATATTATTACAAATGTTTGTATGTTTAAAGGGGCTTATGCTGCCATTTTTATTCTCACCGATCTTTATGATCTGTTTTCGTGGTATTTATCATCACACCACTGGCACTCAGCCAACAGAAGCGTACTCCATGACGCGGCGGCCACGCTGAGCATTCCAATAGTGTAACAACAATCGTAGAATTCGAATTTCCGATCGCTCGCGCAAAGTGTACACAAGATTGTATCGCATTAAGAGCTGTACTAATAATCAAGATAGAGTATTTCGAGCGTACAGGCGCAATCACGAGAGAATTTTTTTTTACAAAACATAAGCTGGTTTGACAAAGAAGGAATTAGCCGGTTTAAACCATCTATGCCTACCGTCTCCCAGAATTGGAGTCTCTGTACACATATAGTATTCAAAAAGACTCATTTCGCAGTGTGAAAGCTATCATGAGGTTGTTCTTTATACAATGAAAGTGATGTTCTGTGGCGTCCCTTTGATCGAAAGGGGTGGGTGGGGTGGGTGTTTGGGAGTTTAACGTCCTTTTCCACCACGAAAGGATGGAGAAAAAGACCAGCGCAAACTTCATTTGGCCCCAGCCGGGATTCGAACTCACGAACCGAGCATTTAAAAAGTCCGACGCTCTACCGTTCGGGCTATCCCGGCTCGCCCCGCTGATCAAAAGGATTATGCTTAAATCAGACAAAGTGCTATAAAAGTACAGAAAAAAAAATCAGGTTCACGAGAGACCTTCCCGTCCAATCAGAACGCAGCGTTGCGTGCAAGAGCGAACGGCGTACAGGCAATTCTGATGGGGGACAAAACCTTTGTCTACAAATTCAATCAGCCGCGAATTAGTCTTTGTGGCTTGCGCGGCTTTAAGCCCTAAAAACTCGCTCACTCACTCTACAAATTCAAAGGTTCCTCAGTTCAGATACGTAAAGCAAAAATATTATTTATAGTCTCACGTAAAATTCACTCTGACAGACTTCATAAGTCTCTCGTGCCCTTGACATCATCCTCGGGACACAGAAATAAAACGCAGCGCCCAATGCGCACTTTCTGAACCCACCTAGCCCTCTTCAAAGATAAGACATTGTTTTACAAGTTTTTATATATTCCGAAGAGATGAATGGGGCTGGCTATAACTGCTTATTCGAGTCAGAGAGTCCGAAAATTAAATGCTTCAGGATGAAGCTTCTTGTCATTATAAATTCAAATCTTAAGAGTCTGAATATGAAATGTTTTACAGTTTTATTTTAAAGGCGCTGTTGCTACCATACTCAGGTTTAGGTGAAAGAGCAGCTAGGTAGTGATTAAAAGGACCGGGCCACTATACACCAGTACAAACCACTATCACGCGATGCGAGGGCCTTCCCCGCTAGGCCCAAGACCGCTGCATATCGCGTAGTAGTGACTTGAAATGGCTTATAGTGATCTGAAGATTTGAAGAGTAAAGGTTGTTTGTTTTGTTTTTATTTTGCACGGACTTTAAGAGTTAAAACAGCACGGACTTTAAGAGTTAAAACAGCTCAGAACGGCCTGTAAGCCTACAAATCTTAAAACTGATTAGGGGCCTTTAAAGAATACATTTTCATATAATGGGGTCAAGCACCTTTAACGTGATACACTGACGCAGCAAAATGCAGCGATAACTGTCTGCATTTTTTCCTTTCAAGTGTGATTAACTCATCAGCTGTCGTCTCATACAGCCCTCCTCGTCCAATCAATAAGCAAACACTTTTATCTCAATGACGGGCGTAAAACGTCATGTTTCTGACAGTCAGGTCACGGATATCAATTTATCTTGCTGGTAACACGGGACGAATGTCTGCCACCTTAAAGTTAAAGCCCGCTGGCAAGTAGGGTCGGGGAGGGTGGGTGGGTCTTTAGGGGTTTAACGTCCTTTTCCACCACTTAGGGTGATATCAAAGACGGGGCAACGATGAAAAAGCCAGCACAAATATTTGGCCCCAGCCGGGATCGAACTCACGACCCGAGCATTAGAAGTCCAACGCTCTACCATTCGACCACCCCGGCTCCCCGGCAAGTAGGGTCGGTTTTACCAGTCAAACCATGATTTGATATTGGAGGGCGGGTGGGTTTTTAAGGTGTTTAACGTCCTTTTCCACTAACGTGTGGGTGATATCAAAGACGGGGCAACGAGAAAAATGTGCCTGCACAAATATTTGGTCCCAGCCGGGATTCGAACTCACGACCCGAGGATTGAGAGTTCAGCGCTCTACCATTCGGCTATCCCGGCTCCCCGATTTGCTATGGGAGCACGTGCTGAACGGATAGAATGGTGTGGTATGGTATGGTAGACTTTTCCTCGACGCTTACATCCATCTCTTCTGAAATGCACATGGCGCCGCAGGGCTGGAAGACGAAGCAGTGAAAGCGGTGGCCTAGTGGTTGAGACGTCGTTACCAATGCGGGAGGTCAGGTTCGAGTCCCACTCGGGGCGAAGACTTTTTCCTTCTCATACGTGGGACCGTTCATTCAGGCCAACCGTCGGGGGGGGGGGGGGGTGTCCTCTCCGGGTACTCCGGCTTCCTCCTCCCTCTGCTGTGTAAATGTTCAGCCCACAAAATTTGAAAATAAACGCAGTTCTAAAATCCGAAACTTAAATAGCCGAGTTGACCCTTCACACCACGTGATTGTAATGTGTTCATGTCCAGTGTGTGTGAGAGAATGTGTGTGATTCACGTGAGCGTGCGTGTTGGGTTCAGCTCGAGGCGCTTTGAGCCAGTTCAAGAAATTGGGTAAAGCACCGACACAATACATTATTATTATTATTATCCTGTAAACGCTTATTAAGAATATACGGTGTCTTTGAAGCGTACTGTTCATGAATTATTTTGCAAAACTGAAGAGCGTAATAAAATGCTTCTGCTGAGAACAAACGACAAATGTCTGCGCACATACATCCTTCTTCGTCAATGTACGTCAGTTGTTGTCAACTCAAAGTACTATTGCAAACGGCAGTTTTCCATCTCAATAGCGTTACATTGAGGCTTTAAAGTGCTATTCAAGCGACGATAAGTATGCTTGAAATGCTCACTTTTGCGTACACAGTTTCTTTGAAGGATGCTGTTTGAGTTCATGGCATATTCTGCAACTTTGAAGAGCGTAATGTAATGCTTTCGCTGTGTACGCACGACAAGCGTCTGCTAACATAAATCGTCTTCTGCATTAGACGTTAGGTGTCGTCAGTTCAAAGTACTATGCCTTCGACGTTTAGCATGATTGAAATGCTGACTATGTATACTCGGTGTCTTTGTAAACATACAGTTTATTTTGCAAATCAGTTTGGAAGCATGGTGAATGCTTTTGCAAGAATGTCTCCCGCCGTCTTCTACATTGGACGCCAGTTGTTGTCAACTCAAAGTACTACCCAAGCGACGTAATGTCTCCCGCCGTCTTCTACATTGGACGCCAGTTGTTGTCAACTCAAAGTACTACCCAAGCGACGTAATGTCTCCCGCCGTCTTCTACATTGGACGCCAGTTGTTGTCAACTCAAAGTACTACCCAAGCGACGTAATGTCTCCCGCCGTCTTCTGCATTGGACGCCAGTTGTTGTCAACTCAAAGTACTACCCAAGCGACGTAATGTCTCCCGCCGTCTTCTACATTGGACGCCAGTTGTTGTCAACTCAAAGTACTACCCAAGCGACGTAATGTCTCCCGCCGTCTTCTACATTGGACGCCAGTTGTTGTCAACTCAAAGTACTACCCAAGCGACGTAATGTCTCCCGCCGTCTTCTACATTGGACGCCAGTTGTTGTCAGCTCAAAGTACTACCCAAGCGACGTAATGTCTCCCGCCGTCTTCTACATTGGACGCCAGTTGTTGTCAACTCAAAGTACTACCCAAGCGACGTAATGTCTCCCGCCGTCTTCTACATTGGACGCCAGTTGTTGTCAACTCAAAGTACTACCCAAGCGACGTAATGTCTCCCGTCGTCTTCTACATTAGACGCCAGTTGTTGTCAACTCAAAGTACTACCCAAGCGACGTAATGTCTCCCGCCGTCTTCTACATTGGACGCCAGTTGTTGTCAACTCAAAGTACTACCCAAGCGACGTAATGTCTCCCGCCGTCTTCTACATTGGACGCCAGTTGTTGTCAGCTCAAAGTACTATTTAAGCGACGTGTAGTATGCTTGAAATGC
>JACVVK020000223.1:390000-397500 GCA_018292915.2 Batillaria attramentaria
ACACACTGGCACGCACGCACGCACGCACGCACGCACGCACGCACACACACACACACACACACACACACACACACCTTTTCCTCCCACCCATCCGATTCCCTTCAAGTTATCACTCAGCGCCGGTTGGCCCATCCATCACAGTTTTAGCACCGTTCGGCAATCCACAACAAATTTTGTCACGCCATTCGCTCCATACCTGCCAACAGCGCCCTGTCTCTGCCCTATCACGCACAGTCAACAGGAGATAAGTGCGCGCAAAAAAAGTGCACTGTTTAGACTGGCGGGACCATCTGTTTACGTTACACGTAAGGTATCGGGGGGAGGGGGGGGGGGCAAAGAATGTAGTGTCCCTTCCTCGCCATTAAACTACCGTCTGCTTCGTCTAAATTTAGTAAATTGGTCCCGGTCTGACTATACCAGAAGCATTCATCTTTCTTAGGGTGCTTGTTGATAGTACTATGTGTCCGTGGCACTACGCATGGAACTAGACACATCTGTTTATAGTTCTTCAAGCTCTACGTAGCCGGTAGATGTACGATTCTGGACTCTACGCTCGGTAGTACTATGTATAGTTGCTGGCAAAACTCCTAGATAGTAGGGGTGTTCGGTTTTACCGGTTTTCCGGTTAAAATCGGTCCGACTTTCTCACGGTTCGGTAAACCGGTTTGGACTTAAAAAACCGGAAAACCGCGGTTTTTCTAAGGGACATCACTCGTTGTTTTTCAGCCCGTTACAAGACACCCTCCTCCTCCCCCTCCTCCTTATCATCACCATCATGTTGTTGTTGTTGTTGTTGTTGTCGGCTGAACAGGGAAACCGGGTTGGCCGAATGGTAGAGCGTAGGACTTCCAACTTTCGGGTCGTGAGTTCAAATCCCGGTTAGGGCCAAATATTTGTGCTGGCTTTTTCATTGTTTCCTCGTCTTTGATAACATCCGTATGTGGTGGAAAAGGGCGTTAAACTCCCAAACACCCACCCACCCTTGTTGGCTGAACATTTCCAACTTAGGGGTACAGGAAGCCGGAGTACTAGGAGACCCCACTCCCTTCCCCCCTTCCATCTCTTGGGGAAACGTTAGAAACCATAGATGACGTATACACAGCCGCGGTTAACCGGTTTTAAACCTCGGTTTTCTATTGGAAAAACCGGTTAAAAACCGGTTTTAGAAATCGTACCGGTTCCACCCTCTACTAGATAGCACCACGTCTCCCTACCACTACGGGCAAAGAGCACTACTATCACACGTAAGGAGGTTAAATGCGTCCTCGGCAGAACAGCAGTATGTATCAGGGACACTACCTAACGTTATCACTACGATTCCGTAGCTGTATACCTGATCTTACTATATTTGTTGGCAAAACTTGTGGATCACCAGCAGTTCCCACATCCTACCACAAAGCACCGCAAGGTAATAGCACTGTTAGTCGATAGAACCACAGCTAAGAAAATGGAAAACAATAAACGTTATTACATATGCCTGTGGCGCAAAAGTACTGCATATAGACAGAACTACAGGACTGAACATCACCTCTGCCATCACACGGCAAAAGGACTTAAGTCTTCATCAAATCCATGCCGCTTATTTCTTTTTTTTTACCAGTTGAAGGTAGAGCTGTATAGGTCTTTTTACTGTTTAGTGCTTTAGTGAAACCGTATGCCTAACAAACTTGGTGTGAGCGGTGGTCTAATAGCTTGCGCGTCGGACTTAGCCGCTGCGTTACTGAAAGGCCGTCACCGCTGTCACGGCGATGAAGCGTGGGTTCAAGCCCAGGTCGAGCTTGTGATATGTCAGTGATACCGTTTTATCCCTGGCTGCCGGGCTGCTCATCGGGGGTTTCTCTCCGGGTTATCCGGCTTTCCTCTCCCATGCAAAATTGAAAAAATAAGTTTTTTTGGGTGGCGCTGCGCCGCGGCGACGCGCTTCCCCCGGGGGAAGCAGCCCGAATTTCCCGAAAGGGACAATAAAGTAGTAAAAAAAAATAATAATAATACTTGTAGCGCTTTCAACACACAGCGCCAAAGCCCGCAAATCGAACAAAAATCTGCAGGTCTTACGAATCGTAGTGCCAGATTATCTCCACGTAGAGTCAGTGGCGCGTAGTACTATCTGGATTCTCCCGCCTTCCAGCAGTTTTGGTGTGAAATTAGGAACATAAACCACCGGAACTTAAAGACAGACGGTATTCCAATTTCCCACTTCAAAGATCCCCACAAGCTCCTGCGTTATCTTTGTGGACGTTTTGCAAAAACATTAAAGTTGACAGTTACGCTGTTTTTCATCCGTTGTGCTGTTGAAGCAGTTCAGCATCCAATTTTTTTTTCTCTCTCTCTCTTTCTCTCTTTTTTTTTTCTTGTGTCTACGTGTCTTAACTCACAAATGAAGAAGCGTTTTCGGAAGCACGGCAGATCGCAATCTTTGTTAAGAGTCCAGAT
The DNA here is from genome assembly GCA_018292915.2 of Batillaria attramentaria. Lineage (NCBI taxonomy): Eukaryota > Metazoa > Mollusca > Gastropoda > Batillariidae > Batillaria > Batillaria attramentaria. The sequence goes on from JACVVK020000223.1 coordinate 392,434, forward strand.
CATGCACGGCTTTCAGTAATTCTTTTAACGCTTCAGGGAGAAAAAAAAGGCAGGCCGAAGTGTGACTGAAGTTTTCAAGCCCGAGTTTTTAAAGCACAGCAAATCACAACAAAATCTGGAACTTCAAAGGGGAACGTTTAGACAGAAAGAAAAAAAATTAGGTCCATACCGTGAACATCCGCGTTCATGAGTAAATTCGTTAGTTAAAGATAACAGTTTGCACACACACACACACACACACACACACACACACACACACACACACACACACACAGAGGCTGGAAAGCAAATCGATGAAACATGAATACCAATCCATTCATGCAAGCACACACACAGATACACACGCACGCAAACACAACCACACACGCGCGCGCGCATCGTCATCATCATCACCAATCTGCACAGAATGGGCATTTCAGACACGAATGCTTAAAAAGAACATAACTAAATTCAGAGAGAGAGGGGGGGAGGGGGATTTTTATGTCCCGTGGCTTTTCCGCCGAGTATGGGTGATACATGTATTAGTGTATTGAGTGGGGTTAGTGGGTGGGTGGGTGTTTGGGAGTTTAACGTCCTTTTCCACCATGTGTGGATGATATCAAAGACGGGGCAACGAAAAAATGGCCATCACAAATATATGGTCCCAGGCGGGAATCGAACTCGCGACCCGAGCATTAGGAGTCTAACGCTCTACCATTTTGCCATCTCGGCTCCGCACTGACTGAGAGAGAGAGGGGGGGGGGGAGTTTAACGTCCTTTTCCACCACAAACGGGTGATATCAAAGACGCGGCGATGAAAAAACCAGCACAAATATTTGGCCCTAGTCGGGATTTGAACGAACATTTATGAACAGACCACCATCTTCAGACTACGAACTGGACACTGCAGACTGCGTGCCCACCTGTGCCGCCTTGGGCTGTCACACTCACCAGACTGTCCGTGCGGAACAGCCCCTCAAACCCCGGAACACATTCTGCAGTCCTGCCCCCTCTTCAAAGAAGCAAGGACACAACACTGGCCGAACGGAGCCACACTGGCAGAGAAACTCTGGGGCAGCAAAACAGACCTCTTGAAGACCACTGCTTATATAAAGACCACAAACCTAATCATCTGAGGCGGAGTCCAGAACAGGGAACGCAGAAGAAGAAAAAGAAGAAGAACGAGAGAGAGAGAGATTTCACGTCTGGCACGATCCATGCACCAGAATTGCTGAAAACTGTCGTATCTGTTGCACTCTCCACCCGCGCGGGGAAAAACAAAAATACGACAGCGTCGACAAGGTTTGCATGTTTTTACGTCGCATCCTGTCATCACGCTGATAAGGGAGGTAATTGTGGGATGGCTGCGAGCGGAGTTTTTGCCCTTGCAAAGAGCAGAATGTCAAACTGTTCACCAGACAATTTGCAACACGGACCAAGTGCAGGGGGTGCATGTTTCTGGGGGGTTGCACGTTCGTCTAACTCGGGCTGCTGTGGTCGGTAATACGTCTCGTGATGGATGGGTCTCTCGATTAGACATTACGAGCTCGGTTAAAAGTCTGCAATCTCAACAAAAAGCCACGAGCAGTGTGTTAAAAAAAAAAAAAAAAACTATCCGACTTTGTCACAGTTACAGAGTTTTCAGCGTCCCTGAAACCCCTATAAAAGCCAAGGGCAGCCCGATTTCACAGCTCATTTTGCGTGTTGACACTGAGCGAGAAAGATCGGAGTGGTTAGTCTTCTCGTGCAGCACACAAACCCCGCTAGACGCTGCAGCGATGTGTCTCGCTGACTGACCAAAACACAATGAAGTCACTGCAAACTCACGCTCTGGTTTTATAAGGGTCTCTGAAGCACTGAAAACTCTTCAACTGTGACAGAGTTGTGTGCATTATGTACATTCGCACTTTTAAATAAATTTTGTGGCTTTTTGTTGAGATTGCGGACCTTTAAGTCCATTCTGCGCCGCTGCAGAGACAGGTTCTTCGGCAAACTGATTCTGCGGACAGTCGACCCCAATCATGCCTCGTGCAGAGTTCTTTTTATTTTTAATTCTGGTCAGAACTGTGAGAACACAGCAAAATGGTGTGATTGCTATTGTTGTTGTGTTGTTTGTATGTATATTTATGTCTCATGAATCTTATATCTTGAATCTTGAAAGTTAGATTTTGGGCCTTGGATCTGCTTAACTTGAATCTTGGATCTTGAATCTAGGATCTTGGATCTTAGATCTTGAATCTTGAGAATTCCCAAGCACCAGTTGGATCTTGAATCTTGAATCCTGTGAATTCCCCAGCACCAGTTATTCCGAACTACTTCCATTTTCGAGCTGAAATAAGCTGCGTTGAACCATGGGCTCGTTTTGCGTACGCGTAAAGTACCCCGAGTCGATGCAGCTTGAGGCTGAAAGTGTCCCGGTGTAATCCGTGCCGGGGAGTTCATCTGGCGTGTTACGCCATTTTGCGTCGATTGTTCGCAGAGGCAGCATACGAAGCGGAAACTAGAGTACCCAATTGCTCTGCAGCGCAGAATGGGCTAGACGGAGAACACGCTGTTTCTTGTTGATGTTTATGATCGCGAATCGTGAAATTGCTGTAACAGTGTAATATCTGCCTGGAACGCTGGCATCTAGACGCGAGTGCACGCGGAGTTCAGCGGTGTGCTGGATGGCGCGAATGCTCAGGAGTTTTGTCATACCCTATCCATAATTCTCTACGGGTGGCTTTTTAAAACGCCGCTATTCCAAGAGCACTTGGTTTTACAGGAGACAGATTTCTGTGAGTGCGCATGTACGCTCGAAGTGGCCCACCTTAATGCTAAGTAGAGCTCTGAATAGAATACACTGACGTCTGCTTGCTGTGCGAACGAGAGTTGCAACAGCCCGAAGCTGTCCTAGTCAACGCGTGCCCGCGCGGCTGTGGAAGACGCAGTGCTCTTCGCCTCGCGTGTCGGCTTCTGTTTGGCTCCGTGCCAGCTTGTGTGAGGCTGTAGCTGTGCGTGAGAAATGATACGATGATACAAAACAGCTCCAAACGATTTGTGATACTAGTATAGGTATGTCGGAAGATACTTACACAGGCTAGTGGTTGTTTGCTCAACGTCCACTTGATTTGACAGACTAATGGATGTGTGTGTGTGTGTGTGTGTGTGTGTGTGTGTGTGTGTGTGTGTGTGTGTGTGTGTGTGTGTGTGTGTGTGTGTGTGTGTGTGTGTGTGTGTGCGAGCGTGCGTGCGCGTGTGCGTGTCTGTCTGTTTGTCTGTCTGTGTCTGTGTCTTTGTGTGTGTTCGCGCGCGCGTGCGTGCATGTGTGTAGGTGCGTGCGTGTGTCTGTCTGTCTGTCTCTGTGTGTGTCTGTGTCTTTGTGTGTGTTCGAGTGCGCGCACGTGTGCGTGTGCGTCTGTCTGTCTGTCTGTGTGTCTTTGTATGTGTTCGCGTGTGCGTCTGTCTGTCTGTCTGTCTGTGTATCTTTGTATGTGTTCGCGCGTGCGCGTGTGTGTGTGTGTGTGCGTGCGTGTGTGCGTGCGTGCGTGCGTGTGCGTGCGTGCGTGTGCGTGCGTGCGTGCGTGCGTGCGCGCGTGTGTGTGTGTGCGTGCGTGCGTGTGTGTGTTGGGTGACGGTAACGAGGAAAACAACATCTCAAAGATTCAACGTTTTAGCTCCCAGCCGAGAATCGAACTCACGACCCGAAAACTCTCTCTCTCTCTCTCTCTCTCTCTCTCTCTCTCTCTCTCTCTCTCTCTCTCTCTCAACACACGTCTGCAATGATTACCTGTGCGTGTGATTTTGGCCTGTAAATGAGAACGCCTTGTCACGTTTCCTGCTGCTGCTTGTGAACGCACTTTCTGAGTAGTGCTGAGAAAGCACTTCCTTTGTCGGTCTAGATTAACACTGACAATACGCACAACTTTACGGGGGGTGAATATTCAAAACGGCGGGATGTCATTCTTGTGCTAACTTGATTTTACGATGGGTTGCTCTTACTTAGAGCCATATGTCTGAAATATACTGCTTTGCATGTCTTTACATTGTACTCGTAACGTTTTACTGTTTAGTAAAAGACGCCATCTAATCGATGGGCAGTCCCTTGGTTTCACGACGTGGTTTCACGACGAAAAACCTGAAAGAACCGGCCCCCGTAGTGTAGTGGTTAGCACTTCGGACCATGGACCGGGAGACCCGGGTTCGAGTCCCAGCCGAGGCAAGCGGGATTTTTCCTACCTAGGTCGGCTCCTACCCAGAGCGGGTGTGCTATGGACCCAATGGGGAGGCTGTTGCCACACAGCCGAGTTTCACCCACTTCACGGGTGCGACTTTGGGGGTGCTTCCCTTGGTATGACACGTCTTATGATGTGGATGATTACACGGCCGGCACCGCAGGTGCCGTAGTTCCCGGGCCTGGTTAATGCTGGGATATTTATGACAGGAAGCGTGGAATGCGGCCCTGTCCCGCAGTCCCAAACCACACGGACCTCCATAGCATCATCTCACCATCATCCTCATCCCATCATCACGCATAATAAAAATTGTCCCAGCTTCCTAGCCCTCCGTGGATTCTACCCATTACCTGGGAGGAACACCACTGGAACTGGCAAAAGAGTTGGGGCAGAAGAAAAGAAAAAAAAACCTGAAAGAATTTTTCCGTCTCTTATGTGGCACCGTTCATTCGGGCTAACCGTCGGGGGTACCTCCGGGTATTCCGGCTCCCTCCATCCCCCCTCCCCCTCCCCCCTGTGCTTTCGAAATGTTGAGCCCCCAAACTTAAAACAAAATAAATGCAATTCTAAAGTTTGGAAACTTAAATTGCTGAGCTGGCCCTTCGCATCACGTGATTGTAATGTGTTCATGTCCAGTGTTTGAGAGAATGCGTGTGATTCACGTGAGTGTGTGTGTTGGGTTTAGCTCGCGGCGCTTTGAGCCAAATATTTGGGATAAAGCGCCTGTGTTAATAGATTTAGTAGTAGTAGTAGTAGTAGTAGTAGTAGTAGTAGTAATATAAAGAATGGCCACACATCGAACGCAGAAGAAGGAGAAGAACTAACACGCTACAGTGTGCATGTGCACATTTGAGGTGCACATCTTTCTCATGAA
>JACVVK020000223.1:400000-440000 GCA_018292915.2 Batillaria attramentaria
TTTTTTCCCCATAATGACGTCCTCACGACGCCTGGCAACGTAAATGACCCACGCATCCTCTTGCTGCAACGATAATAAGTAATCGTCCTTTTTTTTTTCAGTGTAATCACCGCGTGCTGTACGGGAGTTGGCGCGTGTTCTGGGCCGTGTACCACGTGACCTGGGTTCTGCTGAGCTGGGTTCTGGAGCCCTGGGCTCTGTACACGTCATCAGCAAGGGCCAAGTGGTTCGTCTACCTCACCAACTGGATGTATCTCCTGCTCACCATAGAGACGGTGCTGGAGGCCGTTAACTTCTTCTGTGTTCACGTTCTGAGGGATGACATTGTGAAAGGTTGGTGAAGAAAGGTTCATGCGGTATGGTATGGTATGGTATGGTATGGTATGGTATGGTATGGTATGGTATGGTAGGGTAGGGTAGGGTAGGGTAGGGTGGGGTGGGGTGGGGTAGGGTGGGGTAGGGTGTGGTAGGGTAGGGTATGGTGTGGTAGGGTAGGGTAGGGTAGGGTATGGTGTGGTAGGGTAGGGTGGGGTAGGGTAGGGTAGGGTGTGGTGTGGTTGCATAGGGTAGGGTAGCGTAGGGTATGGTATGGTAGGTTAGGCTGTGGTAGCGTAGGGTACACTTGATATTTGTGCGTGTGTGTGTACACGAGGGCGGGGCATGCACCGTAAACAAGTCTGCACGTGATTTTGACTCAATCGCTTTCATCTTGAACTCGCCCCTTTTTCTATAAAATGACACCATAGACGTACTGTGTTTTGACAAGACACAGCAGGGTGGGTAGGTGGGTGGGTTAGTGGGTGGTTGGGGGTTTAACGTTCTATTCCACCACATGCGGGTGCTATCAAAGACGGGGCAACGATGAAAAATTAGCTCTTCGCAAATTTTCAGCGAGACGTACGATGTTTTCAAAGGGAATTTTTGTGCATCCCGTTTGCTTACGTCTCTGAATTTATTTCGGCCCCAGCCGGGATACGAATTCACGACCCGAGTGTCTATCAGAGTCTCAGACTGGCTTATGTTCTGTCCCATGCATCAGATGAGGGAACCGGGATAGGCGAATGGTAGAGCGTTGGACTTTCAATGCTCGGGTCGTGAGTTCGAATCCCGGCCGGGGGCCAAATATTTGCGTTGTCGTAGTTTTGTTTTTCCTCGCGCGGGTGGAGAGTGCAACAGATACGACAGTTTTCAGCAATTCTGGTGCATGGGTCGTGCCAGACGAGAAATCTCTCTCTCTCTCTCTCTCTCTCTCTCTTGGGGAGCCGGGATAGCCGAATGGTAGAGCGTTGGACTTTCAATGCTCGAGTCGTGAGTTCGAATCCCGGCTTGGGCCAAATATTTGTGCTGGCCTCTCTCTCGTTGCCCCCGTCTTTGATATATCACCCACACGTGGTGGAAAAGGACGTGAAACTCCCAAACACCCACCCATCCACCCCATTCATGCATCAGATTACTGGTCTTTTTAAGACGAGGGTTGGGGAGAGGGGGTGGGGGATCCGCGTCTCAGTCTCTCTCTACTTTTTCACCTATTTCCCGATGTTTCCCAAGAATTTCTTGCGCTTCTTTCTGTCTCTGCATGTTTAATTTTTCTTTTCTTTTCTTTTTCACTATTAGATTTACTCCTTTTGTGCCAGGTATACTTTTTTGTCATATTAGCCTTTATCTTTTAGTGTTTCTTTGTTAGCAGGACAGCTTGTAAGATAGGTAGACAATATCTGCAAGTCTTTATCCTGGAATAAACGTTTCAGTCAGTCAGTCAGTCTAGCAAAAGGGCGTGGGAGGGATGGGGTCGGGGGGGGGACGGGGTGGGGGAGGGGGGTGGGAGTAGAATATGCCGACTTGTTCAGTCTTTGATATCACCTTTATGTGGTGGGGGCAAAACATTCCTCACGTACCTCTCAGTTCACCAACCCTATAACTACATACCAGCCGAAAATTCTGTTATATCGTGCTATATTCTATAACCCTGTTCTGTGTGTGTCAGGCAAACAGTGCTTCATGCCGTGGTACCTCAAGCTACAGTGGGTCCTGTACAACGTGGTCACTACTGGCTCTCTCATGGTCACCGCCTGGTACTGGGGGGCCGTATATAAAGGTAATAATGATGAATAATCATAGTAATGTAAAATTCTTGTATAGCGCAGTTATCCCCACAAAGTGGAGTCACAAGGCGCTTCACAATTACAATCTAAACTAATAAATCAAAAGTACACAACACGTACTGACACAACTGGTAAACTAGTCATAGGACAGTCTGAACAAGACGGTGGGGTGGGTGGGTGGGTGGTTGTTTGGGGGTTTAACGTCCTTTTCCACCACGTACGGGTGATATCAAAGACGGGGCAACGATGGAAAAGCCAGCACAAATATTTGGCCCCAGCCGGGATGCGAACTCACGACCAGAGCATTGAGAGTCTAACGCTCTACCATTCGGCCACCTTGGTCTGAACAAGGTGTTCAGTTTGGCTTTAAAAAATCAAGCCAGTTAGATGCATTACGAATGCACTGGGGAAGAGAATTCCAAATTACAGGGGCTTGGTACTGAAATTATCTTTCTCCAAAAGCACTTGGTGTAGGTCTTTTTGTTTCAACTTTATTGTTCCTTTCGAGAAATTCGGACTGCTTCCCCCCGGGGAAAGCGCGTCGCTGCGGTGCACCGCCACCCAATATCTATCCAATTTTTCAATTTTGCTGGGGGAGAAAAGCCGGATAACCCGGACAGAAACCCCCGATGAGCAGCCCGGTAGCCAGGAAAATCCTGTATCACATAATTATCACAAGCTCGACCTGGCCTCGAATCCACGCTTCATCGTGACAGCGGTGACGGCCGTTCAGTACTTAAGTCCGACGCGCCACCTATTAGACCACCGCTCACCCGTAGGAAAGGTAAGCACGTCGACGCTAACTGCACGTGGACCCAGTGGGAGAAATATGCAAACATTGGACCTTGATGATGTGATGAACAAAGCTCTGAAAAAAAGAAATAGTAAATGTAAAACTGGTTATAATTTTGTGCCAAACCGCACATGGTCTCTTTTCCAAATTAAAAAAAAAAAATGCTACGACTTAGCTCATTACCGAGGGGAAAAAGAATATAAACATGACATTGTTTTCGTTTGGGGCGGAAAGCGAGGGATGTTTTCAAAGCCTGGGCAACAAGATAAGAAGCACCGCTTCTTGACCATAACCATGCCAGCCTGAAAGATACATGCCTTTCACCGGCTCATGAGACGTTCATAGCAACAACAGTAAAAAAAAAAAAAAAAAAAAATTGCCTGAGGAATGGTAGCTACTACACACAGGCACACCGTTAGCTGTGAGTTTCGTCCCACAAGCACCGCGATAACATTGCTCAGTTGGTAAAGTATGTCTTTTATGGGGCTAGGGCTAAGATCAAGGGGTTTTATTCCTGTTTTTGGCATTTTGTACAAGTATGCCACAAGACAATGTCTGAAGACATACACTACACTGACACATGGCATACCCATAAACAGGATACAGCATCCACACACACACACACACACACACACACACACACACACACACACACACACACACACACACACACACACACACACACACACACATCTATATTCACGATCTCACTCATGCCCTCACGGACACACACAGCTTTGCTGGCTTACTACAACTGTGGTCCGGGGCGGTCGGTGGTCTAGTGGTTAAGACTTAGTCACCAATGCGAGAGGTCAGGTTCGAGTCCCACTCGGGGCGAAGACTTTTTCTCTCTCGTATGTGGCACCGTTCATTCGGGTCGACTGTCGGGGATTCTCTCCGGATACTCCGGCTTCTTCCCCCTGATTTGGAAATGTTCAGCCCACAAAATTCAGAAAGAATTATGTGTGATTCTAAACTTCCGAAACTTAAATTGCTGAGCTGGCCCTTCGTACCACGTGACTGTAATGTGTTCATGTCCAGTGTGTGAGAGAATGCGTGTGATTCACGTGAGCGTGCGTGTTGGGTTTAGCTCGCGGCGCTTTGAGCCAAATATTTGTGATAAAGCGCCTACATTAATTCGCTTATTATTATTAGTGAGATTTAGTAGGATTTCGTACGGAGGACTTCGTTGAGCAGCGTAACCCACTTACATGTAAATTAGGCTCACACGGCAGAGGCCGCGAGCTGCTAACGCGCTGCGATTAGCTAATGGTACCCGTAACGTGCCTAATTTACATGCAAGTGGGTTACGCTGCTCAGCGAAGTTCTCCGTACGAAGCCCTACTAAGTCTCACTATTATTATTATTATTATTATCACAACTACATGAAAACGATGATACAGTGTATCACAATGTGCTGCGTCAACCATAGACAAGAAGAGGTTCCGTGCACCATATAGAGTTATGCTTCGTAAGGAAGCAACATCCTACAAAACTTTGCATATTGCCCAGCAATGCCAGATCAGGGTTACCCCGTGGTAATGGTGCCATCGCTTTGCCGAGCAGATCTCCGTTGTGCATTTACGTGGGGTGAATAAGGCCATACAAGGTAATATATTCCAACTCAGCGATAATAACTATGTAGAGTGTATATTAAGCATGCGTTTGCGGTCGAAATTGCACAAGCCGCCAACCCTTCTTGTCGAGCTGCCGTGAGAGGGACGTGTAGCTTCAAAGTTCGTTAGTCGCCCTTTTTTGTGGTCTCAGAAAGTGTGCAGGGAAGTGCCGCGCGGGGAACCAGGACAGACATTCCGCTACAGGCGCCTGTGCTTGTACTTGGCTGAGACATGCACGTCCTCTTGGCGAGAAGCTCGCAAGTGATCAGGGTCCACTTTTTTGGGGGGTAGACAGGTGTTTTTGGGACCATGAACGCGCCGAACGGGAAGGCCCGGAAATGGATAGGGGAGTATTTATACACTCAGCACAGGGCTTGAAAAACATAGACTGTTATCACGACGAGCAGACTTTTTGCTCTGGTTTATTTGTCTGTAGATCTGGGGTTGATGAGAGAGAGAGAGAGAGAGACACACACACACACACACACACACACACACACACACACACACACACACACACACACACACACACACACACACAAACCCCACATAACAGAAAGAGAGAGAGGGAGAGAGAGAGAGGGAGAGACAGAGACAGACAGACAGACAGACAGACGGACGGAAAGCCGGAGAGACAGAGACGGGTACACACACACACACACACACACACACACACACACACACACACACACACACACACACACACACACACACACACACACACACTGCACCTGGTTTTTACATACTCTCTCTCTCTCTCTCTCTCTCTCTCTCTCTCTCTCTTCCCCCCCCCTCTCTCTCTCTCTCTCTCTCTCTCTCTCTTTACTTGAGGTGTTTTCCAATTTTCTCGTCTTCCCTTTCTTCTATTTGTACAGCTTGTCTTTCTTTATCCTGGCGGGATACATGTTAAAATGACTCCTGGCACCCGCCCAGCAGACAAAACAGATATCTTCGATCCTCTCCCCACACACACCCAATGCGATAAAATAACTCCAACCTCACGCTCCAGGCACAAAAATAAATTAACACGCACCGATACCCTTAACACTGATACTGATGAAACGGTTTTTGTTTCCGAAAAGATGCTGACTGTGGCGATTCGCACTTCTCCTGCGAGTAATTATGTTTGCCATCACTGTGAGATGTGTTTGCTCGGGGGGGGAGGGAAATCAAATGAAGAGGCTCGAAAAACGAAATTGAAGATGTATATATCTGTGTTATTACAGAACTATCGGCTGCTTTCGACGTCACCAAATGAAGGCTTTTGTATGATTGAATTTTGCCTACATTCACGGACCAAATTGAAAAGAGTGAATGCCTGGTCTCTCTGATTTTTTGCCTTTTTAAAGAATAAAATAATTGAGTTTGTGTGGGTTTTTATCTGGGGAGTTTATTAGACGGTAATAAATAATGTGGTGTTGTATTTGATTAGGAATAGTAGGTGGTCATTTATAAATTACGCCTTTTTTCGGAACAGTCGAAAATAATTCAGTCTGTGCGGCGCGGGTTTTTATCTCGGGAGTTTTATTACGAGGAAATAAACAAAATGATGTACTTGATCATCGGTGTCATGTGGTCTTTATAAATTACGCCTTTTCCAGAAGAAAATAGTTGAATCTGTGCCTGTGTTTATCATCGGAGCTGGTGGGTGGGTGGGTGGGGGTTTGGGGGTTTAACGTCCTTTTCCACCACATAAGGGTGATATCAAAGACGGGGAAACGATGAGAAAGCCAGCACAAATGTTTGGCCCCAGCCGGGATACGAACTCACGACCCGAGCATTAGAAGTCCAACTCTCTACCATTCGGCCACCCCGGCTCCCTTAGCATCGGAGCGTATTACGCGGTAACAACATGTGTGTATATATATATATATATATATATATATATATATATATATATATATATACACATGTTGTTACCGCGTATATATATGTGTGTGTGTGTGTGTGTGTGTGTGCGTGTGTGTGTGTGTGTGTGTGTGTGTGTGTGTGTGTGTGTGTGTGTGTGTGTGTGTGTGTGTGATTACTTTTTTATTGCTGCTACAACCAAGTTTCCCATCTATGGGACAATACAGATTTATTAAAATGAATTGAATTGAATTGAAATAGTTTAAACAGCTGTACCATAATAACTTGATAATAATTATAATAATGAGGAGGAGGAGGAGGATAATTATAATGATTTTTTAATAATAATAATAATAATAATGTTAATAATAAGGAGGATTTTCTGACGCCCAACCTCCTGTTGGAGCTAAGGGCCCGTGTGTAAAACTCGAGGTTAATTTAATCCACGGCTACGGGCCTAACCCAGACTAGGACAAAAGAAACCCCAAAACAAAATTAAATTGAAAAAGGACGTGAAGAAAGAAAGACAAATATCCTTCTATAACGGCATAGGCTTCTTGCTGGAATGGACCCGCTTTCTGATTTAAAACAAAAACAAAAAAAACATAAAATTTAATCCGAGGTTAGACTCTAACCCGGGGCTAAACTCCGTAACCCCGACTTTTACATGCGGGCCCAGGGCGCCTTACAACAGCAAAGCATTACATACATTACATAGACACAGTCATACAATACGTTCTTACGTTATCACGGTGATGGCGGTGAGAAACTGATTCAGTCTTCATAATGCGGTCGGAAGGGATGCGTCTTCAACACGGCTTTGAACGAGTCAAGCGACTCAGCATGACGAACCTGAAAAGGCAAACTGTTTTAACTGGCAACATACGACACAGTCAAACTGCCCAGTCATTCAAACACGCCCTGTGAAAACGCGTCTATTCATATCAGCCTTCAGATAATTCATTCAGCCCCGTTACCCAGCTCAACCCGTTGTTTTTGCAGTGTGTATGTATGTAGGCGTGTGTTGGATGTTGGTATGTTTGTAGGCGTCAATGCTTGTATGTATGTCTGACTGACTGACTGACTGACTGACTGACTGACTGTATGTATGTATGTATGTATGTGTGGGTTGGTGGGGTGGGGGTTTGGGGTTAAAAGTCCTTTTCCACCACATACGGGTGATATCAAAGACGGTATGTATGTATGTATGTATGTATGTATGTATGTATGTACGCTTTTATTCGTATTTATTTAATTGATTATTTATCTATTATTCATGTATTTATTTATCACCTGTTATATGCATTTGTAAAGCATCAAGGGCGAAGGACACAAATACACATGGCCTTAAAATGCCTGCATATTCCCTATTAGGCTCAGGCATCATAGTCACCAATCTAGAAAAACAACTACTACCATGAACAGACCATTCAAGGGCACGCACCTGACAGGGGTTTAAAAAATTTTGAATGTCTTCTTTCCGCTCAGGCCTCACTGGAGTAATGCGTGTCTACTTTCTCTTTAGGCTAGAGAGGCAGTTCACAGAAATCCGCTTGCCTCACTTGTGTCCGACCTCTGTGCAATAAAGTCACAAACAAGGCAGCTTGCCTCTTTTGTGTGACCTCCTGTCATGCACCTTGACCTAAATAACGCAAAAATCACGAAAATCACGCTTTTTCATGACAACAAAAATCACTACAGACTAGCACACTCGCGAAACAGGGTACATCAAATAAACACCAAACATGACCCCACGGTCAATTTGTGTCCTTACGCCCTAGAGCTCCAGCTTCGGAGGTTAGGCGGTATAAAAGAAAATCCTCATTATTATCATTATTACTGTTATTTTATCCTGTTGCAGGCAGCAAAGAGGTGGGCGCCGTCAGTGTCGCCTTCCACGCCGTGAACTCCGTTTACGTTCTCCTCAACCTCTTCATCACGGCCACCCCGACGCGCCTCCTGCACTTCGTCCACCCGGTCCTCTTCGGGATGGCCTACACGCTCTTCTCTCTCGTCTACCAGCTGTCCGGGGGCACCAACATCCGAGGGGAGCCGTTCGTCTACTCCGTCCTTGACTGGTCCAAGCCGGGAAGAACTCTCTTCCTGTCCTCTTGCAGCAACTTCTTTGCCATTCCCGTCATGCACCTCTTCGTGTTCCTGCTGCACGTGCTGTTCACGCGCTTCTTCTGTCCCGGTGGTTGGAGGAAGAGGGGCGGAGGGGTGGGGAGCGGGCTCGGGGGTACCGGGGTGACGTGCGTGGATCTCGGGGAGAGAGGGACGGAGAGCAGCAGCGTGCAGGGGGAGCCACTGGTCAGTGAGGAATGACGACTGGAAAGCGGTAATTGGCCTTGACGGTTTGACCTTGACATCGGTCTGATCAGAAACGTCCTTGACCTTGGAAAATTATGGTGCTCAGTGCGGATTTGACCTTGACTGGTTCATGAAAGCATCAGATTCTTGCTCTGACTAAACGTACTGGTCACAGGAGTAATCAAACTAAATGACGACCGATGCCATGCTCCTCTCCTTCAAAGTGATGTACGAAGACCACGACGCCTTAATACCTACATAATTTACGATGGCTATACACACTAGCCATAAGATTCTAGCATCGAGACAGAACTGTACGTTGTGTGAGTCGTATACTCAGCTTTCTACACAACTGTCAGCAACAGCCACACAGCGCATGCAGACTGGAATACGGTGTGACAAAGATCGAGGCAGACTGGAATACGGTGTGACAAAGATCGAGTCAGTGCGTTGAAATCTACAAAAGTTCACAGGCAGAAAGAAGTGAACAGTTCAATGGGTTAGTTGGTCGGTCGGTAGAGGCGATTTGCTGAGTCGACAGTTAAGTATCTGGTTCGCTTGGTTGGTTGGTTGGCTGGTTGGCTGAATGTCAAAGAAGTAGAGATGGTGGAAGGCAAAAGTCGACCACGCGAGATTGAGTTTGTGTATAAATTGGCCATGATGAATTACGAGAGAACGATTTTTGCATGCGCTTCGAAGAGATAAAAAAAAGTTCTGACAAGGGCTATGAATCATCAGTATTTTATTTTTGTACATGAAGTTTTGTACAGGACTGTCAGAATATATATGCTGATAGGTCAGACGATTGCCAAACAAAAGGAAAACGGGCATTGAATCGTAAGGAGTACGTCTCTGTGACTGCAAGCTTCTTTTTTTTTTTCTTTTCTTTTCTTTTTTGTTGAAATTACATATTTTACGAAGGGATATTGTGTCTCGCACAAATGGAGCAACATCTACCTCTGCATCACCACCGTGAACACTTTGATACGGCGTTTCGAGTTTGTTTTGACACCCTGACAAATCTACCACCAGAATTCATATTTCATACGCTCTTCTGTTTCAAACAACATCGGAGATAACTATTTAACTTTTTTTTGTAGAAAATTTCTGACGTGGTATTGTTTCGTCCATTTCATGATAGACTGCAGAATGTGCAAATACTATTAAAAATTTCTGTAAATCTTCGGTGTCAGTATTTATTTTAATGAGTTGGTCGATTGGTTGGTTGGTTGGTCAGTGAGTGGCTGTATGAGTTGGCTGGCTGGTTGGTTGGTTGGTAGGTAGATGGGTTGCTTGCCTGTTGGTTGGTTGTTTGGTTGGTTGGTTTGCTTGCCTGTTGATTCGATGGGTGGTTGGTTGTTGGTTGGGTCATTGGTTGCGGTTGGATGGTGGGTTGGTTGGTTGATTGGTTGCTTGCTTGGTTGCTTAGTTTGCTTGCCTGTTGATTGGTTGTTTGGTTTGGCACAAATCTGGGTTTTGTTTGTTTTGTCTGTTTTTTGTTTGTTTGTTTGTTTGTTTTTCTTTGTATAGTTTGGAGCTCTGGGCCCGCATGTAAAAGTCGGGGTTAGGGAGTTTAGCCCCGGGTCTAACCTCGAACTAAACTAGCTCTAGGGTAAAATTTTTTGTTGGTTTTTTTGTTGTTGTTGTTTTAAATCAAGAAGCGGGTCCATTTCAGCAAGGTGCCTATGCCGTTATAGAAGGATTTTTGTCTTTCTTTCTTCGCGTCCTTTTTTTAATTTGATTTTGTTTTGGGGGTTTCTTTTGTCCTAGGCCCGTTAGGCCCGTAGCCGTGGGTTGAATTAACCTCGAGTTCTGCATACGGGCCCTATGGGTTGTTGCTTTTGTTATTGTGAAGAAGTCGCAAAGCAAGAAGTGCTGACTGCCGAAATATAGAACGTATCCATTCCAAATGTTTTCACATCTTGGTTTCTTTGAGGTGCTACGTCGAAGATGTGGATGAACACCACATCGGGCCGGGCTGGTACACATTACTGCAACAACTATACACGTGCAAGCAGACTCTACCATCTTGTTGCTTCCTGCATCCCGTTCTCCCCGACAGACATTATATGAGTGTGGATCAGCGATGTAGACATTTCCGTCAGCTGTCAGGACAAGGGACCGATCTAGTTACGTCAGAAATGACTTGACCTACATTTCTGGCATAGCAGTAACAGAACCATTTCGTGTCTCACGTGCAATGTTGATTGAGAGCGGTTGTGAGTAAATGGCGTGTTATACTATAGCAGGGGTTGTGTCGTGGTTTTAGTGCGCGCTATGCACAAGCGTACTGCGCCGGTTTTCGGCAGTCAACGTCAAAGTAAAAAGTGTTTATTCTGGTTTGTATCACCTGTGTGGAGGAAATACAGGGTGGGTGAGTGGGTGGGTGTTTGAGAGTTTAACGTCCTTTTCCACCACGTATGGGTGATATCGAAGACGGGGCAACGAGAAAAAGGCTAGCACAAAATATTTGGCCCCAGCCAGGAATCGAACTCACGACCTGGGCCCGCATGTAAAAGTCGGGGTTGTGGAGTTAAGCCCCGGGTTAGAGTCCAACCTCAAACTAAACTAGCTCTACGGTTAAATTTTCTGTTGTTTTTTTTTTTATTGTAAATCAGGAAGCGGGTCCATTCCAGCAGGATGCCTCTGCCGTTATAGAAGGATTTTTGTCTTTCTTTCTTCGCTTCCTTTTTTTATTAAATTTTGTTTTGGGGGTTTCTTTTGTCCTGGTCTGGGTTAAGCCCGTAGCCGTGAGTTAAATTAACCTCGAGTTTTACATACGGGCCCAGAGCATTGCAAGTCCAACGCTATACCATTCGGCTAACCCGGCTGTGAGGAGGAAATGCAGAAAATGAGGACGAACGCGAATGCTCTGAATATACGAAATGACAGCTGTACAGATAAGAACACACGAAGAGAACTGAGGAAAAAGGGTTCACAGATTCAGGCGTTAACAACACACTAGAGAGACAATGACTGTTTGCAAAATATACAAGACTTATACCACGTAATTGTTTTCTACCATCCGTGGGTGATTAAAGCAACGCATAACACACATGCATTGGCTTGCATGGAAAATGCTTTCGTGTACTGATCAAATTACTATAAATCAATGATCAGAATTATTATAAAAAATCTTCTGCGAAAATCAGTGATGGGGGATTGGGGGGGGGGGGGTGCGGTGGCGGGTATTCAGTGGATACTGTTGAATCGTTTTCGTTAGCTCCAAAAAATGTTAATACGATAACTCTCTCTCTCTCTCTCTCTCTCTCTCTCTCTCTCTCTCTCTCTCTCTCTCTCTCTCTTTAAAATATTATCCTTGCAGTTGTAGCAACGGCAAGTTGTAATACTGGTTTTCGGGCTAAAAACTTCCACCGTTGGAAAAGAAAGGTTCATTTCAGTTCACCTCTCTCTCTCTCTCTCTCTCTCTCTCTCTCTCTCTCTCTCTTTAAAATATTATCCTTGTAGTTGTAGCAACGGCAAGTTGTAATACTGGTTTTCGGGCTAAAAACTTCCACCGTTGGAAAAGAAAGGTTCATTTCATCAGTTCCTCTCTCTCTCTCTCTCTCTCTCTCTCTCTCTCTCTCTCTCTCTTCTCTTCTCTTCCTTTTTTTTTTCTTTTTTAAATATTATCCTTGTAGTTGTAGCAACGGCAAGTTGTAATACTGGTTTTCGGGCTAAAAACTTCCACCGTTGGAAAACAAAGGTTCATTTCAGTTCCTCTCTCTCTCTCTCTCTCTCTCTCTCTCTCTCTCTCTCTCTCTCTCCCCCGCCCCCCTCATCCACCCCATTCAAGATGAAATATCAGCTGGCGAATGGAAAACAGATACGCCTCTCCTCGCCCTGTCCATATCCAGATGGTTGTCAGCCCCCAAAAAACAGGAGATTTACTGACTTCATAGACTACGCGCTACAGCAGACAATTGGCACTGATCTACGACCAATGCACTGCAGGTGTCTCCCTGCCGTTCTCATTAACGTGTTGCGTATCACCCGTCGAGTAACGGTACAGGCGCGTGCAAATCGCTTGAAAAGTTTTCACCTCCTGTCGGGCACAGCCCCGGGGGGTATAAGAACAATATCCGTGCCTGATCGCGAACGAATCACCCAATCACAGACCAGTTTACTTCCACAAATCCTCACTCCTTTTTTTTTTTTTTCTTTCTCTCTCTCTCTCTCTCTCTCTCTCTCTCTCTCTCTCTCTCTCTCTCTCTTTTTCTTTTTTTCCCTTTTTTTCTTTTTTTTTTCCTTTATTTTCTTTCTTTTCTTTTTTTTCTTTTTTTTTCTTGTTTTCTTTTTGTTTATCTTTCCCTCGCAACAGCTGCTGAGGTTGGAAAAATAAGAACTATATCATACCAGGGGTCTTGTGCATGAACAGAGGCTTGGATAATCTGAGACATGTTAAGTCGGGACTATCATCAGCGTGCATGTGGGGGAAACTTGCCCTAGTCTCCGCTTATGAGACTCCTACTAATCTCGCACTCGGATTAGCCAAGCTAGTTTCGGACTTACGTCCTAGTCCTTCTCCATGTATCAGACCCTGATGGCGAGCAAATCACCCAATCGCAGTCAAGGTATTGTTGTTGTTGTTGTTGTTGTTGTTGTTGTTGTTGTTGTTGTGTTTTCTGCCCGTGCTCTTCGCCACATTCAGTGGTGTTCCACCTCCTCCCTGGTCATGGGCGGAACCCACGCAGAGCTCGGGCGCTCGGACAATTTGTATTATACATGACGAGGATGATGGTATGATGATGCTATGGAGGCCCATGTGGTTTGGGACTGCATGACAGGGCCGCATCGCGCGAATCCTGTCTTAAATATCCCGGCGTTAGCCAGGCCCGGGAACTACGACACCTGCGGTGCCGGCCGTGCAATCATCCACATCATGAGCTGTGCCATAACAAGAGAAGCATCCCTAAAGTCGCACCCGTGGGTGAGTCGCAGCAGCGTGGCAACGGCCTCCCCACTGGCCCCATAGCACGCCCGCTCTAGGTAAGAGCCGACCCAGGTAGGAAAAATCCCGCTTGCCTCAGCAGGGATTCGATCAGTTTGAATTCGCTTCGCTGCACGATTTTTCCTCCCCTCTCTCTCTCTCTCTCTCTCTCTCTCCAAAACGACAAGTTCGAAAACTGGTCGCAAGACCAAAACTTCCACCGATTTCAAATAGTTATTTCAATTTCAATTTCAAATTTCAATCTCTCTCTCTCTCTCTCTCTCTCTCTCTCTCTCTCTCTCTCTCTCTCTCTCTCTCTTTTCAAAACGGCAAGTTTGAAAACTGGTCGCAAGACTAAAACTTCCACCGATTTCAAATAAAGCAATTTCAATTTCAATTTCAATTTCACTCTCTCTCTCTCTCTCTCTCTCTCTCTCTCTCTCTCTCTCTCTCTCTCTCTCTCTCTCTCTCTCTCTCTTTTCAAAACGGCAAGTTTGAAAATTGGTCGCAAGACTAAAACTTCCACCGATTTCAAATAAAGCAATTTCAATTTCAATTTCAATTTCAGTTTCTCTCTCTCTCTCTCTCTCTCTCTCTCTCTCTCTCTCTCTCTCTCTCTCTCTCTCTCTCTCTCTCTCTTTTTCTTCTCTTCCTGTTTTCTTTTTTCTTCTTTCTTTTGGTCTTCCCCCCCCCACCCCCTTTTTTGTCGTTTTTCTGTCTCATTGCTTGCACAACAGCTGCGAAGGTCTGGAACAAAAAATAGATAAGCGCATTTAAATGATGGTGTGACGATGAAATGCAGTTATCGTTTAACGACTCACGCCGGCCGGAACGTTGTCATTGCCAGAGATAAGCGAAGATTTATGACGGGTTTGAATGGCATTACAGATCACGGATCGTTACAGATTAGATTATCATAGATTATAGGTCATTATAGATTATAATGAATTTCTTATTTGTTCCGTTTTGGGGCGCAATGGGGAATCGGGGTTTCACGCTGATGAAATTATTTGTTTCGCTTTTGTGGACTCTGAGTGGATATGAAAACAAGGTTAAAAATATGTTCGCCTTTATTAGATAACCTCGTGTTTATTTGATAATCTAAGGGACGAAATTAATGTAATCAGAAAAAAAAATCATGTCTTGTTTGAAAGAAAACAACTTGAGTTCTGTAATCTGGACCAACATCTTTTCCACAGTGTGTCTGTCTCATGGACTTAGTTAGTCGATATACGCAGATGGGGTTTCACGTACATCTGCAGCAGAGTAAGTTGTCCACCGAAAGAAGCAGCGACGTCAAGGCTTTTGAGGGGTAACTCGCGTCGACGATTCCACAAGCAAGGGAAGTAAATCGGTTTGATAGTGAGGTTAATTCCCCTTGGAATCTTTATTGTTTGTTTGTTTGTTTGTTTGTTTGTTTGTTTGGTGGTTCGTTGGTCTACTTTATTTAGGTGCGTGCGTACGTGTGTGTGCGTGTGTATGTGAGTGCGCGCATGTGCGTGCGTGCGTGCGTGTGTGTGTGTGTGTGTGTGTGTGTGTGTGTGTGTGTGTGTGTGTGTGTGTGTGTACGTGTGCGTGCGTGCGCACGTGCGTGTGTGCGTGTGTGTGTGTGTGCGTGTTTCAGCTCCATAACAAATGTGAAACCGTAATCTGCTTTCTTGCGTTTGAGTATTTACGACACTTTCGCGTTATCAAGGTCCAAAGATTCTGCAGGAAGCCAGAAATAAACATAAGCTACGCGTTTTCTCGACATAAACCGGGTTTACGGCACTCCGAGCGCAAAGTTCTAAGATTAAGCGAAAACCGGACTTACTTTTGAAAATCTCAGGCGTCGTAGAGATCATACGACATGACAAAACTCTCTTGTCAACTTCACATCCGATGGAAACTGACGATATGTCAGTCACGGTGCTTTATGGCACCCTTTCCGCTGATCTTTGCATCTCGCAACAGTTTTTGCCCATTAGTTTTAATCCGGGGTGACTGAATCGCGCGGTTTTCTTCAGAGAGAACCGCAAGGCCGTATCAGCTAAATGTCAGATACACTAAAAGCTCAAAGTTGTACTACCCCAAGTTAGTGGTGAAACCAGATGTGGTGGCTTTTCCACAGCACTTTCTTAGGGCCAAAAAAAAAATCCGCAATAGTTTTCCAGATCCACGCTATTTTGTTTTATGCTGGTACTAAACTTCTTTCTTTTAAAAGAAAGTTAATGCCTCCTACTTGCAGTTTTTTTGCTCTGAGGCGTACAAATTCCTTTTTCTTCATCTTCTTTTTTTTTTTTCTTTTAAAATCCGTAACAGTTTTCCAGATCGACGCTTTTTTTTTCTTTTTTTTTTTTTTTTTTTTGCTTTTTTTATGTTGATACTAAATTTCTTTCCTGGCCGAGTTGCAAAGGTTATGTCAGACGATGCGTCGTACTGTTACTCACCCTGGCCCTTATGTGTCTCACTTGGGCAGCTGGAGCAGTAGATGAAAACTTACTGCTACAGTGAAAAGAATTACTGCAGCTATGTCGTTTCAAGTGGGCATTCTGTACGCTGAATTTTTTTTCTTTAAATGAATCTTGTATCACGTTACATCACATTGTACTTAATAAAAAGAAAAAAGTTAATGCCTCCTACGTACAGGGGAGCCGGGGTGGCCGAATGGTAGAGCGTTGGACTTTGATGCTCGGGTCGTGAGTTCGTATCCCAGCTGGGGCCAAATATTTGTGCTGGCTTTTTCATCGTTGCCCCGTCTTTGATATCACCCGTATGTGGTGGAAAAGGACGTTAAACCCCCAAACACCCACCCACCCTCCTACGTACAGTTCTCCGCCCTGCGGCGTGCAAACTCCCTTCTTTTTGTCTTTTGAACAATACACACTTACCTTACTTTTTGTTCTTTGTGAACAGTGAAACTTTTCTCTTTTTATTTTTATTTGCCTAAGAGCTTTATCCGGGAGGTTTCCTCCTGTAACTGATTCAAATAAAATCGTACTGGGAGACCAAACTTGCTGACATCCTCGGACCAGAATCCAGATAACGGGAGTCATTTTTGGAAAGCGTCGGTGTCCCTTTGAAAGTCTGCACTGCCTGACACCTCACAGACCGCGTGAGTTGAATCGTAGTTTTTTTTTTTCTGAAATCGGAAAGTGTGATGTGCATTTCTAGGGAGTCGCAGACCTGGCTGAAATGGTCATGGTCGTAATATTGTGGACGATGTACTCATACACCCGGAGCCTGGAATTCACTTCCTGTACATGCTTAATTAATTAACCAGTGAATAGTTCAGTTTAGTCCTTTTGGCTCCAAGAGAAGCATAGGGCCTCAACAGCTCTCCTCCATCTCACTCTGTCCCTGGCGCAGGTCTTAGCCTTCTCCCATGTCAGGCTGGAGTCTCGCAGCTCGCGGTGCAAACTCCTCCTCCAGGTCTGCATGGGGCGCCCTATCTTCCTCTTCCCCTGCGGGTTCCACTCGAGCGCCTGCCGACCAGTGAATGGTGAGTAGTTAATTAGCCGCATGTCCAAGTTTCACTGGCAGCTTGCCCTTTCAATGCAGCCCCCTGGCATGCACCTTGCCCTACCAAATACAAAAAATCACGGGAAATAATAATAATGATAATAATAATAATAATAATGAGTATTATATAGGCGCTTTTCCCAATTTCATGAATCGGCTCAAAGCGCCGCGAACTGAACCCAACACGCACGCTCACGTGAATCACACACATTCTCTCACACACTGGACATAACACATTACGATCACGTGGTGCGAAGGGTCAGCTCAGCTATTTTAAATTTCGGAATTTAGAATTGCATTTATTTTTCAAATTTTGTGGGCTGAACATTTCCAAAGCAGAGGGGGAGGAAGCCGGAGTACCCGGAGAGAACCCCCGACGATCGGCCCGAATGATCGGTGCCACATACGAGAAGAAAAATTCTTTGCCCCGAGTGGGACTCGAACCCCTGACCTCTCGCATTGGTGACAGGTCTCTTAACCACTAGACCACCGACCGCCCCGGAAATCACGCTTTTTCGTGACAAAAAAATCACACTCGCAAATCAGGGTCCATCAAATAAAACAGCTTTTGACCCATGATCACTTTGTGTCCTTACGCCAGTTACACCGGCAAACGCCCCCTCACCCCCTCCGCCTCCCCCCCCCTCTCCTCACTCCCCCCGCCCCATCTCAGCCACACTATGAGCACCCACTGCATGTACGTCGAAGTGCTGAGCTTTTCACACACATTCTCAGGAATGATAGCCATCAGTCTGCAACCTTCTTTTATTGACGTAGTCAGCGCCACAAAGTCTTGCCGTTTTTTGCCCCTAGTAAGTTTCCTGTGATTGTCTGTCAAATGCGAGGTCTTCACGCTGGTGACGTCGGCATGATGCGTTGAAACATCTCAACGTCAGATAACCGGAGTTTCTTCCAGTGCAGGACAGACTTGGAGCGGAGATAAAGAGAGTGCGACTTAACGTCCAACTCGGTTTAGGAAACAGCAAAATGCACCGCGACTTGTCAGCGTGTCAGTGCATGTATTCTCGTAGTGAAGATTATCGCGGTTGAGAGCGTGTTCTGTGGCTTAGCTAGTGCCCTTTATCTCCTGCTGGCTGCATGCAGAGAACAGGTTATTCCTCGGACTTAAGTAATGCGAGACAGCATGTGAAAATTACGTAAAATAGTTGGCGTTTAGAGTCACTGCCCTCCCTTGGAGGCAGGGTTGTTGTTGTTGTTGTTGTTGTTGTGTGTGTGTGTGTGTGTGTGTGTGTGTGTGTGTGTGTGTGTGTGTGTGTGTGTGTGTGTGTGTAGCGTGTCGTTGTTTCAAATGTTATTGTTGTTTAAAGTCCTTTTCCACCACCTGTGGGTAATATCTAAGACGGGGCAACGAGAAAAAGGCCAGCACAGTTTACATATGGCCCCAGCCGAGATTCGAACTCATGACCCGACCATTGAAAGTTCAACGCTCTACCATATGGCGATCCGGGCTCCCCGCATTATCGGAGGAACTGTGCGAACATCCAATTGCAAATGTCCACAACGCAATGCTGTTGTGTGTGTGTGTGTGTGTGTGTGTGTGTGTGTGTGTGTGTGTGTGTGTGTGTGTGTTGTGTTTTGGTTTGTTGTTGTTGTTGTTGTTGTTGTTGTTGTTTTACTTATGATTATCACAAAATTTGATAAGCCTCGAGAGAACCGTGGGAATATCATCATCATCATCATCATCATCATCGCATTAATATAGGCGCTTTGTCCCAGACATTTGGCTCAAAGCGCCGCGAGCTAAACTTAACACGCACGCTCACGTAAATCACACGCATTCTCTCAACCACTAGACATGAGCTCATCAATCACGTGTTGCGAAGGGCCAGCTCAGCAATTTAAGTTTCGGAGCTAGAATTGCATTTATTTCAAATTATGTGGGCTGAACATTTCCAAAGCAGAGGGGGAGGAAGCCGGAGTACCCGGAGAGAACCTCCGACGGTCGGCCCGAATGAACCGTGCCACATTCGACTGAGAAAGAAAAATTCTTTGCCCCGAGTGGGACTGGAACCTGACTTCTCGCATTGGTGACAAAGTCTTAACCACTAGACCACCGACCGCCCCATTTACAAAGTAAGCCCAGTCCTGGTTTTATTCTAATTAGTCCATGATTATCATAAATAATTCTCGTCACGACAGTGCATAAGTCTCGAGAAAAGCTCTACAGAAATATTGTGAGTCACAGAGACCATTGACCTCAAAGTGCAACTTGCTGCTGCAGATCTCGGCTTTTATCTGCATGCCTGCACTTACGGCAAAACACGTTGCTGGAAGCAGTGTACTAAGTGAAAAGTGCTGCAAGGTTCTTGAGACTGGCGGAATCCGGAATCTCGACTTCGGGACGAGGAAATTAGTTGTGTAACTGCAATGGAGTGTTTGTTTTATTCAGTTTTTTTTCCCCTTTTGTTGTTGTTGTTTGCTTTTTGTTTGTTTTCGTTTGTTTGTTCGTTCTGTGTTTTTTTTTTAAGTTTCTTTATTTATTTCTTTCTTTCGGTATTGTGTGTGTGTGTGTTGTGTGGCTGTTTGTTGTGTGTTTGTTTACTGTTTGTTTGTTGTTTGTTTGTTGTTATGTTTATTTACTGTTTGTTGTTTGTGTGTTTTTATGTTTGTTTTTATGTTTGTTTGTTTGTCGTGTTTTTGTTTGTTGTGTGTTTGTGTTTCTTTCTTGTGTGTTTCTTTCTTGTGTTTTTTTATATTGTGTGTTTCGTTGCTTGTTGTGTGTTTCTTTCTTTGCATGTGTTTGTGTTCGTTTGTTCGTTCGTTCGTTTGTATAATCGTTCCTTCCTTCCTTTGTTTATTTGTTTGGTTGGTTGCTTGGTTGGTTAACTGCTTCTTTGTTTGCGTGTTTGTTTGTACTTGTTTTTACCGCGAGAAAGTCCCTCTATCATAGTTTATAGTGAGCCTGAATGGGGGCTTGCAGAAAAAAAGGCACGTGTAACTTATTTCCTGAGCCTGTGCAACAACTCCGAAAGTCAGCTTGATATGAAAACGGAGTAGCAACAATGTCTGTCAGCAATTTCTGAAGAAAAACAGCGCCCCCGAAGCGGCCAAACGCAACTTCCGTTACTGATCTGGATGTTAATAAATATCAATATGAAAGGCATTTACGGGAGGCGTTTGTTCAGCTGCTGCCGCTACACATGCCATTTCCCTCGTCCGTCCATATTTTGTTTTTGGGGTTTTTTTGCTGTTGATGAGGAAGAAAACACCTCGGCAGGTATCTCTATCGCTTCAAGATGAGCTGTCAGGTTCAAGATGGGGCAAGAGGATTTGGGGGACGGGGATTCAGATCTCGTCACGTTCCATGTGTTGCACGTGCGCAGTGACGATGATTAGCTCGCGCTTATCCAGTACAGGAACATGCCGCACGTGCAAATGGTTTCGGACTGGGTAAATTAGAGTAAAGCTTGGTAGATTTCGCGCTGTATGGGTGGCTGAGAGTCCGTGACCCGTTAGTGTGATTTCCAACTGCGTTTCTGAAGCAGTTTGAAGATCTTTTAAGATATCTACGCCGCATGCGTTGATTTGTTAGTCGCGTGCACGACTGATAGGTACGTACAGAACTCTCTCTCTCTCTCTCTCTCTCTCTCTCTCTCTCTCTGGTGTTGCTGGACGGATAATTCCGATGGAAAGGCTGATGAAAGCAACTGACGATTTTGTTCATGCCAAATTACCTCCATTGTCAAACAGATCTCTCTCTCTCTCTCTCTCTCTCTCAGGCTCTCTCTCTCTCCGTGTGTGAAGGTGCTCGGGTCGCGAGTTCGAACCAGTCCCGGCTCAGTGGGGCTAAATATTTTGTACTGACCTTTTTCTCGTTGCTCCGTCTTTGGTATCACCCATACGTGGTGGAAAATGAAGTTGAACTCCCAAACACCCACCCACCCACCCCTCTGTATGTGTGTGTATGTGTGGGGGGGGAGGGAGGGGGGGACAGGCGAGCGGCAGAGCCTTGGTCTTTCAATGCTCGGGTCGTGAGTTCGAGTGGCGGCGGGTACCGGCATGGGCCAAATCAGATTTGCGTACTGACGTGTTCCTCGTCACCATAATTATGTGGTTGAAAAGGACGTTAAAACCCTCAGACACCACCCTGTCACTCTGTGTGTGTGTGTGTGTGTGTGTGTGTGTGTGTGTGTGTGTGTTTCAGTCACGGTGTGTGTTAGTGTGTGTGTTCTGCAGTGTGTCCCAACGTGCGACCCTCGGTGCTAGAGAGTAACTCAGTGAATCCGATTTCTTCGCAAGTAAGCGACTAAAAAGCATGGAGTGTAGCCGTCAGGTCTGGGAAGAGCTACATAGTTACACAGCTGCGTTTCTTCAGTCCTGTCACAAGTTTATACGCAACAGGTCTGTTATTAGGAACAAGGCCTTGACATCTGTGCAAAGCTCCAACGCTGTTTATCAAACCCTTTGTCTTCCCCCCACTGCAAAACCTTGAAGCCTCCATGCATGCTGCACATCTGCTCCTTGTCACAATGTCCGTTTTTTCCACCCTGACCCTGACAAACAACAATGCATCTTTGCCATTGTCTCGCTTTGAAGTTCGTTACCGGCTGAGGAAAAAGGAAAGCGAAAGGGGCGTAAGCCAATTTCACAAAAAAAACTTGATGTAATCTCCCTTGGTATACGCAGAACGCATGCGCGTCAACGCCCTTCATTTGTAAAAGAAAATGGATGGATCGCGACGCCTTTGAAGAGAGTAGCTTTCACTTTGGGTGGGCAGTTTAAAATCTTTTCCTTTTTTCTTTTTTTTAATCAGAGCAATTTCCTTCAGTGATGAAGCAGAATCTCTTCAGGCTCTGCCCCATCGACGCCGATGATAGAACTGAATACATGCATCAGTTTCAACCTAACAGCCTTTCTCTTCTCCTTTTTCTTATTCTTCTTCTTCTTTTTGCTCCCAAGTTCCCTCATTCAGGCGAGATGAGTGGTATCGCCAAGATTTTTTTCTCTCTCTGTGATTTCAGGCGGTGTCAGCAGAGAGCGTGTAAACTTTGCTAAGTATAGTTGGTTCCTTGTATAAGAATAACTTGTGTTGTTTACCGAGCAGTGCCCTTCGCAAAAGCTGTTTATTATGTTGGGCACAAAAAATGTTAATTCTTCTAAATCTCTGCTTCCTGTATCTCCCGAGTCAAGTGACAGTTTGTTTTCTTTCTCTCCGATGGGTTGTTGTTGTTGTTGTTGTTGTTCAGTGTGTGTGTGTATGTGTGTGTGTGTGTGTGTGTGTGTGTGTGTGTGTGTGTGTGTGTGTGTGTGTGTGTTTAAGGGTCTGTGTTTCTTATTGATGTTGCTTGTTATCGACTGCTTTGCGTTGAATCAGTTTTGTTTTCGTGTTACTTTCGTTTTGTTTGTTTGTTTGTTTGTTTGTTTGTGGGGGGGGGGGTGGTTTGTTGGGATATGTTTGTTTGTTGTTTGTTTTGGTTTGTTTGTTTGGTTTTGTTTTTGTTTTTTGTTGTTTTATTTTTTGTTTTTTGTTTTTTTGTTTTTTTTTTGTTTTTTTTTTGGGGGGGGGTTGTTGTTGTTGTTGTTGTGTTGTTTTTTTTGTTTGTTTGTTTGTTTTTTTTGGGGGGGGGTTGTTTTGCTATCTTTGTTTGGGGATATTAAGTACAATGTGACGTAACGTGATATAAGATTTATGTGAAGAAAACTGAAAATCACTCATTATGTAGAATGCCACTTGAAACGGCATAGCTACAGTAATTCTTTTCACTCAGTAATTTTGTCACACGGTCTCAGATCTGTTCAAAGACTGCGCTTTCATCGTCTTTAGCCATCAAACCGCTCTTTCAAAGTTTCAAGACTAAACTAATATGTTCACCCGCCTAAAAACAGACACATGACACTAATCCCATCACCTTGCAAATTCCATTCAGTTCACGTTAATGCAAGGATTCTGGCTGGTGGAACAGTAGGTAGATGACAGCATGATGCTGGATACGCACTCGGTTAACGCCAGCTTAAAGTAAATAGATTCTGGCATCACGGTCTTTCTACTTCAGCAGACTTCCGCACGCCTGTGGAGGTGTTGAAACGACAGCTGCATAGAGTGAGGCTCTTACTCAGTTGAAAGGAACTATTTTTATAGATACTAACACGTACTGCCGCGTATCAGTGTCTGAACTGATGTAAGAAAATCCTCTTCCTATCTTGCATCTGCAGCAGGGGATGTGTGTATCACCTTGCTTTGCTGTCTAGTCCGGCCGTTTCATGGGGGATAGCTTTTACCATCGTGTTAGGTAGAGCAGTTAACCGCGGGGACAAATCCATCTTGCCTAGGCCATCTATGTTTTCAAGGAAACAATTTTGCTGTTTATGCGCTTAGTGTTTATCTTTGTTTCACCAAGTTGTAATTGCTATTTGTTTTCTACGTTTTTAAGTTGTTTCTCTATAGAGAAACAACTTTATGAGACGGGGCAGATTTTGCTGCGCGCAGCAGCAAGTTTCAGTGATACAAAACAAGACTGTGACGTTTCTCCACACAATAATACTTTCACGCACATAGTGACGTAACGAAACCTGCGTCATAGACACTTGACGTGCACACTATGCTGCTGCGTTCTTTTTGGCGGGAGTTGTGAGACGTGTGTCTCTGTGTGTGTGTGTGTGTGTGTGTGTGTGTGTGTGTGTGTGTGTGTGTGTGTGTGTGTGTGTGTGTGTGTGTGTGTGTGGACGGATGTAATGATGGCTATCTCCTAAACCACCTCGATGGAGGCCTTTTTTACTTTGAGATAAAATGGGAAATCACCTTCTCCAGACCTACCTTTCACGATTTTTAGCCTGCCGCATTTTCAGAAGAGTTATCGCCGATTTTAAAAAATCGGTCGTGTTACGAATTTTTTCGAAAAAGTTGTTCAAATTCCTTCATTTTCTAGACTTTGGAAGTTCACCCAATCACACTGCCTGTATTCGTGCTACAGCTCTGTAGCTCTGACTGGTTTTGTGTAAAAAAAAATATTTTCGAGGTAGGGGTGGTTTGCACATAAGATCATATATCTATGAAAAGACTACTGCAAATTACTTATAATCCCGGCGTTTTTGTCTAGTGTGACAACTGCACATATGACAGGAACTACTGCACTATTATGTCTTTAGCATTTAGAATAACTGAACTTTTAGATAAACATAACTTTTTCAAGTTTCTGCGAAAAGCACCGGTCAAAAGAGTTCCAAATTTTCGATTTCATAAGTACAATACAAGGTATTCTAGTCCATGTTTCACCAGCCCTCTAGATCTTCCAGATTTTATGTAAAAATTAATTCAGCCAGGGAAGTCACAAAAGCAACAGGGAAATTACAAGACATGCACAAGCATCATCTGTCATACCACCAGTGTGAAGTTGACGTCAAACGCTTAGTTCCCAGACAAAATAAGCAAGTATCGTCACTGCCTCCGACATTTCACCAGCCCTCTAGATCTTCCAGATTTCATGTGAAAAATAATTCAATCGGGGAAGCCACAAAGCCAACAGGGAAATCACAAGACATAAACAAGCTTCCTCAGACGATCGCAGTGCTAGAGGCTGACGTCAAAATGTTTAGTTCGCGGAACTGACGTCATCTCTCCGTCTGTGTATGACGACCTGCCTGAGGCTGACGTCAAATGTTTAGTTCACGGAACTGACGTCTCTCTCTCTCTCTCTCTCTCTCTCTCTCTCTCTCTCTCTCTCTCTCTCTCTCTGGGGAGCCAGGGTAGCCGAATGGTAGAGCGTTGGACTTTCAATGCTCGGGTCGAGAGTTCGAATCCCGGCTTGGGCCAAATATTTGTGCTGGCCTTTCTCTCGTTGCCCCGTCTTTGATATCACCCTTACGTGGTGGAAAAGGACGTTAAACTCCTAAACACCCACCCACCCACTCTCTCTCTCTCTCTCTGTCTCTCTCGCTCTCCCCCCACCCGGCCCCACCCCCAGTCACGTGACTAATCGGTCGAGGTCGTAGAGGATCTAGTGTCATTGGTAGAACATGGAGAGGGGAGAACCGGCAACAATAACAACAAAACAGACAAAATAAAATGAAATTTGGAGAAACAACTTTGTAGGACGGGGCCGTTCCTCCTTGTTTTGTAATTCGGGAGTTCGAGAAATTAGCATGAAGGTGCAGCGTCTCCTGCATGTCCTGGGTTTATACGGCCACCCCGTAGACTAGTTTGCATCCTTCGTCCAACGTTACGTTTTTGTTTTTGTTTCTTTCATGTGGTGCAGACACACTCAGCCTCGAATTAGTCTTGTTGTGGCTTACGCGGCTTTAAAATCTCACTCGCTCACCCTTCGCGGCTCGTCAGTGGAGCGGCGTCAGTGCCTGCACGCTCGAAATACTCTATCTTGATGATTGGTACAGCCTGTTATTGCGATACAATGTTGTTTACACTTTGCGCGAGCGGTCGAACATTCAAATACAGGCTACGACCGCCTGTTGTTACACTGCTGGAAGGAGCGTTCACTGAGTTTGGTCGCTGCCGGCGCCATTTCATTTAATTAGTACGCCGTTCTCAGTGCTGGCCGGGCTCAGTGCCAGCATTACAGACGCTGTCACTGCCCAGGTGTCTAAGTGGTGTGATGATAGATACCACGAAAACAGCTCAGAACGATCTGTGAGCATAAAAATGGTAGCATTAGCTCCCTTTAACACCAGGCGCCGATGCGTGCTGTACGCCTGACTGAAACAGGAAAGTGGCGGTGAATTCTAAGGGAAAATACTTCCCAGCTCAGCGGCTGACGGTTCATGTTGTGGTACGTGAGTTGTCTCCCATGAATCGTCTTGATCTCGCCTGTAAATGAACTAGGAGGAGACTTGCACGTACTGGTACAAATGTGTGCCTTCGCCAAGAGAACAGATCCACATTATTTTCATCCAAGCGCTGTTACGAAGACAAATAATATTGAATAATGAATACAGTTTATATAGCGCCTATCTGTTTTCTACGAAAAACTCGGCTTTGCGCCGGGACACACACACTGACACGGCACACACACACACACACACACACACACACTGAGTGCCGATGAAACAGTGGTCAGACTACAGCTCGAAAGCTTGCCTAAAGAGGTAGGTCTTTAAATGGGCTTTGAATTGAGTCAGCGTGGGAAGATCCCTAATGGTGACAGGTAAAGGCTAAAGCGTTCCAAACGGAGGGGGCGGCGTAAGAAAATGAACGATCGCCAGCTGACATAGAGGTTGTAAGGACAATACACAGTCTGACGATCTTCAACAGATTAAACTGCTTCTCCGTTATCATCCTACAGGTCCTACATCCTCCACCAGTACAAAGGTCAGACAAGACTAACTAGGTCTGCTC
This sequence comes from Batillaria attramentaria, assembly GCA_018292915.2. Lineage (NCBI taxonomy): Eukaryota > Metazoa > Mollusca > Gastropoda > Batillariidae > Batillaria > Batillaria attramentaria. The sequence continues at coordinate 426,408 of JACVVK020000223.1, forward strand.
TACTCTTCCTTCAATCCTGGCTTTATATCATGTCGTTAGATTTCGTGATTGTCGACCGAAATCGATGACCAGGTATCCCAGGAGCATCTGTTAGAAGCCGGAAATTCCTAGTAACCCACTCACAGATCAGCTTACCTAACTGAGCGTCCCTCAAGGTTGCCAGAGCTCATCATTAAACCATAACTTAACGCCCTCTATTCTATTGATCAAGGGCAGGTAGACGCCGCGTGGGCCTGTGTTAAAGCGAGCAGGATTGAGGAAAAGTGACGCACCAAGTAGATACGGGGGCAGATACATTTGTGTGAAAGGATGAGGATGATGGAGACTTGGTATAGCGCACGGCTCCACCCAACTGAATGCTCACGGCGCTTAGGGAGAGGTTTTTAAAAGCAAGATAGGTTTTTTTATGTTTCAGTGCACGGAAGAGATGAGTCTCCAGGCCGTTTCCGCCCGGGAATGGGGGAGCCGGGGTGGTCGAATGGTAGAGCGTTGGACTTCTAATGCTCGAGTCGTGAGGTTGTATCCCGGCTGGGGCCAAATAATTATTTGTGCTGGCTTTTTCATCGTTGCCCCGTCTTTGGTATCACCCTATGTGGTGGAAAAGGACGTTAAACCCCCAAACACCCACCCACCGCTTCCGGAATGCGGTGATGCTGACTGCCTACTTCACCGTCTCAGGAAGAAGGTTCCACAGGACCGTGCACCATGCCTCTTCTTACTGGTGTCGTCAGTCGAAGGGAGCCGCAGACGGAGAGAACTAGCAGACCGCACGTTGCGCGCTGGCTGGTACACAGGTATCCGTTCCTGCATGCAACGCACTGCCGCTATCTAGCCCTAGGAGAGCCGGTATCACAGAAATAGAGACATTATTATACTGCTCACCTTATATGTAAAACGGTTGAAAATTGTCCGAAGCACTTTGCAAAACTGGGGCGTCTTTGTAAAATTCTGTGATATATATTTTGTCGAAGCATCTTTCTGCTTCACGTTTTAGGCTTTGTTCACAAAATTAGGCATAGCCTCGTTTCTGTGTAGGCCGTTGAATAGAGAGGTACCCCCTAATAGGCCAGTTTTCATCCAACGGCATGAAGTGGTAATCCACCATTTCAGATGTGAAATCTGTTCGTATTTTGCTTTAAACATCGGACTAGCCGATCGGTAGAGCGCTGGACTTTCAATGCTGGGGTCGTGAGTTCGAATCCCCGGCTGAGGGCCAAATATGTCTGCTGGGCCTTTTCAGTCTCGGTGCCCGGACTTTGGTATCACCCGTTTGTGGTGGAAAAGGACGTTAAACCCTCGAACACCAACCCGTCCTTCCCCTCCCGCTCCTCACAACCCACACACACACACACACACACACACAACCATTCCACAGCCGCTTTACGATCAGTGACGCGTGACGGAAGCACTGCCCGGAAGGTGCCCGGCCAATATTGTTATCTGCCGTATCTATTGTTCTATAATTCACGCCCGACCTCGGGAGGCTGGGAGATGGGGGCGCGTGTCCCTGGAGAGGCCGGGAGGTGGGGGGGGGTGTCCCTGGAGAGGCCGGAAGGTGGGGGGGGGGGTGTAATCCATGCCGGGATCGCTAGGTGCGGGATGAATGTTTGATGTCCGGGGGGGATCAGACGGGGGACACGGGTGAAAGGACGCGTGTCGTCGGGTGGGCGAGTTCAGTGAACCGCGTCTGGAACTGAATGCTCACTGAGGTGGTTTTGTATGTTCAAGTAAACTGCTAAAAGAAAAGGACAGAAAAGAACACGGAAAAACTGGCTTCAGTAGTCGAACCTGTACTAAGCTTCTGGGGCCTGATGCATGGAGCATGATTAAGGACGTAAGTCCGAGACTAACTGATTGAGCGGAGTCTAAAAGAAATGCGTAAGCGGGGACCATGGCAAACCTGAGACTCGGGGACCAGTGAACTATAATGCACGCTGATGATAGCCCCGTGATAAGTCTCAGACTAAGCTGGTCTCTTTTCATGTATAAGACCCCTTGTATGGGATGCACGGAGAGGCTAGCTTGACAAAGCTGATACTAAGACCGTGACGTTAGTACGAGATGTATACGCTGAGACTAGGGCGATTTTACGACTGTTTCAGGGACAAAATCATAATACACGCCCATAATAGTCACTACGTAATACGTCTCGGACTAGCGCGAAGTCTCGTACTGGCGCGAAGTCTCGGACTGGCGCGACGTTTCAGCCGGGCTGGTGCGAAGTCTCGAGCTTGGCGCGAAGTCTCGGGCTTAGCGCGAGGTCTCGGGCTGGCGCGAAGCCTCGGACTAAGTTGTCTCTTTCCACCCCTCAGACCCAACCGGTCGATCTCAGTACCCGCTGGGCCATCGGGGCTGTCACCATTAGGGACAACAAATGAGAGTGCATCGTTGTCACGGCCACGGACGGACCAGTTTTCACCTCACCGACCCACACAAAGGTGCGAGAGAATACAGATTGAAGGAAGGCGAAGAAAATAGAAGGTTGTTTACAATACAAAACGCCCACTGAAGCGGCTCTAATGATTAAAGTTGCAGTGAGCGGCGCGTTAATTGACTTCACAGTCAAAACGCCGTGCCATTAGACAAACACTTCAATTCCACAATAGTAGTTTTTTTCCCTGTCAGAAAGAATAAAAGCTAAACCGATTTGTCTGAGATGAATGACGAACTAAATTGCCTACCGCCTCTCGCAAAGGTTTTTGTCAGTGTTGGTATGGTATGGTATGGTATGGTAGACTTCTCCTCCGCGCACATATCCATCTCTGCTGAAAATGCTCACGGCGCCGCAGGGCTGGAGGACGAAGCAGTGAAAGCCCGCTGCCGCTAAGCTCTACTTTATGCGCAAACCTCCACCCTGCTGTTCACTCTGGTGCGTGCGACAGTATTTCTGTTTACCACGACACCGGCCACAGCCTACTCTTCTTCGAAAGATGAACGTGGGATTTTTAGCGTGCACACTTGATGTATGTGCGTGCGTGTGTACACGAAGGCGAGACAGGCACCGTCAACGAGTCTGCACATGGATTCGACTCGATATGGGAAGGAAAAATCCCACTATATTCCTGCCCACCGGGGACTCGAACCAGGCAGCTCAGGATCCGAAGTCGGATGCCTTAACCACAAGACCAAAGCCCCAGTGCTGACTCTGGCCAGACAAGTGAGGCCACCACGGAAAACCATAGACATCCATACAAACATACGTGCAGTCTTTCTATATTTTAACCGTTTCTGTGAGTCGTCAATGCGAAGATATGAGCCAAATGTACGTCTGCCGACAGGTCAGACCACCGTGGTGGCGAGTGTACTGGGATGCTACTTGGATCTTACTGTAATGTGACGCCCAGTGTGCGTTCAAGGGAAAACAAAGACAGCATAGTACCAAAGACCTTGGAATCAGATAGTACTAAGATTTAAGATTGTAAACTAATTTTTTAAAAAAAGATTTAAGATTGTCTTTGGAGAGTTCGCTGACCCAAACCAAAAGTTATAGCGTCTTTTCGAGAACACACACACACACACACACACACACACACACACACACACACACACACACACACACACACAAGCGTCTTTTAGAGAACACACACACACACACAGACACGTATACACGCTCACGCACACGAACACACATACGCGCGCACACACACACGCGCACGCACGCACGCACGCACTCCCACTTTTGGAGTTGCTCATGCTAGGGGTTAGAGGGTGTTTTGATGTTAAATGCATTCTGTCTGTCACAGAGGTAATTTCAAAGACCGCTGTTGAAAAGAGAATGCTCATCAACTGAGACCTCTCTCTCTCTCTCTCTCTCTCTCTCTCTCTTAATTTGTGATCTGCCATTGAAAAATTGCTACAAATGAACGTTAACTGAGCATAATATAAATTTGCCTTGTTAACGCTGAAAACTGTTTCCAATGTATCTCCACTTTACGCAATGAAATAAATCTGTTTCATTTTCAACCAAAGACGCTGGTGGGGGTGGGGGGGGGGCACTTGTACAATGTTTCAGTCGGGGTTCCATCCTTCTTCCCGGTTTTTCACAAGAGAATCAGGATAACCCATCACGGATCCCATGGTACGTGGTTTCAGTCCACGAAGAAATCGATTGCTGGTCTACGTGCATGTTCAGAGGATGCCTGACATCAAACATGACGCACAGATATCGTGGTTCTCACGGATGTTCACATCGTTGTACGCGTGAGCGGAGGACTCTCCAATTTCAAAGCAAACCATGTTCATGCTGATCAGGTCAGTGTCGTACAGATTTGGCAGAGACAGTGGATAATGGATTTTGCTTTTTTCTCTCTCTTTTTCCTTTGTTTTGTTTTACTACTCTGTGTGTGTGTGTGTGCGCGTGCGTGCGTGCGTGCGTACGTGCGTGCGTGCGTGCGTAAACTTTTCCAAGTGCTATTCTGCTTAAAACTTTTCCAAGTGTTATCCTTGTTAAACTCTGTGTGTGTGTGTGTGTGTGTGTGTGTGTGTGTGTGTGTGTGTGTGTGTGTGTGTGTGTGTGTGTGTGTGTGTGTGTGTGTGTGTGTGTGCGCGCGCGCGGGCGTGTGTGTGTGTGTGTGTGTGTGTGTGTGTGTGTGTGTGTGTGTGTGTGTGTGTGTGCGTGCGTGCATTGCTTTGTATTGTTTTACATTTCTCATTGTTTAGTTTATCTATATGTGTGTATATTCATTTATCCTTTTTCCATCTTACCTCGAACATTCGTTACGGATGGTGTTAATTAATATTCAATGCCCCTAGGAGCTCCCGAACAAACTCTTGACTTTGACCTGGCCAAAACTGTACGATACTGACCAACTCGGCACCATTCAATAGCCTACGCGCACACCCCACAAAACTTGAGACACTTCCGCGCGACTGTGGCCCGTGTCGTGTGGATGGTGTGTTAACAGTTATTCAATCATGCGCGTGTTAAAAAAAAAATGGAGAGTTCACTGAGTGTGGAACCATGTCTTCCAACAGAATACATGATAAACCGTTCAACAAAACATCCTTTTTAGGCTCCTGTTTTATTGTCTGATCACAAAACATGATAACCAAGTACGTTGCTGCAAAAAAAAATAAAAAAAAATGGGGGGAGGGGGGGGGGAGAAGAAAAAAAGCGATGTTTTGTCAGACAGACGTAGAAGATACTCGTAGGTGCTTGAAAGAACAACCACAGTCGCACATTTCTTAATCTCGTGCGTGGATCTTGCTGAGATTTGCGGTCAAACATTACTGCGCAGATTGTTTGAAGGTGTTGTTCCGGGATGATCCCCCTGACAGCATCTTTAGCTTCTTGAAAGAGTCAAATCTGTTCTATAAAATTTAGACGCCTCAAGTAATACGGACTATCCTCGATCTCTTCATGTTCGATGTACAGAGAAGTGAAACGTGTTTATTATTTATACCGGATAGATTTTAAATATATGTTTACACCTTGTTTTATTGTCTTTCTTTTTATTTTAGTCTTGCGAAGAAGGACCTTGATTAGCCGCGAAATAGTCTTTGTTTCTTGCGCGGCGTTAAAGCCCTTGACAACTAAACTGAATGGACAATCTTGACTTCTCCAGTTTCCTGTGGGTGGACAGAAATAACTAAACTGGAAAGCTGAATTGAATAGTTTTGTTGTGGTGTCTTGTCATATGCACTCAATGTACTCAGATTCAGAAGATTTTTATTTTTTATTTTTTCGGTTAATCTCCGCCACGAGGCTGTCTTGTTTACAGCTGGAGATCACCATTCGGAGTTTTCAATTTGTTGTTTTATTTGTTGTTGTTTGTTGTTGTTGTTCGCTTAGAGAGTCTTTCTTTCTTTGGTGTAGATGTTGTGCTATGTTTGTAGTTGTTATGGTCTGATGAAGTGGAGAGTTGAATAGTTGTGTCCTGTTGTTTTGCCAAGTGCACCCGCTGTACTCAGATTCAGACAATTTTATTTAACTCCACCACGATGTTGTCTTGTTTACAGACACTAGTATCAAACGCGTTTTGTTTCGTTTCGTTTCGTTTCGTTTCGTTTTGGTTTCGGTTCGGTTCGGTTCGGTTCGGTTCGGTTCGGTTCGGTTTGGTTCGGTTCGGTTCGGTTCGGTTTGGCTGGTGAGGTGTTTGTTTCTTTTCCTGTTCGGTGTAGCTGCTGTGCTCGATTTCCTCTCGTTTGACAATTTAGATTTTGCTGTTGCCATTGTTTGTTTTTGTCGTTTTGTTGTTGTTGTTGTTGTTGTTGTTGTTGTTGTTGTTGAGGTTTGTTTGGGTTTTTGTTTTGATTTTGTTTTTTGGGGTTGTTGTTGGGTTTTTTTGCTTCTAGTGGAATGGTGTCTTTGTTCTGATTTGGTTTTGCTTGTTTGTCTATTTCTGAATATTTGGGAACGGGGATTTGGTGGGGGAGGGGGGGGGTCGAAATTGAGGCCTCTCTTCGGTTTAGAGCACTTTCAGAGTAGTTTCAATGGTTGTGGTGACTGCAATAGGCATCGTTCACAATGCACACAAACAGACCACCAAACACGGGATCCTCACAGTTCAAGCATTCAGCGTTCTGGCCCCGCTTTGTTCTCCTCCAAACTGAATAGCACCTAGGTGCCAGACTGATGCGTGACTGATAGAACAGCGCCGCTCCATCAGCTGAGTTTCCTCCCTCGATTAGCGTGTCCCGAGTCAAGGTCAGGGCTCCGGTCACACACGAATGGGTCCGTTAATTCCAGACAGCCGCCGGCACTGTAGTTATATAGACTTGAAAAATACATAATTAATACAATTACTGGTCACTGATAAGGCTGGACGATGCGTGTCCAGCCCTCTACGCCTGACAGATCCAACCGTTTCTTCTGTGCGGTCAATGAAATGGACGGCTGTTCGTCCAGCTGTCCCTGGGTAGCCGGGATGGCCGAATGGTAGAGCGTTGGGCTCTCAATGCTCGGGTCGTGGGTTCGAATCCCACTGGCTGGGGTCAAATATTTGTTCTGGCCTTTTTTCTCGTTGCCCCGTCTTTGATATCACCCTTATGTGGAGGAAAAGGACGTTAAACTCCCAAACACCCACCCACACCCACCCCGCCGTCCCTAGTAACTGTTGTTATGGGTCAAATGCGATGACGTTTCTTACCTCCCCCCCCCCCTTCCCCCCCACACACCACCCCACCCCGGAGTTTTCGTTATTATTTGAAAGCGTGTGGGGCTTTGGAGCCGCAGTGAAGTTCGGGTCGTTTTTCGATTGGCTAATATTGCTTGCTCTGAAGAAATCTACGGTTGGTTGGTTTTGTGTCAGTTTTATGTTCAAAATTCTGGACGAAAATTGTTCAAACTCAGTTGACAGTTTTAGAAACCGTTGGTATGACTGTGTGTCGGCAACTTAATGCTGATATTTACAAATTCAACGATGAATGGATTGATATTCATGTTTCATCGATTTGCTTTCCAGCCTCTGTGTGTGTGTGTGTGTGTGTGTGTGTGTGTGTGTGTGTGTGTGTGTGTGTGTGTGTGTGCCCGAAATAAAAAGCTTAGACACAGAAACAAACTCTGAAACGAACTCGGCTGTCAACAAATTTTATTAAAACAATATCTTTATAAATATGGAAAATTCACATTTAGCACACCGTATTTGTGACATCCGAACTGACAAGACAACAACATGCGACAAGACACTGTGCACTACAACTCAATACTCCATTTCACCTTTTGAGCATTGATACAGACATATACTGCCTACAGATTGTGTCTCAACAATGTGTACAGTATTGTTGTATCAAATATTTTGCTATTTTGGCGCCGGTAATTTCTTCATGGCTATGGTCATTTTCACAATTCGAAGTTATGACGACGTCGTATGGAAACGCATCATGCGTATCTACCAGCACGGCTTGTATCATCCACACAACATACCGTACATTAAATATTCCTCAAAGTGCAAAGGCGCTTATTCCAATCTTAAAGTGTCAAACAAAGTAAAAGTCACGTGTACTGACAAATATGAATATACCAAATTGTTCCACGGGAAAAGGGGAATAACCGAGAAGCTGCCATCCTAGCTGTTTGACAAAATGTTCTCTCTACATGCTGGATCCTCGATTAATCAGTGGATAGGGAAAATGACTAAAAAAAAATCACAAAAGCGGATCTAACAGTAGGAGGAAAATGCTGTCGATGTTGGAAAAGATTTCGACCTGTGACACAAAAAAGTTCTTGTCAGTCTTGTAGTTTTATTAATTAGCCAAATGAGAGGCTGACGTCAAGCAAGCGGCGAAGGTCAAGGATACATGAAATTGAACACGCTGACCTCAAGACGATATCATAAACTATGCTCTCCAAACGCTTCCATCAGGTTTTTTTGTTTTTTCTTTTTTCTTTTTTTGTATTTTGTATTTTCCCCATCAACTGATAACCTTGAAAATCCAGCATGCGAAGAAACGAAATCATTTTTTTTAAATACAACAATCTCAGAAGGAAAAAGGAAAAGCCAGATTAAAGTAAAATATTTAAAAGTAAACGGGAAGAACAAAGTCGAAGGAAAGATTCACTGCACACGCATAAGAATTTCTATGTACAAGCCTGTAATACTGATGCGGTAAGATGAGATATCCCATAGGCTCGCTGGGAATCGTTTAACTAAATTATAAATTGTTAAGGAAAGCCCTAATACTCCCTGCGTCTCTCACGATGGCCCAGTGGGAAATCTGCGGTAAACCAAAGCTCGGGTTGTTACCGACATCTGAAAAAGGGTTTAAGCGCCTATCAAATACACGGAGCTTCGGCCTTTTCTCCAGATGAAGGTAGATTTAGTAAAAGGGTTTAAGCGTCGTGGATTTGAAAAGCATTTCGGCCCTTTTACCGTTAGGTGTAGACTGGTTTCAGCTTTAAAATGCCTTTTCAAAGGAAATTTCATGCACGGGTCACCATGACACAAGACATCATTGAACGCTTTCAATAAAACTTTCAGTGTCGGGTGCGCTGAAAACAAGCTTATGACGTCTCGTGTTGTTTTAGGTTGACAGTTCAACAGAACATACTACACCGTTTCGACAAAAATGGTAGGCAGCCGTGCTGCAAGACCCGGAGTAAAAGGATGGTATATTACTAACCGCAAAATACGCGGATTAACAACCTACATATTAGGAATGTTTAGTTTGACTTCGCCAAGAGGACTTCGCCAATAGGACTTCGCCAAAGAGGACTTCGCCAAGCAGCGTAACCCATTTACAGGTAAATTGGGATGACACGGCAGAGGCCGCGAGCGGCTAACGCGCTGCGATTAGCTAATGGTACCCCTAACGTGCCTTATTTCCATGTAAATGGGTTACGCTGCTCAGCGAAGTCCTCTTTACGAAGTCCTACTAAACATGCCTATTATTAAAACCGGATTTTTTTTTTTTTTTTTTTTTTAGCACAGTGTTTGGCAATATGATGAGCCTACGAAGAGTTCTGCATCTCGAACATCGCGAGAGGCGCAGGGAACTTGGAGCTTTCGTGAAAATAAAACCCACTACACTAGCTTCACACGAACAAACTATGAGGTACAAAACCAAGAACAATGAAAGAAGCGTTGCCCGAAACAGTATTTTGCTTTAGTTTAATAACGCGAGTAGGAAACTGACCAGGTTCAGTCACTCACTTGAGCAGAAACTGCTCAGTGTCAGTTACTAACTGGAGGATTAAACTGATCAGTTTCATCAGCTAACTTGAGAAGAAACTGACCAGCTTCGCTTGCTCACGTGACTGACGAGAAACCGACCCGTTTCAATTAACAGCTTGGAATACTGACCAGCTAATTCAATATAATATTGAACGCAGAGTAGTGTATACATGTAAATGTTTTTTGACATCGCCATTGCGCAGTGAATGATATCCCACGACTGTCAAAAATAAGGGGTTTTGTGTTTTATGTTTTTTGGGTTTTTTTTCAAGGCATATCATAAGCTTCAAAAAAAGGTCGATGATTTTACAATGAATTGTATACTGTGTGCGATTGTCCTTACAAAAGGTCACATGTGCAAAACACGCGGGAAATAAGTGTATGTGTTTTGAGTTCGTATTTATGACAATTTTGTGCAAATATAACAGAAGTTGTTTTCTGGAATTAGGGTTTGGTGCGAACACGGGACAAACTATTTGAGAGGAAAAACCTGCTATATACATATCGTTTTCTCAAGAGAAAAATAAGCTTAGGATGGCAGCTAAACGGTTAAAAACTCCCAAGGTGCTTATCAAGGCCACTTTCAGTTTTAACGGCACTGCATAAGCAGCCTACAAAAGCTCAGTTTCGTTTTGTCAGACAGAATCAATGATATGTTCTTCAAACGTCAAGGACAGAATGATCTCGATTCTACGTCACACGTCCAACAGTTGCCGCTCAAACTCTACACTAACAAATCCTCACCAAAGAACACCGGACAAAGGTTTCACAGTCTTACACGCAAACTCCAACACACGATATAAATTATGATAAATTATGATGAATTATACACACGCTGCTATGTACAACTTTGGACGGAATTGGCGATAGGTATGTATATATTATCCCGTATTGCTGATATACCTGAATGTTGAGACTAAAAGCTCACAGCAGAATATCAAGCAAAGCTTCATTGAAAATGGACGGGCATTGTAACGAACATTCACACAAATATATTTAATCAGCAAATCTTTTTCATGAGGTGAGGGGGGGGGGAGGAAGAGGGGGTATTGTGGGTGGAAGTGTTGGGGGGGGGGGTTAGGTCATACTGGCAAACAATGAGAAGTTTATGTACACACACTTAATAACAACACACACGCACACAATACACCAGCCTGGTCTTCAATCATCGAAGACCAGGCCTGTTACAAAGGATCCGAACAGGTCGGATTCCTTCTGCATCACAATGGTTGCTAGGTGACCAGATTCCCATGGGAACTTGAAAGTATGTAGAAAATAGAAAAAAAAATAGTTCACACGCGTAACACACGACCAATATTTTCAACAATGACTTCAACATTTAGCAAAATTTTAAACAGATTCGACTGTACACGTGTAGGTGAATTGAATAATAGGCATCTATGATTACAGAAGAGATGGGGAGGTGGGAGTGAGGGTGGAGGGGGAGGTGGGGGGGGGGGAGTAGCTGTCGGTTGCAGACTGAGAGTTCCGATCTAAATCCAAACAAACGACACATTTCGAAGGCGTTCGTGGGTATGCATAGCGTACCTCACCCGAAAAATGACCTGAGTCTTCTGCCTTCATTTTTACGATTGTCAAAACTAAACTTTAGGCTCTCAATTTTGACAGCAGCATGTCCAGTCAGCAATTTGTACAGGGGGAATATCACCAGATGGGTGGGTGGGTGTTTGGGGGTTTAACGTCCTTTTCCACCACATACGGGTGATATCAAAGACGGGGCAACGATGAAAAAGCCAGCACAAAAATTTGGCCCTAGCCGGGATACGAACTCACGACCCGAGCATTAGAAGTCCAACGCTCTACCATTCGGACACCCCGGCTCCCCAAATATCACCAGATGATTCTGCACATCTACAGTCGTTTGGTAAAACAGCCCAAGTGTTTGTCAGATCCTTGGCAATTAGGTCCTTTTACCAAATGAGTGCAGACAGAAACGGATATAATCTAGAAAACGTTTCTTCACACATTTGAAATAATGACACAGATGTAGGTACTGGAAAATCATAGGCAGAGTGGTATTTCGATGTACTAAAGACAAAATTAATGAAAGCTAATTTTATTCCTCAGAACGTGACTAAAGCGATAAACTAGAACACCGTACTTATTTGTACAGTAGGGAAAGGCAAGATTGGAGCGTGCTCTGGCCCAGCCATCGGTACAAAACAGTCCACAGATTAGGATAAAACAGAGAATCATATCTTTAGTCGTGCTCTCTAGCCCTCCTTCACAAACAATGCCCATTCAGCAGCTATAGTTTTGTAATCACCGTGTGAACTCAGAAGTTCTCTATGATGCGAGTGTTTTGCTGGTCATTTGCCAACAACAGACTTGACAGTCACAAAGTTACTGACCACTAGGAAGTATACGAGGCAGGGGTGGTGTTGTTTGAGATGGGTGTGTTGGGAGAGGAAGTGGGGAGGAATGGGTGAAGGGGGATGGGACGGGGGGGGGGGGGGGGGAATAGGTAGTCTCCCTTGGCTGTTTGTCTACGTCCTGGGTGCGTTGCCTACTCCGAGGACTGTCTTGAAGGATCCCATACCGTACTTTCCGACTGCAACGGAGAAAAATGGTTTGTGATTAGTTTAACTTTTGAGGTAGATACTCACGTGAAAGCAAAACAAGCAAGCATGCCTCCACACAGACAGAGAGAGAGAGAGACAGAGACAGAGAGACAGACAGAGAGACAGACAGACTGACAGACAGACTGACAGACAGACACCTAAATATACGGCCAACACACAAATCAGCCTCATCACACAAACACAAATATACTGCCACACACAATTAAATAAATAAATAATTTCTTGTTCTTTGGGTTTTTGTTGTTGCTGTTGTTTGTTTTTTGTTTGGGGGTTGTTTGTTTGTTTCTTTGTTGTTGTTGAATGTTTTTGTTTTGTTTTTGTTTCTCGTGGGTTTTTTCTTGGGGGGGGGGGGGTGTCTGGGATTTTTTTTCTTTTTTGTGCCTGTTTGGTTGGTTGGTCAGTTGGTTGGCGCCGTGAGCATGCTTACTGCTTGGAAGTTTTCTTATAGCGCTACACACCCTTCGCACCACGTGATTGTAATGTGTTTATGTCCAGTGTGTGAGAGAATGCGTGTGATTCACGTGAGCGTGCGTGTTGGGTTCGGTTCGCGGCGCTTTGGGCCGATTCACGAAATTGGATAAAGCGCCTATATAATACTCATTATTATGATTATTATTATCATCATCACTAACTAAACACAACTTACAGTTTGTTGGCCTGGGCCTCTCAATCAGCCAGTACCGGAAACCTTCCTTGGCCCGCGTGTGGTACTCGTTGCTCATCCAGGACTTGCGGAGGTTGGCCGAAGGCTGACTGTACGCCACATCGCCCGGCAGCCGACCGCGGAGACTGGACACCACGGCGTCGGTGAAGGTGGGCTCCGGAAGGCGCCTGACGCCATCGGCAGAATACTGGAACCGGGCGCCTGACAGTGCGTATGAGTCTGAAACAGATGGTATGGTATGGTATGGTATGGTATGGTATGGTATGGTATGGTATGGTATGGTATGGTAGACTTTTCCTCGGCGCACATTTCATCGCCGTGACATTGGTGACGGCCGTTCTCAGTAGCGCGGCGGTTAAGACCACCGCTCACTCCTTTTCTCTCCCAGTCTAATTCACACACACACACACACACACACACACACACACACACACACACACACACACACACACACACACACACACACACACGAGTTCACACTGCACTCCTCCAACTGAAACGCTTTCCGACATGGATATGCCCAGGGTAGGTTAGTCGCGTCAGATTTTCCAGCAAAACACAACCAACCTACAAATGCAAGCTTCGTCCTAAATATTCGAAAATAGTTAAGTTTGCTAGTGCACTACGGTGCTGACCTGTAAAAATTGCCAGAACGAACAGGTGATGCTTCTGAATTTCACACACACACACACACACACACACACACACACACACA
>JACVVK020000223.1:445000-447500 GCA_018292915.2 Batillaria attramentaria
CAACGAAGACGATGCAGCAGAAGATCCAGACATTTCTCAACACCTGTCTGAGGCGCATCTTCAACATCCGATGGCCAGAGAAGATCCGGAACGAAGAGCTGTGGGAGCGAGCAGGGCAGGAACCAGCGGCCAAGCAGATCCTGTGGAGGAAGTGGGGCTGGATTGGACACACCCTCAGGAAGCCAGCATCCAGCACCACACGCCAAGCCCTGACATGGAACCCACAAGGGAAAAGGAAGAGAGGCCGGCCTCGCAACAGCTGGAGGCGGGACACTGAGGCAGAGTTATATAAGCAGGGGACCAACTGGACTGGAGTGGCAAGATTAGCCCAGAACAGAGTGCGATGGCGAAGGGTTGTCGATGGCCTATGCTCCACGTGGAGCCAGGGGCCTAAGTAAGTAAGTAAGTATGACCTAACAGGCTGATTTCTTCAGTGGAAGATGCCGATGGGTTTCTGGTTTCTGTTTTTGCTTGTTGTTGTTGATGATGATGTTGATGTTGAATTTCTTTTTTTTTGGGGGGGGGGAGGTGTTTTGTTTGTTTGTTTGTTTGTTTGTTTGTTTGTTTGTTTGTTTGTTGTTGGGGGGTATTTGTTTTGTTCGGTATTTTGTTTGTTTGGGTTTTCGTTTGTTTGGGGGGTTGGTTGTTTTGGGTTTTTTTTTTTCACTTTTTTGTTTCTCCAGTGGTGTTTCTCCCAGGTCATGGGTGGAATCCACAACGGGCTCGGAAGCTGAGGTACATGTACTTGTTTTTAAAATTATTATTATGCATAATGATGGAGATTAGGATAATACAGGGGCAGTTTTCTTTAAAATTTAATAACAGGTCACAGTGCCGCAGTCGCATCTGAGTTTTCTAAGTGGCATTTTCCGCGCACTGTCAGCTCGCAACTATGCCTTTAAGTTTGAGCACTGAGACAATTCTGTGTCCCACATCTTACTCGTACGATCCAAGCGATTACACCGAAAACGTTCTCTAATACGCCTTGAATAAAAGCAATCATGGAAATCGTTTTTCGATTCACTTCGTCATCCTTCTGGTTTTCTAGGGGTATATTCAGGCTATAGGACATTGAGTACTGTCTCATGGATTTTACCTGCGGAGTTTATAACTCAACCTGTGCGGACAGGAAGCGTGGAATGCGGCCCTGTCCCGCAGTCCCAAACCACACGGACCTCCATAGCATCATCTTACCGTCATCCTCACTGCCATCATCATGCATAATATATATATAAAAAAAATGCCCCAGCTTCCGAGCCCTCCGTGGATTCCACCCATGACCTGGGAGGAACACCAATGGAACTGGCAGTTTTTATCAGGGCCCGCATGTAAAAGTCGAGGTTAAGGATTTTAGCCCCGGGTTAAGGTCTAACCTCGAACTAAACTAGCTCTAGGGTTAAATTTTCTCTTGTTTTTATTTTAACCAGGAAGCGGGTCCATTCCACCATGGTGCCTAAGACGTTATAGAAGGATTATTTTTGTTCCTTTCGTTTGCTTCCTTTTTCTATTTAATTTTGTTTTGGGGGTTACTTTTGTCCTAGTCCGGGTTAGGCCCGTAGCCTAATCAAAAGGGGCGAGCTCCCAGAATTCAGCCAATTGCGTGCCACGGCAATGATGAGCACAACACGTGGCATGGTCAGGCACACCTTCTTGCCAGACACTGCTAACAGGGGAGCACGTGCAGTTTGATATGACTGAAACGTGGAAAGAAAGCAGCAAGTCCATTGACGTCATTTGAGGAAAAAGACCATTACGTCAATCTCTTTCATCTTGAAATCACGCCTTTTTTCCACAAAGTGACGTCATGGACGTACTGTGTTTTGCCAATACATGGCAGAGTGAAGGGGGGGGGGGAGGCTTTGGTCTCGGGACTTGGCAGGTGGAGTCGTCCATTAGAAACCGACGAAGCCAGACAAACGTGCGTGTGTGCGTTTGTGCGTGCGTGCGTGTTTAACACTGAATTCACGCTCCTTGTTCCAGTTTTTTACCTCCGGAAATTAGCCATCGCTGCCTCCCTTTAACACCAATGTAAACGTAATACTCTGCATGTATATTTACACACAGAAATAATTTACTGATAATATTTACACAGTGTAACCCCGCTCGTTTGGCCGTCGGCCTTGAACCAAAGTGTGTAACTCAACCCTTCTACGTAAGCAGTCGCTGACGTCAGTAACGCTTGGCATCGAGAATCGACGTATCTGCGCGAAAGTGTTTAGTAAATGACATCGTCCTCTCGCTCTCCTACAAGAGCAAACGACACTGTAGACTGTGTTGAGTATGTAACCAATGTTTTCCGCATGCATCTGAGAGTTAGTTCAATGTTTATGTATATACAATGTATTCCACCAGCAAGTAACATGTTCTGTACCCTCAAACGCCACTCAGTGAAAACAGTCGAATTCGGGAAGTTGGGTTTGTTTTTGATGGAGATGAGGATGATGCTATGATGATGCTATGGAGGTCCGTGTGGGACTGCGGGACAGGGCCGCATTCCACG
>JACVVK020000223.1:450000-615000 GCA_018292915.2 Batillaria attramentaria
AGTGTTTTCTGCAGGAAAATCGATTTTTTCACATGCAGACACGTCAGGTTTCTACAGAAAAACTGCTGCCTTGATACCTTCATCTTGATACCTTCTCCTCGCATATTTCTTTCTCCTCGTACACATTCAAGTCGCGTGGTTTACCCCCGTGGTATCGCCAATCCAGTTGGGACACCCACGTAATGCGCAGAGAAACTAGGATTAACCTGACTTCACAAAGCAGAATACGATATGATATGGTCGGTGATATAATCTGACAGCATTGAAAGTGGTTTCTATAAACCGGCATTTCCAACCGGCAACGCTTCAGCGGAGCTGAAAAAAGTGGAGGCTTACTCGAAATCTGGGAATACAAAGCGCAATACATAAAGCTGTATATGTCTGCGAAAAAGTCGGGGTTTGAACGGATTGTTTTTCAAAACCATCGGCCCAGATTGCTCCCCCCCCCCCCCCCCCCGCCTTGTGTGACATGCGCAAACGTGATCATGATCTTTATTCATTCTTTTGCGAGACTATTTGCATTCACAACAAAACACTTAAAACAGGTGCTAAAATTTGAAAACGGTATTATGTCGATAGGCTTGTGTACTGTGACGTGCGTGTGTATGTGTACGTCTTACGTAATTATGTTAGCAGGTAAAATAGGGGGAAGTAGATTGACAAACACGCCTGTTGTATGTCTTCGGTATTGATTTCAGGAGAGGTTTCATGCAAGGGTAGATTAGCTGACTTCAGCGAAATATTTCTAAGTCGTGTAGTATGCGTGAGTGGTCGAGGTGGTGAATGATTATTCTCTCTCTCTCTCTCTCTCTCTCTCTCTCTCTCTCGGCACACACACACACACACACACACACACACACACACACACACACACACACACACACACACACACACACACACACATCCAAAACATCCTCTCTCTCTCTCTCTCTCTCTCTCTCTCTCTCTCTCTCTCTCTCTCTCTCTCACACACACACACACACACACACACACACACACACACGCACGCGCGCACGCACGCACGCACGCACACACATACACACACACACACACACATCCAAAACATCCTCTCTCTCTCTCTCTCTCTCTCTCTCTCTCTCTCTCTCACACACACACACACACACACACACACACACACACACACACACACACACACACACACACACACACACACACACACACACACACACACACACACACACACACACACACACACACACACAACATCACAGTGAAGCATACATCATCGAGTTTACGTCATCATTTACGTCAGATGCCATTTACATGCCACCTGCGGTCAAAACTGCAGACCTAACAACCTTAATAAAACTTCGCAACTTATGTTTCTTTCCAACAAAAAGCCACCAATACGCAAGCCACCATCGGCAAACATCAGAACCTCTTTTCCATGATGTCTTTCCATATACACCGAGCGCGGGTATTTCAGTCGATTGAACCGCCTTTTGTGTCTAGACATGCCTGCCCGCTACCAACAACGCAAACAACGTGTTAAGAGTTAAAGTGTTACCTCATTCAGGACCGCACGGTTTGCAAGCACCCCCGCACCCCGCCATGGCTTGATCGACCCAGGAATGGTCTTCTCAAGTGAACCGACAGGGTTCCGCTGGCGTTATTTCAGGAAGTCTGCTGCTTCACTGTCGGTCACAGCTGACTGGCATTGCGTGTAGCGCCGGTTCCAGTCAGTCGAACGCACAATGGTTTGATGAACTAGTGTTGAGCACGGTTCCACTACTTTACACGGAAGATCTGTCAGCGCCGCGATTTCTAGAATTGCAAGGTTCCTCTGTCTTTTATTAGGCTCCCGTTGTTCACGCGTAGTAAGTTTGGTCTGCCTCTCTTTCATGCATTGGTGATTCTAGTTATGACGTCAGTGTTTGTTAGTGTACAGCGCCGTTCAATCTCGGCGGTGTACAAAGTGGGCCTACTGTGTTGCAGTGGCCAGCGTCAGTGTTACTGGTGTCACATTGTCACACAGTTTCACTGGTGTCCTATTGTCACATGATTTCACCTGTGTCCCATTGTCACATGGTCTCACTGGCGTCTATGCTGTCACATGATTTCACCTGTGTTACATTGTCACAAGGTGTCCCCGGTGTCCTATTGTCACATGGCTTTCAGTGGCGTCTATATTGTCACATGGTTTCATTAGCGTCTACATTGTCCCGTCGTTTCACTGGCATCACAGCGTCACGTGGTTTCACCGGTGTCTACACTGTGTCCAGCAACAGTTTCACAGGTGTCAGAAAGTAGTACCAATCACCACCAGAATTTTTTTAGCACTATTGATCCCAAGAAAACCGCCGACTTCGTTCAACTAAACGTCACATGTGAACACACACTCACTCACTCAACAAGACCAAAAAAAAAATTAGTCGCCGCTCACTGCACACACAAGTGGCTGCCGCACTCCCCCGACACCGCACGCAGTGTCGAAGCGAAAGACGGGTCCGTTCTACCGTTAGTTATAGACACTGACTCAATGGTACCGTCGCTTCCAGCTGAATGGAGCTGTGTCCCTTGTGTTGGCGGGGGGTTTTGCCGCCTCGCGCGCGACGGGCGTGTACGTCAGTCACGATACGCTGGACTCGACGAGCTGGCTAGCTGTCTTTGCGGACTGCCCGGGAAACGGGTGTGCGGAGTGTACGGACAACAAGACCGTGTGGCCCAAAGACTGAACACAAATGCACGAGGTCTCAAAATGCCTGTTTATGTCTGGCATTCCCGAGACAGGGAAAAGTGTTCCAGAAAATCTGCTGCATGTTCGCATCTTTACCCACTCTAAGCGTACTACAGGCAAAATCCTTCACTAACTACAACGCGACCCAGAGGCAGATATATTATTGGCGGAGTTGTCCACGTTCAGTGAATTATTCAATTCAATTCAATTCAATTCAATAAATCTTTATTGTCCCAAAAGGGCAATTTGTTTTGCGGCTGTAAAATATATTACCTATAATGAAAATAAAAATAAAAGTAAAACAAGATAGGGTATTAAGTTGGATTAAATTAAATTAAAAGGTAAGTAAAAACAACAGCTTTTCTCATTATATATATATATATATATATCACAATTCCTCACTATCTCCCTCCCCCCCCCCCATCGCCCCCCTTCCTCTCTCCAAAAGGCACAGCTGCCACACCCTCGCGCACACACCAAGCGCACAATTATTAGACAATATGGACCGGGGCGGTCGGTGGTCTAGTGGTTAAGAGACCTGTCACCAATGCGAGAGGTGGGGGGTTCGAGTCCCACTCGGGGCAAAGAAATTTTCCTTCTCGTATGTGGCACCGTTCATTCGGGCCGATCGTCGGGGGTTCTCTCCGGGTACTCCGGCTTCCTCCCCCTCCACCAAATTAAAAAAAAAAAAAATGTAATTCTAAAATTCCGAAATTTAAATAGCTGAGCTGACCCTTCGCACCACGTGATTGTAATGTGTTCATGTCCAGTGTGTGGGAGAATGCGTGTGATTCACGTGAGCGTGCGTGTTGGGTTTAGTTCGCGGCGCTTTGAGCCGATTCGTGAAATTGGGTAAAGCGCCTATATAATACTCATTATTATTATTATTATTAAAAGCAAAATCCCAGAACAAGGATAAGTTATGTACCGTATTAGCCTCAGGCATAATAGTCACCCATAAACAAAAATGCTTATATCTGCAAACAAAAATCATCATGCACAGACCATTCAAGGGCACGCACCTGACAGGAGTTTTTTTTTTGTTTTTTTTTAAATGTGAATGTCTCCTTTCCGCTCATGCTTCACTGGAATAATGCTAGTTTACTTTTTGTTTAGGCCAGAAAGCCACTTCGTCCAACACCGCTCGCGTGTCTGTTGCCGCTCTCCAGCGCAAAAAAGTCCCAGCTTCACTTGCAGCTTGTCTCTTGTTGCAGGGATGAGGATAAGAGCTATAATTATTTTCCATTTCGCTCCGTACACTTTGGATATGTAGGGTTAACCTCGAAGTCGGGCGTGCAAAAACACACATGAAGAGAGAGAGAGACAGAGAGAGAAAAAACAAAACCGCCCTGTTGTCTGTCTGGTGAGAGTTGTGAAAAATTTAGGTTATTAGCACTTTAGTTTGTGGCTGGCGAAGTTAGGACGCGCGTACTCTCCCGGTTAGACTGTATCGATCTGGCCAGCCAAGTTCTTGTCTGCCGGCCTCACACGCCCCCCCCCCCCTCCCTTCTCCCCCCCCCCCTATACCCGCCACCTCTCTCTCTCTCTCTCTCTCTCTCTCTCTCTCTCTCTCTGTCCGATTGAGTTTTTTAAAGTGTGTTCAGATCTTAAGTGGACAAAATATGTCAATGAAATAAATACTTCTGAGTTCTGAGCTCTCTCTCTCTCTCTGCAGGACAGCTTGTAAGACAGGCAGTAATGCCTAAATGCTTTATCCTGAATAAAAACGTTTCATCATCATCTCTCTCTCTCTCGCTCTCTCTCTCTCTCTAACCCTAACACACACACACACACACACACACACACACACACACACACACACACACACACACACACACACACACACACAGGGGAAAAACACACACACGCACACATGCACGCACACCAGCACGCGCGCGCACACACGCACGCACGCGCACACACACACACACACACACACACACACACACACACACACACATCCCTGCTTTCTTATTCCAACAGTTCCATGCACCGAACCCTTCTGCCTTAATCGATGTAAAAATTCAGCGAAGTGAAGTGGCACCTACATTTGTAGTCAAATTTCTCGATACAGAAAGGTACGGAGACTAATCACAAGTGCCCTGTTTTGATTTTATGTGAATAACACTCGCTGACAAGCGCTAAGAACATTTCCCAGTAAATCGCTGTTTGCTGCAAAGTTAGGTTTTCCCAAAATCCGTCGGCCCGTAGGAACTGCAAAATCAGCACTTCAAATCAGCACTCTAAATCATTTAAAATTCAAAATATTTGCCTGAGCCAAACCGTCGTGTTTCTAGATCGATAGCAACACACAGCACGCGCACTGATCGTTAAACAAACGGACAAAACAAATTCTTATGTGCTTCGCTGCTGAAGCGTTTCGAAAACTGAACGCAAGCATTGGACAGCGGCTGAGAAATTGACAAGGGTTGCGCGCATGCGCCATAAGCAGATTTTGTCTAAGTGCCGAGCACTCGCTGCCCCCTTAAAGGAGGTTGTCTGACGGCACGTTCCGTTTTACACGGGTCATTGACTGTGCAAGTTTGTCATCACGAAGTGCAGGTTCCGTGTGCGCAGTACACACGGGGGGGGGGGGGGGGGGGGGGGGTAATCAAAATGGCCGGAAGTGATTCTGGTGCTACTCCGCTTCAAAAGTGGCGGGGGGGGGGGGAGGAGGGGGGTTGGGGGTTTAACGTCCTTTTCCACCACACAGGGTGATATCAAAGACGGGGCAACGATAAAAAAAAAGCCAGCACAAATATTTGGCCCCAGCCGGGATACGAACTCACGATCCGAGCATTAGAAGTCCAACGCTCTACCATTCGGCCACCCCGGCTCCCCCGGACCAAGACAGAGTGTTAACAAAACAGTAACACCGAGTGTTTCCAATTTCAAGTTTGAGTGGCACCGAGTGTTTCCGTCCAACGGACCTCAGTCTGTCGGCTTGGAACTGAAAAAGTGGCCGTTTATCAGCCAGACAACGACTTAGTCTATCTTGATGATTAGTACAGCTCTTAATGCGATACAATGTTGTTTACACTTTGCGCGAGCGGTCGAATATTCAAATTCTACGACTGTCGTCACACTACTGGAGCGCTCAGTACGGTCGCCGCGTCATCGAGTACGCTTCTGTTGGCTTAGTGCCAGCAATAGAGACGCTGTCACAGTGCAGGTGTCTAAGTGGTGTGATGATAGATACCACGAAAACAGCTCAGAATGATCTGTGAGCATAAAAATGGTAGTATTTAATGTGATCGGCTAATAAAGCTTTTACAATACACAGAGGGAGCCGGGATAGCCGAATGGTAGCTAGAGCGTCGGACTCCCATTTCTCGGGTCGTGAGGTCGAATCCCGGCTGGGGACAAATTTTATACCTGTGCTAGCCTTTTCCTCGTTGTCCCGTCTCTGATATCTCCTTACGTGGTGGAAAAGGACGTTAAACTCCCAAACACCTCCCCGCCCCTCCTCCTCCTCCTTCTTCTTCTTCCTTTCCTAATGCATTATTTCCTTCAAAAATTGGTGTTGATTCCTCAGGGAATAGCGCGTCTCCGCTGTGTAGCGCCACACAGCTATCTAGCTTGAGGTTAGGGGGGGAGTAGGAAAGCCGGAGGGCCCGGACAGAGAAGCCCGTAAACCGCGAAAAGCTGGTGTCCGCCCACACCCACCCTTACAACACACAGGCACGTGGAACAGGAAATAAGGCAGCGCTGTGGGTATTGTCAAAGGCTTGTTTATAGCCAGTGCTCACTCTTGTGTAAGTAAAACTATTAGTTCAGCTACACATGATTCCTGCCACAAGCGGAGGGGGGAAAAAACGCGAACAGACACATGCACCCTGAGCTGTCGGAACTAAACGGTTCGTGAGTGAATCCAAAGGGAAAATAATTTCGGCCTCAGTCCAAAAGACACGATACCTCTCGACCCCACGCATTATATCTTACGGCTTTGTAATTTGTCTCGATAATCACAAGAAAACCCTCTTTGATTGGCTTCGATTTTCTCGTGTCTGGTTTCGGGTGTTTCATTAGCCGAACTACAAACAGACGTAAATCAACGCGTGACACATCTCTACAGTGTAGAAGTTTTTAGTCCCCTTTGGCATTGTGTGGTCCTGTATGTTGTGTAAATGACCTTTGCCAGTGTCAGCGTCAATCAACGATGATTGTCAGCCGTAAACAAAATCGAAACTGGCTTAATGGAGGCAAAGAAATGTCGAAAGAGCTCCGAGACGGGAGACAATCAGGAATGGGTATTCTTGTCTCCCTTGAGACGGGTGGTCGGAAGGTATTCGGTAACTGGTTGATGCCTTGATGGGGGGTTTGTGAAAAATGACCTTGTAGTTAGAATTAAATTTTTGTAACGAGGTACTCGACAGACTGTGGTGGGAGGACGGTTAACGTGGCTAATGTTCTAAGTTAAAGCCTCGAGAATCAGTTCTGCTCCCCTGCAATGTGTTTTCCACGAACACAAACGAGGTTGAAACCAAAACTGAGCAGCCAACAAAAACAAGAACAAAGAAGACATTTTGGTATAATATAAATGGTAATGGATATTTATATAGCGCTTATACTCAGCGAGCACTCAGCGCTTACAAGGTTAAGATAAGGAAAATGGCATGAAAATAATAACAATAAAAGACATAGCAATTGTCACACACACACACACACACACACACACACACACACACACACACACACACACAGAGTTCTGTCAATCCCCCATTACTGCTTCTGGGCTGAGAACACGTGTGTTTTGATTGCAGTGTTAATGGTGGAGACCAAATCTATACGTATGTGTATGCAGAAGATGGTTTTACGACACAAAAAGATAGCGCAGGTGAAAACATCCAAAAGGTACAAACTGCGTGCATGTGCATGTGCGTGTGCGTGTGCGTGTGCGTGTGTGTGTGTGTGTGTGTGTTTACTCACCCTGACTCGGAGTTTAGCCCAGTTGTCAGTATGTCCTCGAGGCATCCGGATTGGATCATATCGAGACCAGAAAGTCATACTGAAAAAGGAAAATAAAATAGTTAAGATCAGAAAACGACCACAAGAACTATAAACACAACATTTGATAATCTGAATGTCAAGCGAAATGTGCTGGACTGAAACCTTAAAAAAATTAACATTAAATGTAGCCAACAGATGGTGAAAATAATTATATGTGCGTGTCTGGTATCTGTTGTCATTTGTAAGTGTTCCGCTTTCCGGAAACGATCTTTTTAGATGAAAGTAGGAAATATCGCGAGAGCTGACCGGACTGAAGGGCGGGATACAATCGCCCCGCTGGGTGGAGAACTGGAGTACATTTGCTCCCCCTGTAAATGAATGGGATATATTTGCACCCCCTATCGGCCATAGTAACTGTTACCAAGGCCCGCAAGAAATGCCGATTTCTTCTCCTCTATGTGGTAGTTTGTTTCCGACCTTGTCAGAAGCGTTTTTGATCAAAAGTGTGAGAAGGAAATACAGGTTCACTTAAATACCCAGCCTAGTGTTCTCGCGATTTTATCAGTCTCACGAGAGCTTACTGGTATCTATCTTGGAAACACTTGCACATCTCAAGGACGTCCAAACAAAACAGAGACGATTTCAAGACAGATCTCAAAGGAAAACAAAACAATGATAAGAAAGACGAGTGCATCTGTCAACATGAGAAAGCGTTCCCGTGTCTATCACGAACCCCAAAAAAAATCTCTTGCACTCGAAACTATAAGCTTAATTTGGACTGAAATTGCCCCGTCTGCCAAACACAGGCTTAGTTCGGATTATGGACGCAGGCGAGCACAAACAGTAAATCAGGTTCGTAATCTTACCCAGGTTGTCAAAAGTACCTGGATTAAATGCCGGTAGACTGCATTGGCTAGCTTACGATGGAAAGAGAAATGTAGATAGAAACTTTGTTACAGCTAGCTAGGGACCGGTACAGACGAGCTGGCGAGTGTTGAAGTGTTAATGCTGGGTCGGCTTCTGGATTTGGTTCCAGTTGGAAGCTACAAAAAATGTGGTTTTGTTTTGTTTTGTTTTGTTTTGTTTTGTTTTGGTTTGGTTTGGTTTGGTTGTTTTGTATTATGTTGGTGGTTGTTCTTTACTTGGTTTGTGGTTGGTTGGTTTTTTAGGGGGGGGGGGGGGTGTTTGCTTGTTTGTTGTTGTTGTTGTTTTGTAGGTTGGTTTTTTTGTTTGTTTGTTTGTTTGTTTGTTGGGGTTTTTTTGTTTGTTGTTGTTGTTGTTGTTTGTTTTGTTTTGTTTGGGGGTTATTTTTGTAGTATTACTTATTTGCCCTGTCTTTGATATCACCCTTTAAGGCTCACCTCTTCACATATCTGACCTCACAAATGCTTTGTTCGTATCTAAAATTGTACCACTTGGGCAATGCACAATGACAGCTTCTCACGGGCTGTTCAGCACAAGGATGCCAGCGACAGCAACGTGTCATTCATACCAGTTGCCTTTCCTTGTATTCTTTCTTTCTTCTTCCTCAATACACGTTAAAACTAGACCCAAGGATGGACCGAGGGAACACGAAGCATAAAAAGAGAAGACTTGGGGTTAGACTGGCTTTTTGTAAACACACGAAGCACCACAACAAAACCTCAAATGGAAGTACAAGACCGTCAATTCATGCATGACAAAGTCCGACACGCCTCAGGTGCGTTGTGTTCATTTATTAAAGTACACTTTAAGCCGATAGCCTATGGTCGAAGGCACCTCTTCTTTGCGGAGCTGACCCGTTATCAGATCCAGCCGAAGTTCCGTGAGGTGAAGATACAGTTGGTGGGGGGAGGGGGCGGGAGCATGATAATTGTTCGTGATGTGCGTGGGATGGTGCCGCGCTTGTCTCGTTCACGGTCGAGTGGTTTTGCATGCATGGCTGCGTCAAGCTCACAACGATCGCATGAATGTCCTTGTTCTCCACAAAATGTTGGTGCTTGTTTTACAAGTAATTTGAAACCCGCACATTTTCTCCTTTTTTGTGTGCGTCTGTTCAAGATAATATACAAATCATGTTTGGCCCAAACGTCCAAAAGATGAATAATCGTGTATGCGCCTTATAAGCGAGAGGCGCAGTGTGGCAATAACAATAATTAACTAGATCTTTTAATACAACTGTATTCATCGTAAGATAGTTTGGGGAGTGTCAGAGAGAGAGGGGGAGAGAGAGAGGGGGGGGAGAGAGAGAGAGAGAGGGGGAGAGAGAGAGAGAGAGGATGCTGCAGGTAACGGGGGGTCGTCAGTTTTAAAATAACTACCGCGGTATTTGCAAACAAAAATACAGAAACGATAATGACAACAAACAACAGACAAAAAAAAATGAAAAGAGAATGCTCACCAGCTGAGACCCCTCTCTCTCTCTCTCTCTCTCTCTCTCAGGTTGCTATAAATGAATGTTAACTGCGCATATTCATAATAACAACAATAATAATAATGAGTATTGTACAGGCGCTTTACTCAATTTTCATGAATCTGCTCAAAGCGCCGCGAACTGAACCCAACACGCACGCTCACGTGACTCACACGCATTCTCTCACACAATGGACATAAACACATTACAATCACGTGGTGCGAAGGGTCAGCTCAGCTATTTCAATTTCGGAATTTAGAATTGCATTTATTTTTCAAATTTGGTGGGCTGAACATTTCCAAAGCAGAGGGGGAGGAAGCCGGAGTACCCGGAGAGAACCCCCGACGATCGGCCCGAATGAACGGTGCCACATACGAGAAGGAAAAATTCTTTGCCCCGAGTGGGACTCGAACACCTGACCTCTCGCATTGGTGACAAGTCTCTCATGCTCAACCACTAGACCACCGACCGTTTATCGTGTTAATGTTCAAAACTGTTTCCTTTTATCTCCACTATACGCAACTAAATACATCTATTTAAACAATAAAAAAAAACCGCTAAACAAAACCTTCACAGTGAAATAATGCCTTCTCTCTCTCTCTCTCTCTCTCTTACAAGTTATGTTGTATACTACAATTTCAAACACCATGCTATCTACTTCTTCACCTATTTTCCTTTGAATTTCTTGCGCTTCTTTGTATCTTTGCATGTTTTTTTTGTTTTTGTTTTTTCTACTTTCTTATTAGATTACTCCCTTTGTGCCTGGTATACTTTTTTTTTTTGTAATGTTAGCCTTTATTTTTTTAGTGTTCGTAGATTAGCAGGACAGCTTGTAAGATAGGCAGACCATGCCTACAAGTCTTTATCCTGAAATAAACGTTTCAGTCAGTCAGTCAGTCAGTCAGTCTCTCTCTCTCTCTTTGGCGTTCTTTACAGACTGCTATATGCGCAGCCTTAAAACAAGCCCAACGCCCATGAATGCACGGTTCAGTGAAGCGGAATTAAAGGCATGTTCTCATAATCGCCGCTCACATGCAAACCACAATGGGTCCAGGAAAGAGGATTAAACACTGGTCGAACGGCGATCACTTACACCGAATTGTTCTCGCAGAATGCAAGATAAGCCGACGTGGTCTGTTCGCGAAGGCGTCAGTTTTGTTTTTGACCAACCACGTGTAAGTGTACAGTCGCTGTTTGTGGCGTTACCAATGCTTAATACCTTTTCATATTACGAGCAGGGCTTTTTGTGCGGGAGTGGTTGGTGTAATGTCTTGTGTGGTGGGGGCACTTTTCGCTTTTTGGTCAAGACCGTGAAATTATATCTGACGGGACTGACCTATCCCTTTCCTTGGCCGATGGAGATTAATATCTGGGTGGGTGGGTGGGTGAGAGGGTGGGTGTTTTGGAGTTTAACGTCCTTCTCCACCACGTATAGGGTGATGATGCCAAAGACGGGGCAACGAGAAAAAGGACAGAACAAATACTTGGCCCTAGCCGAGATTCGAACTCGCGACCCGAGCATTGAGATTAATGTCTGGAAATTGTCATCGAAAGCGTATAACGTTAGTGAGCGTTAGAGACACTACAGTATTCAGTTTCGTTTTAGACTCGTGGTTTAAAGGCTCTGATTTTATTATTTTTAGGCTCACAGATCTATCTGAGCTGTTTTGGTGGGTGGATGTGTGGGTGGGTGGGTGGGTGTTTTGGGGTTTAACGTCCTTTTCCACCATATACGGGTGATATCAAAGACGGGGCAATGATAAAAAAAATGCCAGCACACGTATGTGGCCCCTGTTTGTTTGTTTGTTTGTTTGTTTCCGGTTTTTGTTTGTTTTCTGATGTTGTTTTTTAATTAATTTATTTAATTTTTTGTTTGTTTGTTTTTGTGTAGGCAAGCTGGCATGTGTGTATGTATGTTTATGTGTTTATATGTATGTTTGTATGTATGTTCGTGAGTATGCTACAAAAACAAGAATTAAAAAAATAAAATTAAAAAATTTGGCCCCAGCCAGGATTCGAACTCACGACCCGAGCATTGCAACTGTTTTGGTAGTGCCTAGCATCACACCACTAAGACACAGCTACATACACGTGCGTTCAGCTGATTGAGGCAGTAGCCGGTGATAGTGTGGTTACCACACTCGACCTTGTGGCTGAGTTTTCCTCGTTTGAACGACCATCAAACGTCAATGTGTTGCATTCAGAGCTCTGCTAATAAGATAAGATAAGATTACTTTATGAATCCCTCATGGAGAAATTTCATGTCCGCCCAGACACAGCAACAATACAATACATTAAAATTCATTAAAATTCTACACACACACACACACACACACACACACACACACAGCGCAAGGATCACAGCTGTATGCCGCACGTACTGGTTAGAAACAGGCACTGCCGCAAGAGGGCAGACCTGCAACGATAGACTATGGGTTATAATGCACATAAAAATATCTGAGACTATTTCGAGCGGAGAGGCGCAGTCACAAGCACAACTATCCCGAAACAGAATTTCGTTTTTGTTCCACCACTTCCCTTTCTTCTCTAGTTTACCCCCCCCCCCCCCCCCCCCCCCCCCCTTCACCCTTTCCCCAACTCGGCCTGTCCAGCGAAAAGCGCGTTCACGAAGGCTAATGATCGGTCGTTACCCTCTCAACTGCACAGCCATCTGACCACGTCTCGCCTGAACCGAAAGTACGCGAAACGTGAAGGGTGTCATGCATGAAAACTCTAGCGTGTGTTGGATCAGGACTTTGTTGCAGCAGGTGCCAGTAGCAGCTTCCCGTCTTTTGAAATTCTTCACTCAGGTGTGAGGAGAGCGCGGGTAGGGGAGTGAACAACAGGATGGCGAGCAGTGACTATGGTGGACAAAGGTTCTAATTTGTACACGTAGTCTGCGCACGGTCAGTGCTGCGGCTCCACAGGTAATCAATAGTATGAGGATGGAACCTACCTACACTCTTCGTTGAGGGAGGAACCTACGTACCCTCCAATGAGGAAGGAACCTACCTACACTCTTCGTTGAGGGAGGAACCTACGTACACTCTTCACTGAGGGAGGAACCTACATACACTTCAGTGAGGGAGGAACCTGCTTACACTCTTCATTGAGGAAGGAACCGACATACACTCCTCATTGAGTGAGGAACATATTTACACTCTTCACTGAGGGAGGAACCTACCTACACTTCAATGAGGGAGGAACCTGCTTACACTCTTCATTGAGGGAGGAACCGACATACACTCCTCATTGAGTGAGGAACTTACCTACACTCTTTACTGAGGGAGGAACATACCTACACTGAGGGAGGAACCTATCTACACTTCAATGAGGGAGGAACCTACCTACACTTCACTGAGACAGGAACCTACCTACACTCTGCATTGATGGAGAAACCTACCTACATTCTTTTCTTTGAGGGAGGAACATACCTACACCTACGCTCTTCATTAAGGGAGGAACCTCAAAGAAGCAATGAATGCAAGCAACAACAACAAAATCATCGCATGAAAATTTCTGTGACAAATAATTATTGGTCTTCCGCAGAGGGTTTTTTTTTTTCTTTTCAGCAAAGGGTTGGACTGTCAGTTAGTCCCTTCAATCAGACGGACACGAAAAAGCCGTGCGCATTTTGCATGTGGCTGTGTTCACTAATAATAACGGCATATTAAGGCGTCTCCCTTAATTAGATAATCATTGTAATTATGCTGTTACCAGGGCATCTCGGCGGAGATGCGTCTGACGGCAGCAAAGGAGACGATGTGTCTCATCTTAGTCTGAAAGAAATTATCATCGGACTCCCGACACAATAGTAATCCGTGGTAAAAATGCGCAGGTATTGAGCTGTCACTGGTCACGTACGGGTCAGGTTGCGTATGTACCCGGTAAGGCTTGTCTTGCTTGTGAAAATAAGGTTCTGCGTGATTAACTTTACGAGTTTTGCCCACGAGGGCGTTTGGCAGCTTCCGGGCTCATGAAGCTAACAGCTGCAGACCTCCTAACTGTTCAGACGACAGAGAATTGACGGATGAGGTTCTGTTCTGTGAGCTGAAGAGGACGAATTCGTTCTGAAGGTTTTTGCCTACCCAGTCGATAGGTGCTGAAGGGTGGCTGCAGGGGGGTGCTATGGTTTCGGTGGTGTCCTCTGTGTGTGTGTGTGTGTGTGTGTGTGTGTGTGTGTGTGTGTGTGTGTGTGTGTGTGTGTGTGTGTGTGTGTGTGTGTGTGTGCGTGCGCGCGCGCGCGCGCGAGCCCCTTCCCCCCCCCCCCCCGCCTCCGTGGATGTTGGTACATCTGTATGTGTGTGTCGAGTGCCAGACAGTCTGAGAGACACTGGTTTGTTTGATGTCGTGCAAGCATACAATTTACCGCCTCCCAACCCTCCCCCCCCCCCCCCCCCCCACACACACACACACACAAACAAACAAACAAGCAACAAAAACACAAAAAAACAGAAAAACAACCCAAAAAAAAACCCACACAAAACACACAAAACAAAACAAAAAAGACTCTCCAAAACCAAGCCTTTGAGAAAACACGGATGACTCAGCCGGATCAGTGCTGATAAATGGGAAACCTGTCTCATCTTCCGGTCTCTGGCATTTTCCACCGCAGAGGAGGTCATCAGGGCTACGCAGGGGAGACACACTCGTGGGAAAGAGTCGATAAAATCGATGAAAGAATCAATGCGCATAATGGGAGATGATGATAATTTTGCGACATCGCATTGGACGCCCCTTGTTTTGTTTGACATGTCTCGCCCCCTGAAGGGCAGACAACTGCTGGGGAAAAAAAAAGCTCAGAGAGTTTGCGGGACCTGATCAGGACATCGCAGAAAACACATAGCGTGTTTGTGAAGGTAATTTGAACAGTTTAGAACATTCCTGTGAAAACCAAGACAAAGGCCGACCTGAACCAGTGTTGGTAATCTTGTGGACAGACGTCAAGTGCTTGAAACAAGCAAAGCAAAGCGGAGGTCGCCAGTGCACCATGCAACCGTACGATAGTAATCTATGAAAACATGCGCAAAGGGTCTGGCAGCGTATTTGACCGTATCTGCTAACTTAATAATTACACCACTGTCCCACCCTCACAATCTCTGTCCGCAATCTCCCGGATAATTACAGGTCACGTGTTTCAGAGTTACAAAGAGTAAGCGTGTGCGTCATATAATGTAATTGTTATGATGAGACAGTTGTGATGTAATCACGACAGACGATCTGTGAGATCAACCGTGTCTTCGTGTCTCGCAGGGTCATGGTAATTAGTATGGTTGTTGATTACAATCACAAGCAGTCCTAGTATGAACCTCCGTCCCACATGAATGCATATATACAGAAAGAAAAAAAAAAAGAACCGTGTATCATAACAAAAGGAGAGACAACTACCATTCTTTGGATAGTCTCACGGTGAACTGTCCATTGTCAGTATCCTACGGTCAGATCTCACGGATCGGATCTCACCGGTCAGATCTCACCGACAATATCTCAACGGCCCTCAAAGAATCTTAGAATTCAGACTGCGTTGTAGTTCTTTGCATGCCTATCCGAAGTTTAAGTACATGTACATCAGTTTCAGGAACAAGTAATTACCCGATGTCAGAGGGCAATATCAGAAATTCATCAGACTACATTTGCGATGTCGTCGTCGAATTTGGACGGATCTGGATTTTGAGAATAGCTCCGGATGACATGCATTGTACATGTCTCCTGCGTTATTCTCAAAATCCACTTACGCCAAAATTAACAGTTTAGAACATTCGTGTTAAAATTTAGACAAAGAGACCTGAACCGGTGTTGGTAATCGTATGGACAGATATCAAGCGCTTCCAACAAGCAGAGGTTGCCCATGCACCGCGCAAAACACTGCTTCTGCGCTATTTTCAAAATCCACTTAATCCACAAAATTTCACGACGACGGCGATTGGTCATTTTGCAGTTGGACCAGTTGTTATTAGTTAATATTATATCCATATTGCTGCTACTGCTGTTACCACTTCTGCTGGTATTCAAATGAACTCACATATAATCAAAGGATTTGCAGTCACAGACTTAGAAGATATATACCTATCAACACTGCATATCCAGCCTACATTTATATACCCGTTGCATATGCATGTACGAAAACTAACCTACATATTGCTCTCTGTTAATGTCTGTAGAATAGGAGGGTTACCGGCGGTCACTCTATGACTGTACAATTCCTCTGGTATTGTCGTGTCACGGGTCCCAAACTCGCGTCCTTGTGACGAAACACGATCGATGCGATTGACGTGTCCCCTCATTGTACCTTTTTGTGTTCGTCAGTTTCTCGATCACCTGGCAGTCACACCTTGTTTAGTACTCGGTTAAAGGCACGACACGGGTGGGTGGGTGTGTGGGTGGGTGTATGGGAGTTTAACGTCCTTTTCCACCAAGTAAGGGTGATATCAAAGACGGGACAACGAGGGGAAAAAAGCCAGCTCAAATATTCGGCCCCAGCCGGGATTCGAACTCACGACCCGAGCACTGAAAGTCCTACGCTCTACCATTCGGCTATCCCTGATCCCTGATACTTTTTCCTTCTCGTATGTGGCACCGTTCATTCGGGCCGATCGTCGGGGGTTCTCTCCGGGTCCTCCGGCTTCCTCCCCCTCTGCTTTGGAAATGTTCAGCCCACCAAATTTGAAAAAACAAATGCAATTCTAAATTCCGAAATTTAAATAGCTGAGCTGACCCTTCGCGCCACGTGATTGTAGTAATGTATTTATGTCCAGTGTGTGAGAGAATGCGTGTGAGTCACGTGAGCGTGCGTGTTGGGTTCAGTTCGCGGCGCTTTGAGCCGATTCATGAAACTGTTTAAAGCGCCTATACAATGCTCATTATTATTATTATTATTATTATTAGACATATACATGACAGCTACCTGTATCACAATTGTCACATACATGTTAACACTGCACTCAGACAGGAACAGTACATGTACTGATACTAAATACACAGATTTACCAAGTACGGCATTCCTCGCAAACAATATTAACAAAACACAAATACTAAGGAAAGGGGAAAAAATGAAATTACAGAGAAAATTAATGTGTGTGTGTGTGTGTGTGTGTGTGTGTGTGTGTGTGTGTGTGTGTGTGTGTGTGTGAGGGTTGAAGTGCTGGTAAGACTGATTGAAAGGGGCAGTTTGCCACCAAGAAACCCACTTCTACTAATACGTTACCACGGTCTAAAGACGTGTATAATTAGTGAGACTTAGTAGGATTTCGTACGGAGGACTTCGTTGAGCAGCGTAACCCATTTACATGTAAATTAGGCTCACACGGCAGAGGCCGCGAGCTGCTAACGCGCTGCGATTAGCTAATGGTACCCGTAACGTGCCTAATTTACATGCAAGTGGGTTACACTGCTCAGCGAAGTTCTCCGTACGAAGCCTTACTAAGTCTCACTATTATGTTCATCATGCCAGTGAAATTCCGCATTCAGTACAAAATCTGCATACTTGTATTTCGCTTTTTTGAAGGAACTCTTCCGGCCTACCTCTCAAATTCCCTTACAGTCCACCAAACAGCACGCACTCTCCGTTCTTCATCTGAAAAATTACTGAACGTTCCCCGTCGAAACCTCAAAACAGTTGGCGAGCGCGCGTTTAGCTTCGCTGCCCCGTCACTCTGGAACGCACTACCTGCCGGCCTGAGAGACCAGTCGGACATAGATCGTTTCAAGCCTAACTTGAAAACGCATCTGTTCCGGCTGGCTTTCGACTAAGCCCACTTACCTCATCCTGATTCAGCTGCTGCTGCTGCTGTGTGTGTGTGTGTGTGTGTGTGTGTGTGTGTGTGTGTGTGTGTGTGTGTGTGTGTGTGTGTGTGCGCGCGCGGGCGCGCGCATGTTTGTTGGTATTAGTGCGGGAGTACGCGCATTGAGTCACTCGGTGAGAATTTTGCGCTATATAAGTACAATTCATTATTATTATTATTATTTATTAAAATAACGTCTTTAAATGAGAGCAATCGTCGATACCGGCTTATGAATCGGCATAGCAACGGAAAAAGGTCGTCATTTTGATTCACACACACACACACACACACACACACACACACACACACACACACACACACACCTCCATGATTATGGTGTATGGCATCGATAACGATGTGTTTCCGCGTAGCCATCGACTAAACCATAAACTATACAGAACACCGGAGATGGGGCGGTCGCATGGCACCTTGTGTTTCCCGTCAAGAACGTAGAACAGCGTTGGACCCGATGTAGCCGGTTAGTTCAAGCAACAGACCGTGACGATTGCCGTTTGTCATTTTTGTCATCAGGGGCACTTGATCCCACTCAGGCTCACGCGATCCCCCGGCCACCCGGCTAACCCCGCTCGGCGCAAAAAAAAAAAAAAAAAAAAAAAAAAAAAGCATTGTCAGGTAATGTGCGGTAAGGGATTCGGTACATTTATAACAATGTCAAAGGATTTGGCCCAGTGGTTAAACCGTCGGCTGCGGATCCTGAGGCGCGAGTTCAAATTCCCTGGTGGGCAGGGATTTGGCTGAGGGGTTTTCCATACGAAATCGAGTCAGAATTCGCGTGCAGACTCTTTGACACTGCCTCTCACGCCTTCGTGTGCACACGCACGCATGAATATTACGTCTGCTGTGAAAATGTTCAACCCACAAAATTAAAAAATAAATGCAATTTTAAAATTCCGAAACTTCATTTGCTGAGCTGGCCCTTTGCACCACGTGATTGTAACGTGTTTCTGGTCAGTGTGTGAGAACATGCGTGTGATTCTCGTGAGCGTGCGTGTGGGGTTTAGCTCGCGGCGCTTTGAGCCAAATAGTTGGGATAAAGCGCCTATATCAATGCGATTATTATTTTAAAATTCCAATCCCGTGGAATGGACAACAAGTACACATCATGCATGCAATATGAAATAGGTAGCGCTGCACTTGGGTGAATTCCCTTACTGCGGTGGGTGGGTGTTTGAGAGTTTAACATCTTTTTCCACCACATAAGGGTGATATCAAAGACGAGGTGACAACTGTAGTCTGGGTGGGTGTTGGGTGTTTGGGGGTTTAACGTCCTTTTCCACCACATAGGGTGATATCAAAGACGGGGCAACGATGAAAAAGCCAGCACAAATATTTGGCCCCAGCTGGGATCGAACTCACGACCCGAGCATTAGAAGTCCAACGCTCTACCATTCGACCACCCCGGCTCCCCCTGCAGTCTGAGACCTGTTGTATTAATGTGGTGTTATCCAGTGTTGAAGGGAGAGAACTCTCAACCTGTGATCGGCAAAGACGCTTCACAACTGAACCGTAATTAAAATTCGTTGATAATACCGTTCTTGATGTGAGTGGAAACCTGCGTTTATTTGTCACATAAAGCAACATCAGAGAAAGAATTCGGCTGAGGTGATCAGCAGTTGTATCGTACCTTTGTACTATATA
Organism: Batillaria attramentaria; assembly: GCA_018292915.2. NCBI lineage: Eukaryota > Metazoa > Mollusca > Gastropoda > Batillariidae > Batillaria > Batillaria attramentaria. The sequence continues at coordinate 469,481 of JACVVK020000223.1, forward strand.
TTGCCTACGCGTGAACGTATAAACATGGCAACCGTTAATTTCGCTTCAGCGTAAGGACAAAGAATGAACGAGAACGACGCACGTCGCCTCCATTTTCGTCACAGCCTCATAGTGCATTGCCCTTTAGATCAAAATGGCCAGAGACCTGAATCCAACACGACTTTTGACGATAAACTTGTTTGAGTCGGTCTCAAGTCAAAGAAAAAGATAGCAACAGGGAAGTGCCTGTGTGCAACTTGAGACGGAGAGGTCGTGATTTCGATGGATACAAGATAATCTGCTTAGTCTCTGCAAATATGGTTTCCGACGAATGTGTCCAGTCTTAAAGTCTCAATACGTACGACGGGCATACAACAACGTGCGCAAAACTTTACATCAAATGCACTGAATCTGTGCATTAGAATCAGTCACTTGAGTCACACTACAGTATCTGAGACAAATGCGGTGACTCTCGCCGCGTAGTTTGAAGTTTCTGTGTGTGTGTGTGTGTGTGTGTGTGTGTGTGTGTGTGTGTGTGTGTGTGTGTGTGTGTGTGTGTGTGTGTGTGTGTGTGTAAATTGGAGTGTACGTATGTGGTATGTATGTGTGTATGTAAGTATGCACTATGACCCGAGTACTTATGTGAATGTATATGTAGCCAGAACGTATGTCCGAGTGAGTGTTTACATGTGGTTTTTTGTTTGTTTGTTTTTTTGTTGTTTTGTTTTGTTTTCTTTTCTTTCCTGATTTTGTTTCGTTTTTCTTTTTCTTATTTGGTTCTTTTGTTGTTGTTGTCTTTTTCTTTGCTTGTTTTTTTTTGTGTTTTTGTTTTACTTTTGCTTTCCTGTACCCCCAGAGGGTTGGAAAAAATAAACTTGACTTGACTGACTTGTATAAGTTGTTCTAGAAGTGTACCGCGTACTGAGCAGACGACATTATTTGGCTGCGGACTGAGGACCAGCTAGACGGCGCTGATTGGTGGCTATTTTTAGCAACTTTATTTAGTCCCAGTCTGTTTAAAAAAATTGGACAGTAGGCTCAAAGACACTAGTATGTATAATAATAATAATAATAATAATAAAATGGGTACTTCAGGGACGCCCTCCCTCTCGCGGGAGCTCAGGGCGCCTTACAAGGAACCAACTGAACACACACTCACTCACCCAGAAACACACACAACATTCCTCCAAACATACATTTAACTACAAACACATAATGTGCAGCATCATACACGGGCTGCCCCTGGCTTACACACACACACACACACACACACACACACACACACACACACACACACACACACACACACACACACACACACACACACACGACCAGCAAGATGATGATGCGGCAACAGTTATTGGCTGAAGGCTGTGAAGAGGTGGGTTTTCAGATTTGTTTGAATTGAAAGATAGTTTGTGTCTGCATAATTATCTGATCGAAACTAGGAGATCATTCCAACAAGTCGGACTGCAGTCTATTTTCTCTATTAAAGAAGCCACAAAGTCGCGAAAACGGTCGCAATGGCCAAGTGAAACATCCTTCTATCTGACAAAACAGCCTATTTGAGCTTGGAAAGCTGCAGTTTTTCCATCTCAGCGGCGTTACGAACGTAGGGGATTTAAGAGGTCGCCGGTTTTAAGGACGTAGTCATTTTCTCCCGTTGATCGTCTTATCGCGAGAGCCGCGAGACTTTGGCGTTATCAGACGTGAAAGTGATTAATCGAAGACATACGCTGGGTGAACACAAAAGCTTTTGTTGGGCCTTTCGAACTGCAGTCTATTTCTGTTCCATGTCCGCTCGGTTTTCCTTTGTCTGCTCACTGCAGCGAAGTCACGCATAGACGTACAAATTAAAAGAATGATTCGTAAGCATACTCTACAAAGAAATGCTCATTTCTATATGGAAGCAGCCTCCTCGGTCCAATGTCGGTAATGGCTTGCAAAAACCAAAGTACAGGATGTCTGGCTCTTACACATTTTCTGCTTATTCATTTAATGGTTACTTGCGTATGTTTTGTGATTTCGTACAGAGAACAATAACTTACATTGTAGACCCCAAAGCTGGTTTGACACCGGTAGAAGCGAAAAAGTGACAAAAAAATGATCTGAGCCATTTGCGTTAGTTCCATTTAGAAGCTAGTTGTCGTTGCATATTTACATAATTATACGTGTATCTTCTAATTTACTGTCGTCTGGTAAAAAGGCCGAAACGTCTATCAAATGCTTGGCACTTAGGCCCTTTTTGCAGATGAGGTTATGATTGATTCTGAGAGACTTATCTGTTTGTGTACAAATTACTTACGTTTGGCAGTAAGAGAATCGGACAGGCACGAAGAAGGCTTGCACATTAACCTACACTGGTTAGATCTCGAGCAGCAGTCCAAGTGCTCGCACCTACAAAGAACATGAGGACTACATGCTCTCCAAGTGTCATCGATAAATCCTACCAGACTGGTTGTTCGCCAACACACACACACACACACACACACACACACACACACACACACACAGACACACACACACACACACACACACACACACATGCGCGCGCGCACGCGCATCCACGCATGCACGCACGCACGCACGCACACGGACACTCGCGCGTACACACACGCACGCACGCACGCACACACACACACACACACACACACACATGCGCGCGCGCGCGCGCATCCACGCACGCACGCACTCACGCACGCACACACACACACACACACATGCGCGCGCGCACGCGCAACCACGCATGCACACACACACACACACACACACAGCCACCTATCCGGGAGATACTGGCAGATCATTTTCCAGTTGGTCCCGACGACTCGATCGCCGATCGTTATCTGAGGGCGCAATAAACCAAAGACCGAGACACCAGCTGAGGTCCCCAGACAACCAAGGATTAGACACCCCGTTACACAGTGCAAGGCAAATGTCCGGGCCCTCAAACACTCGGCAAACACTGTGACATGCTATGATTATGACCAGATAATCACACTGCACGCTATGTCAGTGACTCTGGTCTGAACCCCAGTCAACCAAATAATGAAAGCATGCAGGCTTGTTGGGGAAAAAAGAGATTGTGTGTCAGAGCAAGGGAGATATATGAGGTGTTTTTAAGTGCTGACCTCATCAGAAGGGGGTGTGTGTGTGTGTGTGTGTGTGTGTGTGTGTGTGTGTGTCAGTGTCAGTGCGCCGGTGTCAGTGTGTCTGTCTATCTGTCTACGTGGGCACGCGAATATTACTACGTTTATGCTGGTGTATCACCATAAGTGTGTCTGTGATTAAAACGTTTATGAACGTTATCGAACGCACTTCAGTGAAGTGTCGACAAATAAACACAGATTTGCACTCCTCTCAAAAACTTCTCCTCGTGACATTAATCTTCCCACCTTCGAAACAAAAGATTCAACCACGGCAGGGGGGATAACTAGATAAACATTGCACGGGGTGATACGCACTTTCTAATCCTAGCCACGGATTCCACCCTTCGAGCTCAATGGAACATTGACAGTTCCTTTTTTTTTTTAATCAGTTTATTTTGCTTCTAATTTATCTGAACTTAAGGTTTCAATACGTACGACAAGCATACAGAAGCGTGTGGAGAACTTTTCACGACTGAAATGAGCTTAATCTGTGCATTAGAATCAGTCACGTGGGGACACAAAGCAGCATCTGAAACCGTTGTGGTGACTCAGGCAGGCGAAAAGAGTGCCGGGGGTCAGCATGGCCGTCTTGTGAGTAGTCAACTTCAACTGCTGATATCTCTGTCAATTTTAGTAGTACAGCTTTCATTCTAATATTGAATTAAACTGCATAACCAGTAGATTGCAGTGACATACTGTCTCAAACTTGATAATTTTCGACTTACGGTCCCATTTGTGAGAACGGGTCACATATGTCGTACAAGACGTGAATTGCTCACTGAGCAGACGACGGTATTTGATTGCGGACTGAAGACCAGTCAGACGAGGTCGATTAGTGGCTATTTTTAGAAGATTTGTCGCGTTCCGTTCGGTCCAGGAATGGGCCATAGACTGAAAGGAAGTCGCATTTCTCTAATGGTAGAAGCCACAAAGTCACGAAAACGGTCGAAATGGCCAAATGAAACATCCTTGGATCTGGCAAACAGCCTTAGAGCTCCGAAAGTGTTCCATCTCAGCGTTGTTACGTTAGTTAGTTAGTTAGTTAGTTAGTTAGTTAGTTAGTTAGTTAGTTAGTTAGTTAGTTAGTGCTTTACGCCGCGCACAGCGTTGTTACGAACATAGAGGTTTTAAGCAGACGGGGCTCTCTATACTGTCAAGGGGAGCCAGGGTGGTCGAATGGTAGAGCGTTGGACTTCTAATGCTCGGGTCGTGAGTTCGATCCTGGCTGGGGCCAAATATTTGTGCTGGCTTTTTCATTGTTGCCCCGTCTTTGATATCACCCTATGTGGTGGAAAAGGACGTTAAACCCCCAAACACCCACCCACCCACCCTCTATACTGTCAAGTGATGATTTTTACGATGTTGTTGGGTGTTGTTGTTTTTTTCTTCTTCTTCTTTGTATCTAAGTATCGGTCGCCTTAAACTGTTTCAATAAATCAAACTATAGTTTGTGACACTGAAGTTGCTGTCAGAAAGGAAATGAATGCTATAAAATTAAAAAAAAAAAAAAAAACTGCAGAAAGTATAGCGACGCAATTTACGATCAGACCAAAACAACTGCAACGTTCTCAGTGTATGTAAGTGTTACCCTCCCCGTGTGTGTGTGTGTGTGTGTGTGTGTGTGTGTGTGTGTGTGTGTGTGTGTGTGTGTGTGTGTGTGTGTGTGTGTGTGTGTGTGTGTGTGTGTCTGTGTCTGTGTGTGTCTGTGTGTTGTGTGTGTTGTGTGTTGTGTGCAGAATTTTAATGTATGACATTGTCATTGAGCAGACATTTAATTTCTCCACGAGGACGGATGAATAAAGTATTCTTGAATCTTGAATAATTTCTGCTCCATAGTGAACACTATTCGGGACAAACGTCCTATATTTTTACGGCCAGCCACGACATTTGTCCCCTTACAGTTCCAACGGATATAAAGTCCTCTTGAAGTGTGTTAAAAACGACATTAAGAGAGCAATTACCTGATCAGTCACTGATCTGCCGTCTAGTCCTAAGCAATAAATAAATAAATAAATATACACTGATCTGCCGTCTAGTCCTAAGCAATAAATAGAGAAACAAAATAAAAATAAATGAACGGAACGTAGAAGATGGTCGTAACACAGAATTAATCAGAACTTTGCCGAGACTTACTCTGAGGTGCGGGGCCTGGGCGGCAGAACAGACATTTTCACTCGTTGAGGTCAGTTCCAGTCTTACTTCTCTCAGTGTCCTTATGTGGGTGCCGGCAACACCTGTTGCGACCAACAATGGAGTTTCGGTCACACTTACAGCTTACGCTGACCGGTGACCCCGCGCTGTGTTCTTTCCCTGTTTGGTTAACAACAAACTCCGCGGCAGATCAAGCTCGCCCCGAGACCAATTGTACCCTTGCCAAAACTTTCTACCCGGCTGGTACACTTGAGCGGGAATATAGCGCTTAAAACTTGCACCGCTGAGCGCCCCTCGTTGTCACTCAGGCCGGCTGCAAGCAGAGTAAATCCATATCGATATTCTAATCGGGTGGTGGGTATTAAGCGAGTGGCTCGATCCAAAAACCTGTTGCTATGTCTGGACGGCGGTTTATAAAAAAAAAATTGTGGTAAGAACAGAGAGCAGTGGTGTGTGTTGAACGCATGCAGTTGGCAGTTGTCACGTAATAAGACCTGCACCTTGTATGAATTGGTGAAGGGGTGGACTATAAGGGGAAGGGTGGGTGGCGGAGGGTATGTCAGAGATGTGTGTGTAGGGGGAGGAAGGGGGAGGGGGTGAGGGGGATGTCCATTGTGTGTGTATCATTCATGTGTGTGGAAGGGGGGGGGGGGGTGCATGTCCTCGGTGTGTGAGTGTGGAGGGTGGAAGGGGCATGTCCGTTCAGTTGTGTGTGAAATATTCATGTGTGTGGTAGGGTGGTGGTGCATGTCCTGTATGTGTGTGTGGGGGGGGGGGGGAGGGGGGGGAGATGGGCCGGAAGGGGCATGTCAGTTGTGTGTGTATAATTCATATGTGCAGTAGGAGGGTGGTGCATGTCCTGCGTGTGTGTGTGTGGGGGGGGGGGGGGGGGGGGGGGGGGGTAGTGTGGTGTGTGTGTGTGTGTGTGTGTGTGTGTGTGTGTGTGTGTGTGTGTGTGTGTGTGTGTGTGTGTGTGTGTGTGAGTGTAACAGTGTGTTTACAACGTGTTTCGGCTCTACCTGAACACCTTGATCAGCTAACGTAAAGTCTCTCTCTCTCTCTCTCTCTCTCTCTCTCTCTCTCTCTCTCTCCGACTGTCTCTCTGTCTCTCTGAACTAATTTCAACACCGCATGGAGGATCAAAGAAGCTCCCTACAAATACCTCTTCACGCCAAAAAGCTCCAGCTTTCTGTCACATTTCATTGAACAGGTCCACAGAAAAGCAAAGCAAAAGCGTCGGGCCTAATGCGAGTGTTCCGCCGTCGTGCTTATTGCCCCAGCAGGAAATCCCTCAATAACGGAGCAGTGTCGGCGCTGCATGACGGTAGTTCAGTTCCCACGACATGTATCACTACAGTTTCGTTCTTTTCTCTTTACTCACTGCTTATTAACTTTGTAGAACATGCTGGTAGGACCTCTGTACGATAAGAGAGATATGGGAGTTGATATTCAGTGGGAGAGTGCGAACGAAAAAGCGAGGGAGGTTTTGTGTGACGGTACTGTTGGAGAAGATCTTAGCCACAAGAGAAAGGTACATCTTGCATTTGTTTTACAGTATCTTCGCACTCACTCCGTGCACACACGTTCGACTGACGAAAATGTTCGTAAGTTTTTGCAATGGATTTTACTAACACAAACGGAGGTTTCCATATTTCTCCACTGTGACCCTCTACACCCTCCCCCCCCCCCCCAACCCCCCACCCAATCCCTTTCCGCCTTTAAACACGCACGCACACACACACACACACACACACACACACACACACACACACACACACACACACACACATGCAACACACACACACACACACACACACATGTAACACACACACACACACACACACACACACACACACACACACACACACACACACACACACACACACACACACACACACACATCATAGTACACACCATCATCACATTCACCACTACTCAAATCAATGCACTGTCAGAATGAGCCCGAACGTCGCTGCCCTTTTGTTTCTCACCTACCACCCTGACGTACTCATCACAAAACACCCGAACTTACTAGCGAAAAAAAAAAGTTTTAAGTGGCCACCTCGACGCTATCGGCGATCCAGACAGAGCGCGATAGTCCCCACGACACCTCATACGGCAAAGTGTTATGCAAGCACATGCTTTGCAAACTTTCCATCACCAGGCAATAAGCGAAAAGCGGCTTACCCAGCCACAAGCCAGGGCCAAAAAATTGCACCAGAACTTTCATGCCACTAACACCCACAACCATTCGGTCAATCTTTTTGTCGAGGGGCAGTTTGTGTACGCTGCAAGGGCGGATCCAGGAGTATCTCAAAGGTGGGTCCGGCGTTGGGGGGGGGGGGGTGTCACCGACAGGTATTAATTATGATATTGTTAATAAGGCTTTTCTCACAGAATTAACAAAAACAAACAAAGAAACCAACAAACGCTACCATTTTAATTTTTTTAAACGGGGTACTTGCGGGGTTTACTTAGTTGTGATTGAATCTTTTGTTTCGAAGGCGGGAGGATTAATGTCACGAAGAGAAGTTGTTGAGAGGAGAACAAATCTATGTTTATTTGTAGACACTCCAGTCGACTGCTTTAGATAATGTTCATAAACGTTTAATCACAGAAGCACTTTTGGTGATACTACAGTACAAGCCTAGTGATATTCGCGTGCCCACGTAAGCAGGCAAACAAACGCGCGCGCGCGCGCGCACACACACACACACACACACACACACACACACACACACCGCACGCACACACACACACACACACACACACACACACACACACACACACACACACACACACACACACACCGCACACACACACACACACACACACACACACACACACACACACACACACACACAACTCATATAGTGCAGCGGAAGTGGCCCATGAAAATAGAGCATGCTTGTTGTGCAGACGCCCAACATAAAAGCCCTTCGATCAGCCCGGCCGCAACTGAGATTCTCCAGGATCCGCCGCTGCGCGGATTATTTCGTAAAGTGAAGTGGAATTGTAGTTATCGGCCAGGTCTAGAGTGCCGCTTGGCCACTCTGTCTCTCAGTAATCATGAGAATGGCATGACTCGACCGACACAGGACTAAGGCGGCGAGAAAGACTGGAGCCGCACTACAGTCTGACTTACCTTCACGTACAGTGACTGAGTACACTCGAGCCGATAGCACCGCGGTGGCTTAACACTTTCAGCCCTGCCACCGTATCACCTAAGGTCTCGCAGACCCTAACAATAATATGCGTGCATGTGACCGACTCTCATACTGACGCTCTGCACAGTGGAAGATTCCCCTATAGGATGGATCCAATACTTCTTGAGAAATAGGGTTTTGTATGCAAGAGCCCAACTTTAGATCTAGCACACTTGAAAAACTCCCAGGCAGAGAGCGTTATCGCTATTGAGATTCCTTCAGGGCTGAAAGGGTTAAGAAGTCACTGAGATTGTATATAGCTATACATACAGTTTCTAGTTTGAGTCTAAATACGATTGTGCAGAATTTTAAGAAAATCGCCGGTTCCCTAGCCAGAGAAAATTAAAAACCAGGGCCCGTATGTAGAACTTGAGGTTAGTTTAACCAACGGCTACGGCCCTAGCCCAGACTAGGACAAAAGAAACCCCAAAACAAAATTAAATTAAAAAAAAAAAAGGAAGCGAAGAAAGGTAGAAAAACTTTTCTTCTCTAACGGCTAACCATGGTGGAATAGGCCCGCTTCCTGGTTTAAAAAAAAAAAAATTACCCTAGAGCTAGTTTAGTTCGAGGTTAGACTCTAACCCTGGGCTAAAATCCCTAACCTCGACTTTTATCCGCGGGCCCAGAACAGTTACTACAGCGATGCGGTTCATAATTCTGAAAATATAACGCGGCTGTTACGCGCTATAAACTCGAAACATACATTGGAGATGGCCTAATTGGAAATCCGGCTGTTTTTCAATTCATCCGAAAGGTCCTGGGGTTCTGCCCTGAAGTGAAATTTGGGTATTTCAAGTCAACATCAGTCCCAATCAGTCGGGGAGGCCGGGGGGGGGGATGAGAGGGGGGAGGAGTCTTGGTAGGTGGTCCAGGGAGAGGTTTGTGTTACACTCGATCACTGATTAGCCAAACACTGCAACACGTCAGTCAACCCACACACCACTTTGTAAACGGCAGCCGGCCGGTTGAACCTAGGTTCAACTGACCCAATTCAGTTCGATCTTTTGCTGGTTATATTGTGACTGGCTAATGTCAACCTTATCGGGGCAAATTTGGATAGCAAGAGTGACTGAACAACGATTTCTTTCCGGCGGCCTTCAGACCCGCGGCAAATGCCGATCATGGCGAACAGCGAAAGGCAGGTCATGGCCTGGACTGACTGACGGAGTCAGAAAATAACCCCCTCTCGACTGACCATTCTCCGTAGTCGTCGTTTACGTCAGTCCTTCAGCTGAGTCAGCAAAGTCAGGGAGACTGATGCGGGGAAGGAGCAGTAGTCTCTGTTAGTCACGGCACACGGAGAATGGGAAATCACGTGAACGTGTGATCTTATGCCCCGTGATTAAAGTAAACTTGATCAAGTTTTCTGTGACCTAGTAGGTCGGCGGTGCCAGCGGAACATGGGTCCCCACCGGCCGTGATGGTAATGATAAAGGTTGGGGACGGGAGGGGGGGGGGCGGAGGGAGCGGAGACTGAGGAGCAGCGGCCGATTCATCAGTTATGGTATCGACTGATCGAGTCAGTGGATAGTTTCAGTTACATGTCAGTATGACAAAGTGAATTTATCCACTCAGGCCGGCCGGACCGACTCAGTCCGGGTCAGTTTCCGGCCGCCCCGGCCGGCGCATCTAAAATATAAACCTTTTCAAGTAGTCAGTCAGTCCGGCCTTCCGGCCGAGTCTGTGAACTCGGCAATTGTCAGTCCCGGGAACTGACTCTCATCGTGTTCCTGAGACAGTGAAGGAGGCAGTCAGCATCACCGTATTCCGGATGCGCCTGAAGACCGACTCATCTCTTCAGTGCTTCACCCCAGTCAGTAATCATCTGCACTGACTTTTCCCCCACACCGTATCACTGAGGCTTTCCGTCCGGCTTCAGTTCGGTTACTGAACTGAAAACTGTGACCTCAGTCTCCCTAAACCGTGCCGTGAGCACTGACTCACTCACCAGTGCGGCAGCCAGGTGGAGCCGTGAGCTATACCAAATCTCAGTCTATCATCATCATCATCATCATCACCATCAGTCATCATCTTTCCGTCTGTCTCGCTTCTGACAGTCGATCAGTTCTTCAGTCTTCAAAGCCCGGTCTCGGCGGCGGACACTGCGGGTCAGTTGCGATCAGTCTGCACCATGCACTGACTGGAGACCACCCCGAACTGATGTTCTGACTTCTGACATGTCAGAGTCAGTCGGTCTCTGCACCGCATCAGCAGTCACCCGGCATAGTCTCAACGTCAGTAGCGGTTCGCCGAACTGAGCAGCCGGGAACAGACTGATTACTAACTCACTCTCTTCAGTGCTTTGCTGACTCGAGATAATAATATCACTGACTCCGGTCGGACTGACGTTGCTTAAGGTCAGTGACTGAAGACTGAGGACACTGACTTTTCCATTGTTTCGAGTCAGTTACAATGATGTAACTCTCCGGGTACTCCGGCTTCCTCCCACTCTGCTTTGGAAACTGGTGTCAGTCAGTTCAGCCCACAAAACTTGACTGAAAAATAAACTGAATGCAATCAATTCTAAATTCCGAAATTTAAAAGCCGGCTGCCTGCTCAGTGACCCTTCGCACCACGTCATTTTTTATTGTAATGTGTGTATGTCCAGTGTGTGAGAGAATGCGTGTGATTCACGTGAGTGTGCGTGTTGGGTTCACTGAGTTCGCGGCGCTTTGACTGAGTCGATTCATGAAATTGGGTAAAGCACCTCACTGAGTATACACTGAATACTCGAGTCATTATTATTATTATTTTTATTATGTACGTTTCCAGTAACTGATCAGTCATGATAATTGGCATGTCTTTCCTGGACACTGCCGGGTGACGTACGACATTCTAATGACTATAATTATGCACAATCAATGAATCATTCTATAAAATCATTCTGCAATGCTTGGTACCTATGTGCTATCAAAGAACCAAATCTGCCAAAAGCGGAAGCACGTGGGCAATATTTCAACACGCATGCGCGGTGGCCAAAAATATTGGACTGGCGGAAGCACGTGGATTGCTGTGAACACAACACATCTCCTGTGGCTGGTTGACAGGTGATTTAGCACCATGGCTGAAGATTCCGAGCACCGGCATCGTCCAGGGGCGATGAAACAACAGAATAAGGGTCACAAACACGGCCGACACAGAACCAAGGGACAGATTGACAGGGATAATCAAGGTAGTCTGTCTGATTGGCATGGTGTTTGGTTCCCCATTACGATAATCTGTATCTCAGGCCAGTCTACTGTAACAAATTTAACTGAGATGATACGTAAAGTGTCAGTTGTGTCCAGTCCTCCTTCCTTTCTGCTAAGAAGATTTAGTCTTTGTGCTTCAAGGTGCTAGTGACAGAACACAGACTGTAAATTGCAGCTGAACCAGTGACAGGGGTGATTTTGTGGACACCTTGTCACTACTCCATCATAGTACATGAAGTAACTGAGCACTGTAGTCCTCAGATGTCACGTCAGTGCCATATTTGGTTTATGTTGTAACTTATATGAACAATAATGAAGATTATCTAGATCGGTTGGCAATTTTCAGTTACGTTTGTTTAATGATTCAGGTCGTGTCAACGTCAAGACCATCTCAAAGAAGTCTACGCAGTATAAGAAGGCAGAACGGCGAAATTTGGTACGTGTATTACTTTTCATTTTTATTAACTTCCCGCATGTGTCATTGACCAAAAAAAAAAAAAAAAATTGCTGATACACTAATGTCTCCATCAGAAAGTGTTCAATATGGATGTGATATTTTCATATATATGCTTACACATCTGTGGGTAATGAATTCATTTTGATACATCATACTGTAAATGACTTTTATCATTGTAAGTTTGTCAGTGTAGCAGTAATAGATGAATACATTTTACTGTTTGTTTGTTTTTTTGTGTGTTTGATCTTAGGCACAGCAAATTAGGAAACAGAAACGAGATGAAGCACTGAACAAGAAACGCCAGAGAGGGGGCGTCAGCACACCGCCTCTTTTTGTGGTGAGTTACGGTGTATAGGTTATATTTTTACCATGCTGAAATACCTCCGATGAACTAGCATCATCACTGTTTGTGTCTTGGTGGAAATGCACTGTTCTTTCAAAGCGTACTTTCGGTGTCACTAAGGCCTAGTCATTGGCATGTCACTGCTCACTTTTCTTTTTTCTTTTTATGTTTTACACTGCTTACCTATCATTGTCCCTTCTTGGATACTTGAACTGATTTCCCATTCATAGCTCACCTGCCTTCTGTGTTATTAATTATGCTTGGGGAAGAGGCTGGAGGATCTTTTGAAAACCAACGCATGATACCGCGGTTCATCACAGCCTAAAACCCTCAGTAACACCCCTCTGTGCCCATTAGTACTGCTTAGTCAGTGAAGTTCGCATCCTTCGGCCATAATGGGTGAACTATACCAACACAGCCACGCTCATTTAGTAGAGTTCGCCAGCTTAGTTCAGTTTAGCGTTGGGGTTACGGTGCAGTCGCTGTGTTGTGTAGCGCGAGGTGCAAATGACACAGGAGGGTGAACTTTGCCAGTGCAGCATTAGTAGTTCATTGTGGTAATGGTGCAGTCACTGTGTTGTTTAGACAGTTGTAGTGCATTTACGTGAGGTGCAAATGACACAGGAGGGTGAACTTTGCCAGTGCAGCATTAGTAGTTCATTGTGGTAATGGTGCAGTCGCTGTGTTGTTTAGACAGTTGTAGTGCATTTACGTGAGGTGCAAATGACACAGGAGGGTGAACTTTGCCAGTGCAGCATTAGTAGTTCATTGTGGTAATGGTGCAGTCGCTGTGTTGTTTAGACAGTTGTAGTGCATTTACGTGAGGTGCAAATGACACAGGAGGGTGAACTTTGCCAGTGCAGCATTAGTAGTTCATTGTGGTAATGGTGCAGTCGCTGTGTTGTTTAGACAGTTGTAGTGCATTTACGTGAGGTGCAAATGACACAGGAGGGTGAACTTTGCCAGTGCAGCATTAGTAGTTCATTGTGGTAATGGTGCAGTCACTGTGTTGTTTAGACAGTTGTAGTGCATTTACGTGAGGTGCAAATGACACAGGAGGGTGAACTTTGCCAATGCAGCATTAGTAGTTCATTCGGGCCGATCGTCGGGGGTTCTCTCCGGGTACTCCGGCTTCCTCCCCCTCTGCTTAAGCCTTTGGAAATGTTCAGCCCACCAAATTTGAAAAATAAATGCAATTCTAAATTTTGAAATTCAAATAAAAAATTATCTGAGCTGACCCTTCGCACCACGTGAGTGTAATGTGTTTATAAATGTCCAGTGTGTGAGAGAATGCGTGTGATTCACATGAGTGTGCGTGTTGGGTTCACTTCGCGGCGCTTTGAGCCAATTCATGAAATTGGGTAGAGCGTCTATACAATACTCAGTAGTAGTAGTAGTAGTAGTACCCCATTAGTCGAGCACACTACCAACTGTTCCACTAACCACCCTACACTTTAGGGCTACCAGCGAACAGCTTGTTCTGTTGCTCACTGTAAGTTATGACACTTAACTCATGCAGGTGGTGATCCCACTCTGCGGAGAGGAGCATTCCCAGAATGCCTTGGAGCTGCTCCAGACAGCTGCTGCGGAGATGGAAGGCGGAGAGGGACAGTCGACGGCCTCTCAGAATGAACAAGGCATCCTCCATCTCAGCGTCCCTCGCTTCAGAAAGAGGATATCATTCTACACACCGCCTGCTGAAAGCCTGCACGCCGTTTTAGATGCAGCCAAGGTCGCAGACAATGTGATGTTCATCATGTCACCACACACGGAGCTGGACGAACGCACTGAGTTTCTCTTCAGCTGTTTAATGGGCCAGGGAATGCCATCAGCAACTTTCGTCTACCACGTAAGTCAGTTGAAATCAGGATATCAACTTACTCATGGATTTTTGGTGTAACTTGACTTTGAGATTAGCTCAGGAGAAGTGAAGAAAGGCTGTCGCTCTGAGCAGTTCTTGAAACCCAGTTGCATGAAAATTCCACAGCTATGTTCATTGTTGATACAGTTTCAGATTGTGAGATTTTTGTTCAAATGGTACATTTGAATAAACACATAACTCAAGGTGTTGCATGAAAATTCATATAAAACTGACCTCCATATGGCGCAGTGTTTATCACTTGTTGAAACAAGCCATCAGAGGACTACATGTATTATGTTGACATTTACAGAAATAAGAGTTTTTTCCCTAGATAATATTGATTTGTTGTGTGTTACAGGGTATGGCGACCTTGCCAGTGAAGAAAGTTGCTGATACAAAGAAGGCCTTGCAGAAGGTGTTTGAAAACAGGTAAAGTGTGAAACCTTGATGCGCGTTGCTCATTTTTCCACAGTTTGCACTCTGTTTTGGGAATAACTTCAAAACCATGGAAAAATTTTTATGCATAAAAAAATGAAATGGGCATATTTAAAAACAATTTTTGCCAATTTCAGGGGACTTACATGGTTCAACCAGTTGAGCCTTATGCTCGAAATCGGAGTGTCAGGGGTTCAAATCTTGACAGAGCTGAAATTTGCACAGACTTCTTCCTGTGCCCCCATCTTTTAAATTACCTTCGCAGTAGACAGAAGATGTGAAAGCTCAAAACGTACAGACATACACACGCCCCTCCCCCTCATTTCCATGACTTGATGTTACATGTATCATGAATTTGATGATTTGGTCAATGTGTCTCCTTTCCACTGATGCAGATTCCCTGACGCAAAGTTGCATGCCCTTGACAAGACACAAGACGCCCAGGTGGTGCTGCGACATCTGACTGACGGGAAGCTCAAGTCTGTGCATTACCGCGAGAAGCGCCCTCACCTGGTTGCAGAAAATATCTCATTTGAGGCAGAGAGCGCTGAGGTAGCTGTTTTACCATTGTTATTTTTATTGGAATGGATCAGTTTGTGCGAGGCATTGGGTGAGTGGATGAGTGGACATGGCTGCCAATAATTTTTTCAGGCTGGGGAATTGTCAGACATTTGGCAGTTTCAGTCAAATTTCCTATCCTTTCAGCCAAAAAAGTTTCAGCCGAAGAAAGGAAGGGGAGAAAGGTATCATGTAACAGTATATACGGGGCTTCAGTATTGAAGGCTTGCATATATCAGTAGCAAGGCAGTAAAAATTTAACTTCTGGGTGCCAGTAGAGGCTACTAAATGCCTTTAAAAATGCTAAAATTTCTTTTCTTAAGTGGGGCGTTGCCCCTGTGGTCCCACAGTAGTGCGCTACTGCTGCACCCCCGCCTAGGTTTCAGTCTTTTTTTTTCCTTCAGCAATTCCCCAGCCTGTTTTTTAGCTGCATGTCTTCATCAAAGATTAACTGTGTCCAATGGTGGTGGTGGTTGGGTCCCGGAAATATGAATTGCAGGGTAGACACGTCTGTGCATGGAAGCACGTGGGTGTTTCAAGCTGTGACTGACTTTGGTTAGCATTTACACTACACTGTAACACAAATTTATACAAATAATGCTGTTCATGTATTGACGGCAGACACCATGTCATGACAACTTGAAGGTGACCTGTATCAGTAGATGTGACTGTCTCCAGGCTACAGTTGGTACCATGAAAGTGTCTGGCTACCTGCGTGGTGCTGCAATGTCTGTCAACCGTCTGGTTTACCTTGTGGGCGGAGACACCTACCAGCTGTTACAGATCGACTCCGTCCCCGACCCCCACCCACTGGTCTTGAAACCAGGAAAGCAACGGACACACGGCAAAGGCGTATGTACTGCTACTGAGATTTATCATATGTGTCAGGTAAAAAATGGAGGTCAACCCACGAATTGCCCTACGGGGATAAATATGACCCATGTCATTTTTAAAATGACTTTTAAGGTTTTTTTTACTGCCATGTGCATGGCTGAAATTTTGAGCTACAGGACTGTCAACCTGTCGCCACACATGTCAAAGTTGTTCGGTGATTTTCACACTGTGTCCCGTACAGAGTACACCTCCTACAAATGTTCTTGTGTTCCTGTGTCCTGTAGGGTGTGGATGTGGAAATGGACGACACCAGCGTGACCGTGCTAGCAAAAGCTGATCCGCAGAAGCAGGAGTCGCTGCAGTCGGAAGTTGAACCTGATCCCATGGAAGGGGAGCAGACGTGGCCCACAGAGGAAGAGCTGGCTGAGGCAGAGAGTCAGTAACTCTGTGATCTGGTTTAAGAATGGCAGTGACCCTTTCACCCAGATTTTTCTCTTTTTTTATTTTTATTTTTCTTTAATTTTTTTTATTTTTTTTTGCTGCCCCAACTTTTTGCCAGCTCCAGCAGCAATCCCTCCCAGGTCATGGGAGGAAACCACAGATGACTTGAAAGCTGGGGCAATTTTACCCTTTTTTACCCATGTATTCTTTTCATTTTTCATTTCTTTAAAAAATGAGAGGAAAGAAAACCAGAACTTGTAATATCAGTGCTCAAAGTTTCGGGCATGGGTCTTCAATACGCTATTGGTACTGTCAGTGTTACTCATGCATAAGGTCAGAAGAATATAAGTTAAAGTCAAGCCCGCGCATATATATTTCGTACGACACACATGCATGCGCTTCTTTGTATATCATTTTTTCTACCGCCACCTGTCCCCTCCCTCATTTCCTGTACTATACCCGTGTCGTTGCAGATAATCTTCCACGGAAGAAGAAACTGCCAAAGGGTTTTTCAGAGTACCAGTCAGCTTGGATTGTCAGTGATGATGAGGTGAGGCTTATTTATGAGTTCTTGTTTGTTTGGGTGTGTGTGTGAGTGTTTCACTTTAAAGTGCAGGGTTGCACATTTTCCACAGCTTCTATAGGACAAAGTGTCCTGGAAACAGCAAAGTGATAGGACACAGTGTCCTGGCCACTTAATGGCAATAAAAATTTTAATAGGACAAATGTCCGCTTGAGGTGGGAAAAATAGGACATTTGAAATTTTTATAGGTCAATGTCCTGGGACCAACTTAAATGTGCAACCCTGAAAGTGTGTCATCGTTTCGCCCAGTGGTTGACTACAAGCCGATTGTCTGTTGCTACTGTCAAGATGTGGTGTATGGCCGTTGAGGCGGTGTAAAGCAACCCATGCATTCAGACTGACGAACCATTCACGCACACTCACGCACACCATGCAGGAAACGAACATGACGAACAACATGCAGGTTACCAGTCAGGAGAACTGCAGGCGGACTGCTTGGGTTTAATCCCTTGTAGAAGACACACACATGCACTCGCTCATCCATTTTCGCCATTCTCTCACACACTCTCACGTCATTCATGTCATGGCCATGAGCCAGTGACGACAACAGGCGCGGGTTCACAAACTCAACTTTCATCAAAGTACTTTTTTTTCCATTTCAGTCTTGCACCTGTTGGATGTACTGTTAGAAATCCATTACATTGTTCCAGCTATTCAGTTTATTTAATTTATTGCAGTATATTTCATTTTGTTAAAACTGTTTCTTCAGGAAGATGATAACAGCGGTGATGATGAAGATGAAGACATGGCCCCCGTGGAGCAGTCAGAGTCCGAGTCCAGTGAGGAAGACGAGGATGATGAGGAGGAAGGCTATGAAGCTGTGAGTGATGTGGCAGTGAAATTCAGCTTTTTGTCTTTGATTTGTAATGTGCTGCTTTTGCAGCAATTTATCACGTTGAAAGAAACGGATGTTTTCAATATAGTTCTTTGGAGACAAGATGCAGTTGCATGACTTAAAATCTTCCACCTTTTGGCAGATTTCCACCTTGGGATAAAAATGCCCCCCCCCCCCCCCCCCCCCACACACACACACACACAAAGTGTGTTTCCTTCTCGGAAGCACTTACTACTACTACTACTACTAAGGCCCATGGCTCCAAGTGGAGCATAGGCCATCGACGACCCTTCGCCATCGCACTCTGTTCTGGGCTACTCTTGCCACTCCAGTCCAGTTGGTTCCCTGCTTACATAGCTCTGCCTCAGTGTCCCGCTGCCAGCTGTTGCGAGGCCGGCCGGCCTTCCTTTTCCCCTGCGGGTTCCATGTCAGTGAAGCACTTGCAATCATGTCAAAATGCAGATGTTTATTTTTTTTTTCTTTCTTTTTCTGTTTTTAATTCCGCAACTGGGAGCACACTTCCAGACACCCCTAGTATAACGCGTCTTTCCTGCAGACACATTCTCATGGTTTTGCTGTACACTTTCCCTCCATGCACCAAAATGCACAGATTTTGGTTGCGGTTTTTTTTTTTTGGTTTTTTTTGGTTGTTGTTGTTTTTTTATTCCGCAACTGGGAGCATACTTCCAGACACCCCTAGTATAACGCGTCTTTCCTGCAGACACATGCTCGTGGCTTTGCTTCACACTTGCCCTCCATTTTAAGCCCTGCAGTTTATGATGTAGTGGCATCGACACCTGCCAAGAGCATGAGCGGTCAGGGGTTCGAGTTCCTTGACATGCATCACACTTTTCAGCTGTAGCATGAGGCAGTGTTCAGTCGGGTTGGTTCTGCATACTTGCAGTGTGTGAGAAAATATGCGTGATTGACCTGATCTTTTCCACATTGGTTTGTGATTTCAGATGATGACAGAAGGGGAAGATACAGACAAGTATGACGCAGGGTTCAATATGGATGAGGAGCAAGAGATGTAAGTGGGTGTTCCTCTTCGTAAAAGCAGAAACTTACTGTCGTCTACATTCGTCAGTACTATTACATGCGCAGTTTGCTAGGGGAGCCGGGGTGGCCGAATGGTAGAGCGTTGGACTTCTAATGCTCAGGTCGTGAGTTCGTATCCCGGCTGGGGCCAAATATTTGTGCTGGCTTTTTCATCGTTGCCCCGTCTTCGATATCACCCGTATGTGGTGGAAAAGGACGTCAAACATCCCACCCACCCCCTGCATAGTTTGCTGGTGCTGCTGTTTTGTTCTGTTTTTGTTTTATTGTTGTTTTTTCCCCTCCATTGTAATTGCACAATCTTTACCTGTTGCAGGTTAGAAAAGATGAAAGACGAACGCCAGCACGTGATGTTTCCTGACGAGGTTGACACTCCACATGATCTGCCTGCTAGAGAACGCTTCGCAAGGTAAAGGGCACCACATTGACATCGTCATGGACTTTTGGCGTAGAGAAAGGGTTTCCTGTGCAGAGTGGGATGCTATAGATTATGAACCACCTGGGGATAGGGCAGAGTTGCTGCGTGGTGTAGTGGCGACTGTCTCAAACATTGTTCCGTTTGTTTGTTTGTTTGTTTATTGGTCTAGCCTCAGTTTTTGACTCACTTGTGTAACAAAGTGAGTCTGTGTACCAAACCCTCCCTCGTCTATGTGTCGTTTGTCTGTGACAAACTTTAGCATTGGTTTTATCTCAGGAATTATCAGTACATGTAGTAGAAATACCAAGCGTAGCACAGGGGTAGTTCAACCACTTCAACCATCTCCCCCAATTCTGTGGATGCGCATTGTGCATGTGACTTCACAACTTAAGGAAGACTAACATATGATGCAAGCGGAAGAGGACTTGGGCTTGTATGTACAAGTTTGTCAATGTGTGGTTGTCACATCTTGCAGGTATCGCGGGTTACAGAGTTTCCGCACATCTCCCTGGCACAAGGACGAGGAGTTGCCACCGGACTACGCACGCATCTACAGGTTCAGCAACCTCAAACTGCTGCAGAAAGAAATTCTCAAACGAGAAGACCCAGATGCAGTTCAGGTGAACATATTACTAGATACTGGTTTAATTACATGCATGCACTTGTTCAGAATGAAACACACTGCCAGCATGTTAGTAAAGGCAGACTTTTCAGCTGAACATTTAGCCAGTTAGGAGTAATTTTGTGTTGTCTGTTGTCCCCTTAGCATGGTTTGAGTATTTGGTGACCTGTGGACTTGGAGAGAAGTCCACTTTCTGTTCAGTTAACGCACGCGGTCAGAGAAGGAAGTGGTGAGATCGAAAACTCACAAACAGGACTGTTGGAAGGGCTACTATATATAGCCGACCACATGGCCGGCTTAGAAACGTAAGCAGAGTGTGTGAGTGTGGCGCGACCGACACTGTAGGGCAGGTGAGCGCACCAGGCGATTGACGTACAAAGGGTTAAAATCACCAAACTGCACAGATTTTAGTCTGCCTTAAAAAAACAAAAACAAAAAAAAAACAAAAAAAAATGAGGCCGCATGCCCCCGACACCCCTATTCAATTCAATTCAATTCAATAAATCTTTATTGTCCCAAAAGGGCAATTTGTTTTGCGGCTGTAAAATATATTACCTATAATGAAAATAAAAATAAAACAAGATAGGGTATTAAGCTGGATTAAATTAATTAAACGGTAAGTAAAAACAACAGCATTTTTCGTTATATACATATATCACAAATCCTCACTCAGTCCCTCCCTCCCCCACCCCCCTGCTCCTCTCTTCAAAAGGCACAGCCACCACACCCTCACGCACGCACCCAGCACACATTTAGTATGCACTAAACATGCCTATGACTTGTGGCTTTGCCACATTGTCACTAAATCTAGTATATATGCTACACACTTTTCCGCCTTTTAGATCATTGAGATTTTTAGATCATTTTAGATCATGTACCATTTTAAACTCTACTGGAGATGCTGCAGTAGCAGGCGATCTGTGTATCACCTCAGGGAGCTTAAACCAAATATAAACAGCAACCTTTCAGTATCAGCGTTTATGTATGTTTCTCTGTGTGCCTCCACCACCCCTTTCGATTGACATCTTTAATCAGATGGAGTCAAGTCTTTGGCTTCTCAAACCAGTGCCAGGATTAATGATAGACCCATTCAAATTTATGGCTTAAGTATGTATGTACCATGAATGGTGCTGATAGCAGTCCTTGTCTTTGTTACAGCCTGGCCAGTACATTACAGTCCATGTTGCCAACGTACCAAAGTCGTTCATGGGTATGTATGCTTCTTTCAGTGGCTGTTCAGCTTGAGTGCCTAGTTCCACGTACGTTGCAGCATCATGATTTGGGTTTATCCTCATGATTTAAAAAAAAAAAAAAAAAAAGTATCCACTTCCTTATTCCAGTGTTTCTCATCAAAAGCAGACACCATGTGAGTCATCAGGTTTCTTGCAGAATTCACATTAACTTCTCTCGCTTACCTTGGATATTATCATGTGGTAGAGTCATCATGTTTTTTTGCAGAATTCACATTAACTTCTCTCGCTTACCTTGGATATCATGTGGTAGTAAGCAAATGTGCAGCTGGTCAGTTGTCACTAGTAAGTGTAACCATTTACAAACTGAAATATGCTAGCATTAGTACTAAGTAGAATCACAGCTTTCCACGGGGCCCGTGCAGGTTATGGAATCCTGGAAAAGTCATGGAATTTGAAAATAGCTTTTCCGGGCCTGGAAAAGTTATGAAATTATCTCAAGAGTCATGAAAAGTCATGGAATTTCAGAATTTTATGGAAGCCATATTGAGCCAAGCAATGAGACGGTCAGTTTGGTGATTACTCACTGGACTGTTCGCCAAAATTACCAAGAAAGTACCTTCCCATAAGGCTAATGGCTAACTCTGAACATTGGTCTTGCTGACTGCGATAACTTGGATGAGCCCAGAATTTCTACCCTCGCATGTGTCAGTGTGAAAGAGGGCGAGGAAGGTGTCATGAAAAACTGGAGAGTTGGCCTGGAAAAGTCATGAATTTTTGAGACTGTGAACCTGTATGGACCCTGTTTCCACCTCACCACTGCTGCCTGTCTGCTGTCGCAGGTTACTGCTTATATCCATCTTCTTCATCAATGCTTATTATTTGCACTGCTTCTGTTTGTTGTATTCAGAGAACTACAAGCCTGGGGAACCAGTCGTTTTGTTTGGCATGCTGCCCTACGAGCAGTGCATGTCAGTCATTCACTTCGTCATCAGGAGGACAGCCGGGTTCACGCAAACCATTCGCTCCAAAGACAGGCTGGTGTTCCAAGTTGGTTACCGCCGGTTCTCCGCTTGCCCGATTTTCTCTCAACACACAAGTGGGGATAAACAGAAGGTATTGTTTTCTGTCAATTGCGTTTGAATTTTGTTTTTGTATCAAGTCCTTTTGCCTCAGCACATGGCTCTTGCGAGTTAACCAGTTCACTCGTGTTTATCGGTGCAGATCTAGTGATTGCACATATCGATGATGTGTAATATTGGCGGAGCTGGACTTTAAGATTGGCACAGGATGACACGCATTATACAGCTGTTCTCAAAATCCACTTACACCAAAATGCCACCACAAGATAGATATAATTATGTGACCCATTCTGGCGAAAGGGACCATAAGTCGCGCTAGGCCAAATGCCGCTACAGGCGAAAAGAGTGCCGGGGGTCAGTATGGCCGCCTTATGAGTAGCCAACTTCAACTGCTGATAACTCTGTCAATTTTAGTAGTGCGGCTTTAATTCTTATATTGAATTAAACTGCATAACCAGTAGATTGCAGTGATGTACATATCTCAAAATTGATAAGTTTCAACTTACGGTCCCTTTTGTTAGAACGGGTCAGATGTGGAAGAGAAATCAGTGGTGATGTGGCAGAATTTGTTCTCCAAGGGAAGTAACAGTTGTGCTATTGTTACCTCCTTCCCTTTCTTTGTGGAAGTGTGTCAAGGTCACAGGCATCATGTAGAATGCTACAATACAGAGATTGCATGTTGTTTATCATGTTCATAATGAAGTCTGTCCTATATGGCCGCATGTAATGGATTAAGATGGTGTGTGTATGTGTGTGTGAGACTAACTACATCATGTTCTCTATTTTTACCAGTTCGAGAGGTACCTGCCTCAAGAAGGCGCAGTTGTGGCGACCATGTTTGCGCCCATTATGTTCGGCCCAGCTCCTGTCCTGGTCTTTACACCTGGTAAGTCGTATCCACATTATCGTACGCCTTCTGTTTTACAGCTTCTACCAGATAAGTTATTCCTTAGTCCAAGTACGGGCAGCTGGAAGCTCGGTGAAGGCATAAAACTTATAAATACATGTAAAACAGAAAACAAGCTTTGGAGGAAACTGACGTCTCACATGACCGTACCAGCTAACAATAGCAAAACCTCTGCAGTCATGACTGATGATGGAAAGGTGTGATGGTAGGAGAAATGGAACTTGGAATACCTGTGGGTGATAAATCGAGAGGGCAAAAACCTGCCACGCACCTGGCCTTTCTGGTATTGTGTGGATTATGTAGGCACGTTTCCCGGTTGCTTGACTCAAAGTGCCGCACGCTCAATACGACACGCATTTGCAAGTGAGTCGCGTGCATTCTCTCACACACGTTACAATCACATTGTGCTAGTGGTCTACTCAGCTTTTTAACTTTTGGATTTCAGAATTGCGTTTATTTCGAATTTTGTTGGCTGAATGTTTCCAAAGTAGGGGAGGGGGGAGCTGGAGAGAACTGACAGTGATCGGCCCTAACGAAAGGGTGCCACAAAATTCTTTGCCCCAAGTGGGGCTCGCACCATCAACCTCTCACACTGGTGACAGGAGACATTACCTCTACACCATCGACCCCCCCCCCCCCACCCTCCCACAGAGACTGATAAAGTCACTCTTGAAATGTTTGAGATGTGTTTGTGCTGTGATGATAACACTTACTCAACAAGGCATCTCACTTTTCTTCTGCTCGCTTCAGGTCAGGATCAGCTCGTAGCAACTGGATCACTTCTGTCCGACAACCCTGATCGCATCATTATAAAGCGCGTCGTGCTCAGTGGTGCTCCCTTCAAGATCAACAAACGTACCGCCACCATCCGCTTCATGTTCTTCAACAGAGGTGGGTAACTAGTTGGTGGAGGGGGGGGGGGGGGGGGGGGGGGAGACAATCTTTTTCCACCAATCTTTTCCATCTGTCAGAGGAACATTTTGGAATCAGTTTATTAATTAGTCCTACTCTGTTTTCCATCAGTTTTATCTAACCACTAAATTCTGCTTGGTTGTATGTGTGTGTTTGTTTGTTTGTTTTTGGTTTGTTTTTTGGTGGTTGTTTTTTTTTTTTTTTTTTTTGGGGGGGGGGGCTAGCCATTCTGTTTTTAGATCATTGCATTTCATCATGCAGAAGCATACACTGACCAAGGCCAACATACACAACATAACTACATGGGTAGCACGCTCCTTTTCTTGTCGGTGTAAATAAGGGGTAAATGTTTACTTTGTCCGTTTCTTTGTCCTTTTGTTCTTAACACTTGTCCTGCCTTTTGTTTCAGACGACATCCTTTGGTTCAAGAAGATTGAGCTGAGGACCAAGTGGGGACGACGTGGTCGCATCTTGGAACCTCTAGGTAAGTATCACGTCCATTTTGAAGGGAGATGTTGTGCGTTTGAAGCAATATATATTGCGCAGGGTCATTGGCAAGTGATGACCAAAATGATGACCATGCACACACACACACACAGGTACACACACACACATACAGGTATACACACACACACACACAGAGGTACACACACACACACACAGAGGTACACACACACACACACACACACACACACACACACACACAGAGGTACACACACACACACAGAGAGGTACACACACACACACACACACAAATTGTAGTACTAGTAGGAAGCTTGTTCTGGGAAAAATATTGCGAAGAAAAGGTATATATAGGTGTATGTCAAATAGCACAGTTTGCAAGGCAAAGCTGGTTATATTTCTGTCTGTTGCAGGCACTCACGGGCACATGAAGTGTTATTTCAACACACAGCTCAAGTCGCAGGACACGGTACTGATGAATCTTTACAAACGACAGTTTCCCAAGTGGACCTACAGTCCCAGTGTTCCGACACCCATGCCACTCAGCAGAGCAGACGAAGAATTGGAGGGAGCGGCATATCAGATGTTCGATTAGACTGATCAGCCTGCAGTGGAAAATGTGATACTAGTGGTACCTAGTTTGAAGTGGCACAATCAAAGATTCAGACCTGTGTAGGGCGGACATACGAGGGACTGGCTGGTGTTCGCCTTATCCATGTGCCTGTCTAGGCAAGTTTTATGTAGTGTGTGTGTGAGCTTTGCTGATTGTGCGCAACGGGATTGTTGGTGAAGTCGTGCAACCATGGATTGCAACCTCCCCCTGTGTGATTTCATTGGTGGTGGTGTCGGCTCGCACATTTACATCCACATCCGCAACTATGGGAGAATACTACTAATTAAATTCGTTTGAACGCAACAACTGTCCATAATCCACGCATAGTGAAACCGAGTGTCTGAAACTGCTTCCGTTTCCCCTTACGCAGTGTGTGTACTTCTCCTCACAGTACCTTCATCTTCTTTACAAGTGTTTAGTCTTAAAACTGGGTTGTTGCATGCACCTGTGTACATGTATTTCCGATGTGTGAGAGAGAGAGAGAGGCAAGGATGAAAGCAGTGCTTGTATATATATATATATGTTGACCAAAGTAGTGACTGTGTACATGCTGTATTTAGGTTGGCATCATCACTTTGGTGTGTGTAAATAATGTACATCAACAAACTTGTCAAGAAATCTGAATTAAAACTACACTGCGTAATTATGATTTATGTGTGTGTGTTTGAGTGAGAGTGTGAGTGATGACCTACCAGAGTGAGTGTTGGTAACACACCAAGTCCTGAGCAGAAAGAAAACTACACAAACTACCAGGTATATACAGGGTTTATTTACAACAGCAGCACAGATCATGATCAGTACATGACAAAAAGCATAATAAAAGAGAACAGAAGTGAACGACCATCGTTGCACATTATCCCTCCTTCATGTTCTTCTCAAACATGTCTCTCAGCAGGTCTAAACTTCCGGAATAACGAGCTTCATTCAATATGCCAGCTGCCCGCCACCTGCAACATCAGCACAGAAAAAGGTTACATAAAGTGCAATGCACAACACAAAGGTTACATGCAGCACAATGTACCAGCATGGAGATGCGTACAAACCTACGTTCTCGTGGGCTGAAAGACAGCTGCAAATAGCATATTTTCTAAACACACAGAGAAACAAAACAGCAATGCAAGTAATAATAAACTCGGCATCTTACACAGACTACTCAGTCAATTATGTAAAGGCCGTTCTTAACCGGGCGGACTTTAGGTTCGCGAACTAGGTTTGAGGAGTACGACGAACTAGGTTCGCGCACGTTGTTTCTTAATCGACCAAATACTTGTGCGCAAAACCTGGTTCGAAAGGTTTGCCGAACTAGGTTCGAGGTCTGCACAGCGTGTGGTGGGAACCCTCGCGATCCTTTGGCCGATCCTGCACTCTGATTGGCTGCTCGGGGAGAGCTGTTGTGCGCATGTACAAAGTTGAGGAAAATGGCGGACTGCATGGTGGCTATCAGTCGACTCACTTCACATTTCCCTCTCTTGCGCTCTTTTCCTCTTTTCTCCTCTTCCTCGGCTTCCAAGAGTTCACTCAAAACAATAACTACCGCAAATGCCTGGTCGTCTCGATCTACGAAGGCGGCCATTTTGGTTGTTTACGATTGTCTCAACTTCCGAGTCCGCCTTGTTCGGGCGATGACGTATGCATATCATTAACGGTCGGTTAAGAACTGGTTCGTCCGAACCTCTGGAACTACGTACGTGTGCGCGCTGGCCCTGTTCGTATACAATACTCAGTTCGCCGAACAAGTTCGCCGGACTGGTGGTTCGCCCGGTTAAGAACGGCCTTAACAGTTACTAGCGTCACTGAGACCTCGATAAAGACCAGGTGAATGTTAGTTCACAATCAGTGTCCTGCTGGACGGCAAAGAAGACACAACACTACAACAAAGACTTGAAACATGAAGCAAAACCAACTAATTCTTGAAATAAAGGAAAACCTCAGAATCAGACCATGCACCAGGAGATCCAGTTCAGAAACCAGCCGAGGCAAGCGGGATTTTTCCGACCTAGGTCAGTTATTACCTAGAGCAGGTGTTTTATTGGCCCAATGGGGAAAATGCAGTTGCCACACAGCCAAGACTCGCCCACTTCACGGGTACAACTTCGAGGGTGATTCCCCTGCTATGACACATCTCATGAAGTGGATAATTACAAGGCCGGCATAACAGATGCCTAGTTCCTGGGCCCTGTTATCAACGGGATATTTATGACAGAAAGCGTGGCATGCGGCCCTGTCATGCAGTCTCAACCACACGGACCTCCACAGCATCATCAGACCATTATCCTCATCCTCATGCATAATAAAAATTGCCCCAGCTTCCGAGCCGTCCGTGGATTCTGGCAGGAGTGGAGGCAACAGGAAGATAAATAAATAGTCCGTGGATTCTGGCAGGAGCGGAGGCAACAGGAAGATAAATAAATAGTCCGTGGATTCTGGCAGGAGTGGAGGCAACAGGAAGATAAATAAATAGTCCGTGGATTCTGGCAGGAGTGGAGGCAACAGGAAGATAAATAAATAGTCCGTGGATTCTGGCAGGAGTGGAGGCAACAGGAAGATAAATAAATAGTCCGTGGATTCTGGCAGGAGTGGAGGCAACAGGAAGATAAATAAATAGTCCGTGGATTCTGGCAGGAGTGGAGGCAACAGGAAGATAAATAAATAGTCCGTGGATTCTGGCAGGAGTGGAGGCAACAGGAAGATAAATAAATAGTCCGTGGATTCTGGCAGGAGTGGAGGCAACAGGAAGATAAATAAATAGTCCGTGGATTCTGGCAGGAGTGGAGGCAACAGGAAGATAAATAAATAAATAAGAGAAATACAGGAAAAAGAGAAGCTGACTTACGTGTTCCTGATCTGTTTCCATCTCACCATGTGATCCAGGAGCAGTTGCTCTGGGGGTGGGGCTTCATCAGGATTCTGCATCAAACAAACAAAAGCCAAAAAACCCCAATAAACATAAAGTTAGAAAATCCTTCATTTAGAGGACAGCATGGGCTGCTGTTTCAGCTTTTAAACTTGCATGTATTTCTTTCACTGCGCTGTCTGAAGCTTCAGTTTTACACAAACTACAAAGTTCACCCTGTGTTATTCTCAAAGTCAAGTTACACCACAATTCCATATTCCTCGCAAGTGACTGAGGCAACGGGACGTGTCTGAAGTACCTGATGAACGATCAGTCTCTCCTCAGGCTGCGGCAGGGGTGTTGGTATCCGGCAGTTGATGTTCAGTGCCGTGTACTCATCCTTCACTGGTTGTGGCAAATGGTAAATGTCCGGGAAATGGTCCATACCCTGATAACGTACAGGTACATGTAACTTAAGTTTACAAGACCATCACATATAATGGTATATATATGTACATCATACCTGCCAAACACACGTATCATTGTTTTTTTCCATGCGTTCATTTTTTTTTTTTTTTTTTTTTAGATCCCTTTCAAGAAATTCAGGCTGCGTCCCCCCGGGGAAGTGCGTTGCCACAGTGCAGCACCACCCAATACCTGTCCTATTTATTCTCAATCTTGTTGATGGAAGAAAGCCAGATAACCAGGAGAGAAACCACCCGATGAGCAGCCCAGTAGCCAGGAAAAACTGGTACGTGTATCACAAACATGTACTACAAGCTCAACCTGGGCTCGACCCCATGCTTTGCCATGACAGAGGTGACGGTCATTCAGAAGTGCAGTGGGTAAGTCCAACACACTACCTATGCTGAGAAGCAATCAACAAAATACATATTCCTTATTTATGATAAAAGAGAAGCTGACAGATCATGCACCAATTCTACAGTGTTTGATCTCCAAAAGCACACCTGAAGATTGGAAAACGATTTTTGATGTTTAACAAAAGCGTTGCTAGCCACAGAAACTATTTACAGTAAATGACGTGAAAAATGACAGGCACAGGAAGTGAAAAAATAGGGGGGGGGGGGGGGGGGGGGGGTGCATTTTCAGCCCAAAACTTGGACACTCTGTCTAATACATAAGCCTTCAAGTTGACACAAGTTGACAGTTACCTGTGACCACGGGAAACCAAATGTAAAGCACAAAGTGAGACACACCTCCTCGTCCTGCGATGTCCCTGCCTCAAGTTCTGGTGACGGGGTACGCTGCCGACCATGAAGGTCACGGTTACCGGGCTGGTTGCGAATCCATGCGCGACAGATGGGATAGAGGGGAGAGTCCTCGTCAAACTGGGCCAAGTCAACACTGCGGTCAAACAGCTTCATCACATATGTCTCTGAAAATCACACCAATGCTGTGAGGCAGGTACAGAAATCATGAATGAGGTACAAAAGTGTCCACAGAAAACAAGGAATATGATTTCTTTTTCTATGACAACACAGCTGAATCACTCTCCTAAGGCCCTCCCCACCCCACCCCTTTTTTTTCTTTGGGGGGGGGGGGGGGGGGGGGGGGAATCTGAACTGAAAAAAAAAAAAATTTCAGACATCACCTCACAATTACCCTGACACGATTTTATGGAAGTGAGCAACTCTGTCAATTTCCTTCTTTTTTTTCTTTTTTTTGTATGTAACATTGTGAACATTTCATCTCTAGTGGTGCACAGTTAGCAAACTCAATTTCATGACTACTGCTGCTGCTGGTTCAAGTCTCAACGTACGCTGCTGGGGTCCAGACAACTTGTCTGGCGTGTCGTCTTTCCGCTTTCTCTTTCTGCCTTTGCCAAGTTTCCGCGGAGACTGTGCAGGTGACATCGTGCTGATCACAGAAGATAGAGAGAGCACAATGAGACATTAAGTTTTACCACATGCTTTGTTGAATATTGTTCTGCACGTGCAACTTGATTTAGATAGTCAGTGAGCAAATGTCTGCTAATTCTTAACTCAACCGTTCTCCCTGCCCGACAAAGACAAGATCCAAAGTATTAAATCTGAATGAATACAGACCATCCGCATGATTGCAAAGCCTTACATGTGTAATATGGAACCTTACTATGCAGATTTATACAAAGGTTAGCATGAACATAACTGTATGTCTGTAAACCAGGACAGTGGATTGGAAACATGTCTTCCCTTTCCTCTCTATTACATTCAAACTTGTCCAAAGCAAACAGTACAGGAGGGCAAGAGAACTTGGGGGGTGGGGGGGGGGGGAGGGTCTCAGGCATATGGTTGCTTATGCACATGGGGTCTCTTTTTTTAAACAATATCTTTTTACTGTTTGTCTGTACCCACCTGCCAAAATCTGGCTGCAAGCTGCCCTCTCCATCACTTGCTGTGCCACTGCTGGTGGTAAACAACAAAAAAATGTGAACAAACATAAACTGAACACTAGTCATGCTCTGATGCAAAATGACCAAAACAACTAAGTAGGGGGTGTGTGTGTGCCAGTGTGGTGTTGTTTTGGGGTTTTTTTTTTTACATCTCCCTCTACCACCACCCCCACCCCACTCTTTTTTTTTCTCCTTTCTTTTGTAGGATGTTTTACATTTGATTGCTTGCTGTGTTTGAGTTGCAAAGCCGAAAGTTGGACAGATCAGGAAACCAAAAGGAAACCTTTCTTTCTTTCCTTACTAAAGAGTACCCACCCATCATCCTTCTTCTCCACAAGATGCTGAAGGGTAGCACCAAGCCTTGACCGTGCAGATGCAACTTCTGCTGCAGGAAGTAAAAGTCAGTAAAACGGTTGCAAGAACAGCACATGCATACCCAACTGATACAACTACCCTGTCCTACAGCATTTTTTTCATTAGTTTTAGAACTTCCCGCTACTTCTAAACAGCCCATTGCACCAGTAGAAATTTCTGAACAAGAATTGTTTTGTGCAAACAACTGTTCAGCGTATTATCCCTTCTGAAAAGTCTTCATTACCTTTTAGGTGCTTGTGGTACAGAGACTGAACAAAAACTATCCCCCCTTGCATGCAGCCGCGATGAAGATGACAAGAACCCCATGCATTATCTATCAACTTGCCAGTCTCTTAGTGTGAAGTTGTTGCAGTATTAAGAAGATCCACGAAACACGAAAAAAGATCAATGTACCATGCTTATTTTTGCCAGACATTTTTCCAGTTGTAATGCGACCCAAAAGCGATTCGTCTAAGCCGCCATTACCGCATTGAAAACGAATAAAAGGTGGTCTGGAACAAGATTTAGACTCGGAAGTAACTATTCGCACGACAAGGCGGGTATTAGGTATGGTGACCCAAAAGTGTCATAAATTCATTTACATGTAATCGGTGACATCACAGCTGACAACAATGGGCAATACATTTTTACCACCTCAGCTTTATAAGATACGCGGTCACCAATACAGCTATGTGCTGTGCACTAGCTGACTGCGGTTATGCCGGGAACCGCAGTTGTCAGTGTAGGCAATGTTATCTTCCTTTGCATGTAGTTTCTTTTTCATTCTTAATCAGTTCCATTGCAAAACTGTTTTCGAGTGTAATCTCCCCTCTACTGCAAACCCTCTCTTCCGGAGACGGACGGACTGACTCCGTCTGCAAGACGTGAAAACTGTATGCTGTATGCCTGCTCACCACTGACTCCAGGGAACCTGATTCAACGTGGAGCTTCACATGAGGCAAGAGGCAATGCCCTTACCCGCTGAGCTAACGGGAAGTATGCCTTTTCCGCCATTGTCCTTATCACTACCCTATACGTCGTGATTTCATGTCGGTGTTGAGGTTGCTCCTCCTTTTGACAGTCTATGAGTAAATAAAAGCGACATAAAAGGGACAGAAACCACTTCACTTTGACAAGGGACGGCACAGGTCGACGTTTCGGCTTTCGCCTTCTTCAACAAATGGGACATAACTTCAACAAACAAACAAAAGGTAACTCTGCGGACGTACTGACATACATGGCGCGGGAAAAAAAAAAAAAAAAAAAAACGGTGGGCGAGAAAAGGACCAGAAAAAATAGTAAAAATATCACAACACCCATCCTTTGGTGACAAAAGACCATGGACTGTGTGAAAAAAAAAAATCTTGGGCAGAAAAGAACAAAAAAGAATAGTGAAAATTAGTCTATGAGTAGTTTTTGAGGAGGTTTGAGAGTCACAGCAGTACCAGCATCTGGCAACACCACTCATACTATGCGTCATCTACGGGCCGGGTAAAAGCTGTTTTCTGAGTGAAAAGAAAAAGAAACAAGATCGAATCCAGGAAAATGCAAAACTTGTTGATTCAGTTTTAAACAAACTGTTTGAGCTACTCCATGAAGATTTGCATACCATCTTTGATCTTTTTTACGTAAATCATGTAGTGAGGCTGGGGATCATTTTTCTTATTTGAACTGCTGTATTTAGACCCTCTGTCAGTAAGCGTGCCTTACTAGTAAAGTCTGGCTAAGTTGCATTTTTTTTTATAAGAAAAATGTTTTTCATTTTCCCCAGTGAGCAGATTTTTTTATTAACTTTTTTTCCCAGGTACACGAATCAGCCCTACATGGTCCACCCCTTGTCGTGGGGTAGTGGCTTGTGTACCTCAATGACCCAGAGAACTATGCCAGCAGGAGCACATGCTCCTGGCAGGGTCACCCAAGCTGGACAGGTCGAAGGGTAGAGGTCAGACGAATGTGGACCACCTCTCCAAGAGGCTAAACGGGTTTGCGTAGGGTTAACAGCCCTACCTGTAAAAAACACTAAGTTACAAAAGCATCGACAGCAACAAACCGAGACATTCACCTGGGCGAGGAAGGGTCTCCATCCCGGAGACCTATGACGCATTGCAGTGAAAGCCGAAAGGAAGCTGCAAGGCCGACCCCCCTTCTAACACCCAGGACAACAACGAGAGTAGCCACATGGAACATCAGGACAATGTATGAAGTAGGAAGGACCATACAAGTAGCAAGAGAGATGAAGAACTACAAGATAGGAGTACTGGGACTGAGTGAGACAAGGTGGCTACAGACAGGACAGCTGAGATTTTCATCGGGAGAGCAATTGCTGTACTCTGGACACACAGAGGATGGAGCCCCCCACACTGAGGGCGTGGCCCTGATGCTGGCACCGGAGGCACAGCGGGCACTCATCGGCTGGGAACCTGTCAACTCCCGCATCATCACAGCCAAATTCATCACCAAGAAAAAAGACATCAAGCTGAACATCATCCAGTGCTACGCTCCCACCAATGATGCGGAAGAGGAGAAAAAAGATGACTTCTACCAACAACTGCAGACAGCGATAGATAGAGGAGGAGCCAAGGACATGACCATACTGATGGGAGACTTCAACGCCAAGATTGGATCAGACAACACAGGCTACGAGGACACCATGGGAACACACGGACTGGGACAGATGAACGAAAATGGCGAGCGCTTTGCAAACTTTTGTGCCCAGAACCAGCTAGTGATAGGAGGCAGCATCTTCCCACACAAGCGCATCCACAAGGCCACATGGAGATCGCCGGACCACGTCACGGAGAACCAGATTGATCACATCTGCATCAGCCGGAAGTTCAGGAGATCGTGGCGGGATGTGCGCGTGATGAGGGGTGCCGATGTATCATCAGACCACCACCTTCTTGCAACAACATTGAGACTTCGGCTTAAGAGGCACACCAACGCCAACAACACACGGACCAGGTACAACGTTGGACTACTCAGGAACACAGACACACAAGCAGCATTCCGGATCAGCCTTTCCAACAGGTTCCAGCCACTGCAAGACCTGATAGAAGACAGTGAAATGGACATCGAGACACACTGGGAACACAGCAAGAAACTTTGGCACGACACATGCGAAGAGGTCCTTGGCAAGAGAAAGACCCAACATAAGGAATGGATCTCTGCTGATACCATCCAGAAGCTGAAAGTTAGGAAAAAGAAAAAAACTGCACTGAACACAAGCCGAACAAGAAGAGCTAAGGCAAAGGCACAGGAAGAATACACAGCAGCTGACAGAGAAGTGAAGAGGAGCACCAGAAAGGACAAGAGGGACTACATCGACAACCTGGCCAATCAAGCAGAGGAAGCAGCCCGACAAGGGAACCTAAAAGACCTGTACCAGGTGACCAAGAAGCTCGCGGGCAAATTTCAGCAGACAGACAAACCAGTGAAGGACAAGAACGGGCACCCACTGACAACAACTGAGGAACAGCTGAAGCGATGGGCAGAACACTTCAGGGAGCTGTTAAATCGCCCCATCCCTGAAACACCACCAGACATCCCACCAGCAGAGACAGAACTACCCATCAACTGCGACAAGCCCTCTAAGGCGGAGATCAGGAAAGCCATCATGACACTGAGAAATGGGAAAGCTGCAGGGCCGGACGAGATACCAGCAGAAGCCATCAAAGCAGACACAGAGACAGCCGTCAACATGCTGCACAGCCTGTTCAGCAAGATCTGGGAGAAGGAAGAGGTGCCAGCCCAGTGGAAAGAAGGGATCGTCATCAAGCTGCCAAAGAAAGGGGACCTCAGGGACTGCAGCAACTACCGAGGGATCATGCTCCTGTCAGTGCCAGGCAAGGTTCTCAACAGAATTCTACTGGAGAGGATGAGAGAGGCAGTCGACCCCATGCTCCGAGACCAGCAGGCGGGCTTTCGCAGGAACAGGTCCTGCGCTGACCAGATTGCCAGCCTACGCATCATTGTGGAGCAGTCACTGGAGTGGAACTCCCCTCTCTACATCAACTTCATAGACTATGAGAAGGCTTTCGACAGTGTAGACAGAGAGGCGCTGTGGAAGCTGCTAAGGCACTATGGAGTTCCCGGGAAGATCATCTCCTTGATCCAGTGCACCTACCAAGACATGAGCTGCAGGATTGCCCATGCTGGCCAGTTGTCAGAAAGCTTCGAGGTGAAGACCGGAGTCCGCCAGGGATGCCTGTTGTCCCCGTTTCTCTTCCTCCTGGTCATCGACTGGATCATGAAGACCACTACAGCAGGCAGGAAAAACGGGATACAGTGGACACTCTGGACGCAGCTGGATGACCTCGACTTCGCGGACGACCTGGCGCTCCTGTCTCACAGCCACAGCCAAATGCAGGACAAGACTACGCGCCTGGAAGCCACATCAGCCGGAACAGGGCTCAAGATCAACAGGAAGAAAACCGAGCTGATGAAGATCAACACCACTGCCAACACACCAGTCACAGTCGGTGGAGAGCCCATCAGGGAGGTGGAGTCTTTTGTCTACCTGGGGAGTGTGGTTGATGGACAGGGAGGCACAGACCGAGACGTCACAGCCAGAATCGGCAAGGCAAGGGCAGCAATGGTCATGCTGAAGAACGTCTGGGCATCCAAAGTTGTCAGCATAAGAACCAAACTTCGCATCTTCAACTCCAACGTGAAGTCAGTTCTGCTCTACGGATGCGAAACATGGAGGACAACGAAGACGATGCAGCAGAAGATCCAGACATTTCTCAACACCTGTCTGAGGCGCATCTTCAACATCCGATGGCCAGAGAAGATCCGGAATGAAGAACTGTGGGAGCGAGCGGGGCAGGAACCAGTGGCCAAGCAGATCCTGCGGAGGAAGTGGGGCTGGATTGGACACACCCTCAGGAAGCCAGCATCCAG
The DNA here is from genome assembly GCA_018292915.2 of Batillaria attramentaria. Classification (NCBI taxonomy): domain Eukaryota; kingdom Metazoa; phylum Mollusca; class Gastropoda; family Batillariidae; genus Batillaria; species Batillaria attramentaria. Next base: position 505,241 of record JACVVK020000223.1, read on the forward strand.
CACCACACGCCAAGCCCTGACATGGAACCCGCAGGGGAAAAGGAAGAGAGGCCGGCCTCGCAACGGCTGGAGGCGGGACACTGAGGCAGAGCTATGTAAGCAGGGTACCAACTGGACTGGAGTGGCAAGACTAGCCCAGAACAGAGTGCGATGGCGAAGGGTTGTCGATGGCCTAAGCTCCACGTGGAGCCAGGGGCCTAAGTAAGTAAGTACACGAATCAGTTCTGCACCACAAAAGATTTTCCTCAATATTGGCTAAACGCTGAAACTAGAGAAATCTGACCATTTCTAGCTTCAAGTCACCTCAAAGAATTACACTCAAAGGCTTTTTTTTTAAAGTGAGCCTTAGGGAATACGAGACAGAGTACTTTGCGGAACGCGGTGACAGAATTTGGCATGTCGTCTTCCCGGTCTCGTCCATGGTTATACTTAGGTCAATGGTGTCATTAGTGTTGCATTCTCTACTATATCAATGCTTTTGGTTCCTCTCAAGGAACTGGAGACTGTATCTGCTGTCAATGGTTCCTCTCAATGCCAGTCCGACCCCGCTGCGCGGTTTTTGTTGTAAAAATACGAGTGGGTGGGTGTTTGGGGGTTTAACGTCCTTTTCCACCACATAAGGGTGATATCAAAGACGGGGCAACGATGAAAAAGCCAGCACAAATATTTGGCCCCAGCCGGGATACGAACTCACGATCCGCGCATTAGAAGTCCAACGCTCTACCATTCGGCATACGGCTGGACAAGCTGCTTTAGTTAACAAGAAAACTACAATCTTTCAGTTTAAGATTTAGTTGTTATCCAGAGTAAAATCGTCTTGCGGCATGTAAGCGTAATTTATTTTGATTGCTGCATTTAGTCAGTTTTGGGTTATTGTGTTCACGGAGGCGCAGGGGCCGGTACTGACTGTGCTGAAGCATCAGTCTTGGATCCAATCAAGATGATTCGTCACGAATGCGCGTGCTCCGTTGCGATTGTGACGTAAAAACACTTATCGTGACGTCAGTCTGTTGTATTGCGTCGTTGTACGTTCTACTGTCGAACGTCAGACATTGTGGTTCTTGTGACAGGTCAGAAGCCGTGTTGATACGCGCGACGACACGGTGCAGGCGACCTTGGCTATCGGATAGTTGTGTAAGTACAGGTTTTCCTTGGCAGGGATCAAGTTCCCAGACTGATTTCCGTGGTGTTGTGTTCTCTGTCACGAGCCGGCTACACCACTGAGTTGCGACTTGCCGCCATCCCCGCTGGCCGGCCCTTTCTGCCGTCGCTGTCTGCCTTCCGTGACACCCGCCCGTCCCTTCCTGCCTTCCTAAAAAGGCCTAAAGGGCTCGGGTGTTTGGGGGTTTATCGTCCTTTAATTTCCACCACATGCGTGGGGCTCGAGCATATCAGTCTTCAGGCGTCACTGATAGCGACTGAGAAATAAAGACGTGTGAATGGGTGGGTGTTTGGGAGTGTAACGTCCTTTTCCACCAAGTCAGTGTGGCTGATATCAAAGACCGAGCAACGAGAAAAAGGCCAGCAGAAATATTTGGTACCAGCCGGGATTCGAACTCACGACTGAAGTCAGTGACCCGAGCATTGAAAGTCCAACTACCAATCGGCCATCCCGGCCGGCTTCGAAATATGACGAAGAACAATAATGTGTGTGTGTGTGTGTGTGTGTGTGTGTGTGTGTGTGTGTGTGTGTGTGCGACAGTGTGTGTCAGTGTGCGCGCGACAGTGTGTGTGTGTGCGTGTGTGTGCAACAGTGTGTGTGTGTGTGTGTGTGTGTGTGTGTGCGCGCGCATGCAGTCTCTAATCAGTGTCAGATGAAATGAAAGTGTTGACATGTAAGCGCACTGACTTCACAGTTCACTCTATTTCGTGCCAGGCACGGCAGAACCTATCTTTGATATGCTAGCCGCGCCAGTCAACCCAGTATAGTGCTACATGTCTCGCGGCTGATGGAGACTGACGTCGGTCCTTCCTCATCGAGAGAACACAGCACACAGAGCCTCACTGTGACAGGCAACTCAACGTCTTCTCAGACTGGACATAGCAAAAATGAAGACCGTGGTGGAACCAAACGCTCCACGACTGACAGCGAACCTGGGCGCACTGTCTCAAGCGGCTCTAGGGCGGGCAAAAGTCTGGGGAGTGGGGCCCTTTCGTCCCAGAAATCCGCATCTACTAGTGACGTAGGCAGAAGCTGCGGACACCCCGGAAGAGACAGGGACTCGAGCAAGTGCCCAGCATGTGCTCACCCGTCCGACTACAACGACTTTTGGCTACCGGAGTTCAGACAGTTTCCGTCGATGCCTGTCAGAAAGGTATCTCAAAACACGAGAAACGCGCAAAACGTGAACGAAGTCTCGCTATCCGACATTTTGTTGTTGTTGAAAATTTATTTGTTTGTTCATATTTTTGCTTGGGGATATAATTTGAAGCGCAGTGACTGTGTTCGGTGGCTCATTATGTTAGTTCTGCACATAGAACTGATCAATACCATTTAGAGACAGTCTCAGTTTTCTCTGGATCATTGGTATCATGAGCGGCAATTTTATTTAAACTGCGGATAAACCGACACAATAAAATTTCCCTTGTCATCAGAGCAAAATTACTCGCGTAATATTAGCCACAGAAGTAAAAACAAAATAAACTACAAACAAGCATTAAAAGCATATATACAAAAGAAACTCTGAGAAAAAAAAAGATACAATGTCTGCTACTGAGATGTTAAAAAACTGCTGTTAAACACGCACGCACGCACGCACGCACACACACACACACACACACACACACACACACACACACACACACACACACTCACACACACACACACACACACACACACACACACACACACACACACACACACACACACACACACGACCTCAGTATCAATAAGTGTGCGGTACACAAGTCGGTCAACATTTTCTGTAACCTTTTCCGTTAATCATTGTGACTGATGGATGTGCTCTGTAGTGCAATTAAAATTCCCCGGCACCCTCAGAGAAAAAGCAGAATTTGATTCACACGTCTATGCACTGACTGATGGGTCACGAAACTCGCTCCATTTTGCATCAGTCATATGTACTCTGGTTTAAACAGATTTATGTCGTTGAGTACTGTGGAGATGCAAGAAGACAGTTTTGAGTTCAGCATTGGCAAGATAAACTAATAGTATGCTCAATGATAAACTTTTTTTTTTTTTTAATTTGCTGCCACAACTCTTTGCCGGCTCCAATGGTATTCCTCCCTGGTAATGGGTGGAATCCACGGAGGGCTCGGAAGCTGGGGCAATTTTTATTATGCATGATGATGGAGATGAGGATGATGGTAAGATGATGCTATGGAGGTCTGTATGGTTTGGGACTGCGGGAGAGGGCCGCATTCCACGCTTCCTGTCATAAATATCCCGGCATTAACCAGGCCCGGGAACTACGGCACCTGCGGTGCCGGCCGTGTAATCATCCACATCATAAGACGTGTCATACCAAGGGAAGCACCCCCAAAGTCGCACCCGTGAAGTGGGTGAATCTCGGCTGTGTGGCAACAGCCTCCCCATTGGGTCCATAGCACACCCGCTCTGGGTCGGAGCCGACCTAGGTATGAAAAATCCCGCTTGCCTCGGCTGGGACTCGAACCCGGGTCTCCCGGTCCATGGTCCGAAGTGCTAACCACTACACTACGGGGGCCGGTATTGATAAACATTCATTTACAACAAACCGTGCAAAGGCAGATCACAACTTGAATTACGACAGACAGACAGACACAGACAGACAGAGACAGACAGACAGACAGAGACAGACAGACAGAGACAGACATAGACAGACAGACAGACAAAGACAGACAGAGACAGACAGACAGACAGAGACAGACAGACAGACAGACAGAGACAGACACAGAGAGAGCCTTCTGCACTTATACCGACCTACGAAGTCTAGTACAACGAGTGGACACCAACTATCGGTTGATATTGTTGCTGTTGTTGTTGTTCTTGTGGTTTTTTTTTTAAACTACTACTTTATTATCCCTTTCGGGAAATTCGGGCTGCTTCCTCCGGGGGAAGCGCGTCGCCGCGGTGCAGCGCCACCCAATATCTATAATATATATATATATATATATATATATATATATATATATATATATTTTAAACAATTTTGCTGGGGGGGAAGGCCGGATAACCCGGAGAGAAACCCCCGATGAGCAGCCCGGTAGCCAGGAAAAACCGGTATCACATATCACAAGCTCGACCTGGGCTCGAACCCACGCTTCATCGCCGTTCAGTAGCCCAGCGTCTAAATCCGACGCGCTACCTATTAGACCACCGCTCACCCCAGTTTGTTGTTCTTGTTTCTTTCACTGACGTATGTCTAACTGCTTCACAGTACTACGTATAACCACTGCCACAGTTTTCACCAGTGTCAGACAGCATGTTACCAACGTTGTATTACAGCTTGTGTTGTGAAATCAGTGTACCGTTCGTTGATGTCGCTTTTATTTCAAACAAAAAGGCAGTCCTACCGGTTTTTAAAATACGATGGGTCGTTCACAGAATTTATGGACCATAAAAGAAGAGGAGAAAAAACAGCGGGCGTCCATGCCTGTTACACCACTTTACAACCCCCTGCGGAACGCGCGCCTCAGAAACTCGGTGCACGTGAAGCTCATCGACGGCAGTTCCCGGCCTCCCCACATCGCGTGCGCCTGTCCGGCCTGCCGGATCATCAAGGACGCTGTTAGTAGCCTATATTAGGGCCGTTCTTAACCGGGCGAACTTTTGGTTCGCGAAATAGGTTCGAAGAGTACGGCGAACTAGATTCGCGCACGTTGTTTCTTAACCGACCGAACACTTCTTCGCAAACCCTGGTTCGAAAGGTATGCCGAACTAGGTTTGAGGTCTGCACAGCGTGTCGTGGGAACCCTCGCGATCCTTTGGCCGATCCTGCGCTCTGATTGGTTGCTCGGGGAGAGCTGTTGTGCGCATGTACTAAGTTGAGGGAAATGGCGGACGGCATGGCGGCTATCGATTCACTTGACATTTCCCTCAACGAAGAGGAAACTATGCTGTTTGTCGACTTGTGGGAACAGTTCCCGTGTTTATGAAACTGTCGAGATAAACAGTATAAGGACAGGACTGCGCGGCAGACCATTTTGGTTGTTTACGATTGTCTCAACTTCCGTCTTGTTCGGGCGATGACGTATGCATATCATTAACGGTCGGTTAAGAAAGAGAACTACAGGTGTAGTTCGGCCGAACCTCTGGAACTACGTACGTGTGCGCGCTCGCCCTGTTCGTATACAATACACAGTTCGCCGAACAAGTTCGCCGGACTGGTGGTTCGCCCGGTTAAGAACGGCCTTTAGCTGAAATTGTCAATGGCGTATGTGCGGTTACATGGTGTAGGCCCACAGGCAGACCTGGCTTATCTTTCATTACTGGTTTGTGTAATACGACACTGGTAACGGAAAACAAATTCATTAACACTCGAAGCCACGAGTAGACCGGTCAATGCTGACGTCACTGAATGCGGAAATAAACGCTCTGTCTACTGATACTGACAAGCCAAAATGGGCCCGAGGTCCGTCCTAAAAGTCGACTAATTTGAAGTTTTCTCTTGTGAAAGATAACCCAGGTTTGCCTGTGGGTAAGTCAACTGTTCTCCCATTTTGTATGCGAAGCTGTGTCAGTGACTCCGGCAAAGGGAGTGAAATCGCTGCAAGGGAGAGAACTGTGTGTGTGTGGGAGATGTGATCACAGAATCTACAGATCCCAGCACAGAAGGGGAAAAAATGAAAGGAAACAGTGTGAGGGGGTGGTAGAGGAGAGAAATTGAAACTAATAGGAGGCAAAACTGGTGAAGGTTTTTTTGTTTGTTTGTTCTTAGCTGTGTGAGTTCAACCCCTACCCTTTAAAGGGGTAACGCCATAACACGAACTTGTACTCTTGTCAGTGAACCTCCACTACTGAACACACCAAAGCCGTAATGTAACTTACAATACAAGATAATCTATCCTGCACTGTGTTTAAGCCGAAGGTGAAGGCCATCTCACGGGAAATTGCCCGCGCGACGAAAGAAGCGCAAGCGAAAGCGAAGAGGAAGGCTGAGGTGACGCGAGTGGAGATGGTGGACAAGGGCCCTCGACTGGGACTGGTGTTGTACGACAAGTTCAAACCCTGGCAACGCCTCCGAGTGGATGGCTGCGTCAACCCGCGCCCGCTGGCTAGACGACTGCCCGAGGTGAGCCACCCACTGAAGAACCGATAAGGAAGAGCTGTCCACGTGCCTGACGAGCTGTGATAGTCCTGTGTTCACCCAAGTGGCCGGCGAGCTTTCCCGTGTTTGCCGAGTCTCGCTTCCAGTCACGTTATCAGTCGCAGCCCGGGAAACCCCGAGAATCGCGGTTTTTCAGTCACTGTTGCGTGATTTCTTACTTACTGGCTAGACGACTGCCCGAAGGTGAGCCACCGAAGACTGAACCGATGAAGAGCTATTCACTCACAAGCTGCGACTGAGTGATAGGCCTGTATTCACCCGAGTGGGCGAGCTTTCCCGTGTTTGCCGAGTCTCGTTTTCAGTTATCACTGACAGCCCGGGAAATCCCGAGAATCGCGGTTTTTCAGTCAGTCACGTGTGATTTCCGAGCTAGTGGTTGTTACAGTGTGGTCGGTCGACACCATGCCGCAAAGTAACTACACATATACACATACTGACATCCATGTTCTGAGAAATGCTCCGAGGCTCGAAATGAAAACCTATCGGGGAATTCACTGAACTGAAGCGGTGCAAAATCCTTGACTGACTTTCCCGCTCGGGGGGTGTGTGTGTGCCACACTGCCACTGTGCCGGCCGGTGCCGCGAGCGTGCGTGCGTGCTTGCGTGCGCGGTCAGTGTGTGTGTGTGTGTGTGTGTGACTTCTTGTACATTTTATTGATTAGCCGATTGGGGCATATCAATGGAGTGACTTTTTTGCTTTCGTTACAATACATCAGTGTCACTCTGGTCCGTCGTACAGCCATGATGGCCGGTCTGACACGGGTAACATGGACAGCTGAGAACAAACACGCAGTGTGTGTGTGTGTGTGTGTGTGTGTGTGTGCCGCGGTGAGAGAGAGAGAGAGAGAGGATCCTCTCCCGTCCTCACAATATGTTCTTGTCTTCCTGCAGAGCGTGATGCCGGAGACTGTGGCAACGTTCTGGAGTTCTCGTATGCACATGCCGGGCAAAGTGATTCACTCGCAGAACAACCAGTACGGCAAGCGGACACGTCCTCAGTAAGTAGTGCTGCCGGCTCAGTCTCTACACCCATAGGCACCCGCAGCGTACCATCTGCCGGCCCGCTTGTCCCGCGCACGCTTTCATACACTCCGAAGCTAGAAGATGAGTAACGGACTACTTAGGTTTCAACTTTCTGGTAGGAATGTCGAGCTGCCGGGTTATCTGGATCAAAGAAGACAGCTCGCAGTGAGTGCATGTCTGCTTGACAATATATATCCCGGCAAATCGACCGAAAGGGTCAGTGGCTTTGGCCGCACTCTTCATCATCAATGCATGCGTTTTATGAACACGGCATCAGTCTGTGACTGAGGGTGCGTGTGAGGCGAAGCGCCGGCGTGGCAAGTCGCATGCCTGTGCACTGGCACACCACAAAACTGATTCAGGAAGTTCATCAAATGGGCGTGTTATCATGCACAATTGCCCATCACGTGGCTCGGATGTGTCAGCACGGGAAGTGGAAAAGCTAACATGGTGAACTGTACCAAAAAGGTGAACACTTGCTCACTCTTGCATAAACTTTGGTTTTAATGCATTCAGTGGCAGGCCGCTTGGTGAAGGTTTCAAGAATAAAGAAAAAAGAGAGATAAGCCCTTCCCACCCCTTCTCCACACACACACACAAACACACACACACACACACACACACACACACACACACACCGATGCACACAGTTCTAGACAGGCCGTTTTCTGCTCTTCACATACATACCAGACACAACCTGATTTGACAAACGTGTAGCTGGACCCGTGTACCTTTCAGCCAAACACCAGAACGTGGCCAGACATTCGTCCTGCCTGAACTGAGGTGGACAGGTGGTAACATGTTGACAGCTGTCCCCGTTTCCAATAACCCGCCTTTGGAGTGATCTCTGTCCCACGCTCTTGTTGCAATTAACGAGCTTAACGTGGTTCTAAATCAGTTGTTTTGTCCGTTTCTCAATAATAATAATAATAATATAGGCACTTTATCCCAAATATTTGTCTCAATGCGCTGCGAGCTAAAACCAACACGCACGCTCACGTGAATCACACGCATTCTCTCACACACTGGACATGAACACATTACAATCACGCGTTGCTAAGGGCCAGCACAGCAATTTAAGTTTCGGATTTTTTGGAATTGCGTTTATTTTCGATTTTTGTGGGCTGAACATTTGCAAAGCAGAGGGGGAGGAAGCCAGAGTACCCGTGGAGAACCCCCGACGGTCGGCCCGAATGAACGGTGCCACATACGAGAAGGAAAAATTCTTTGCCCCGAAGGGTACTGGAACCTGATCTCTCGCATTGGTGACAGGATCTTAACCACTGGACCACCGACCGCCCCAGTCACATAATCTGATCTTTACACTGTATAAGTTTGCTTCACTTCATTGCTTCTGTTGTCTGGCAGTACTAACCATTGTAATCAAAGCCTTTACCTTCATAAAATTGCCTGACTGACTGTTAAGTGTTATGTTCATCACTAGATATTACCGTTTTATGTCGAAAGAGTAACTTGGTGCAAATGAGTAAGGAAAACACCATTACCACGTAAGCCATAATTACGCACGCAGTCACATCACTGAATGTTAGAGCTTTTGTATCTTTCGGATTTGGGTGGGTGTTTGGGGGTTTAACGTCCTTTTCCACCATATACGGGTGATATCAAAGACGGGGCAACGATGAAAAAGCCAGCACAAATATTTGGCCCCAATCGGGATACGAACTTGAACTCACGACCCGAGCATTAGAAGTCCAACGCTCTACCATTCGGCCACCCCGGCTCCCCCTTTCGGATGTGACTCCCATTTCTCACACAAAACCTTGAGGGCAAGCCTACAAACTCGGTGAATGGACATGATGCTCTGTGTGTGTGTGGGGGGGGGGGGGGGGGGGGGGGGGGGGTAGCCCTATGTTTTGTTACCATCCACAGTTACCAGTTACATACGTGTATACTCATGCATGTGTCTGTCTGTTTCCACAGTGTCCCATTCCCAAGCATGGCCCAAACCACAGCCTAGCCTAAGGAAGCCACGGACTTAAGCCAGTGTGAGTCCACTGTTGAGTGTCCGAGGAAAACGATGAAGCGGTGTTTAAAATGTTGTCGATTATATATTTATATGTATATCTATATAGCAGAGCAATAAATTTGAAACACAGCCATTTACCTATCTCATTTCTTGCATGTTCCTTCCATAACCTACAAGTGTACAAGTGCGCATATGATGTGTGTGTGTGTGTGTGTGTGTGTGTGTGTGCGTGTGTGTGTGTGTGTGTGTGTTTTGCAGGAGTTTTGCATGAAGTCAACCCCTGATATCAGGCTTACTTATATAGCTATACAAATGGTACTTAAAAAACGTGTTCTGCTAGGACAAACAAGTTTAGATCTAAACAAGTGTGTAACAATAGGAATTTATTATTCATACACGCCCACTTAGATCTAAATGTTTTCACCCTAGCTAAACACGCGTTATAAGTACCATGCCAAGCTTTTTCAAAGCATCGCAAAAAAGACAGTGATGTGAAATAGGACAACATTTATTGAAGAAAGCGTGAAGATACACATGCAAAAGCTTGCTTTGTTTACCGCACGTTCTTGAATACCACGGGAGACACACACACGCACAGTTAGACATGATCATAACAGCGACCCTCCATTGAAGTTATGCCTCTGTATAGTTACGCCAACATCTACACACAAGTCAACGCTAGGTTATCAATCAAAATCCTAATTCTCCATTGCTGGGTTAACGACTCCTCACTCACAATCCTCAAATATGTACAATTTCATAACGATTTTATGGTGTGTGTGTGTGTGTGTGTGTGTGTGTGTGTGTGTGTGTGAGAGAGAGAGAGAGAGAGAGAGAAAGAGAGCACATATTACAAATCACTATGACAGATTTATGCTACCAATAATTCTATGTGGATGAACATCACAATCTGCCCATGATTTCCTGTGCAAAATCTAGAAATAGTCTAAAAATCAAACATATGCATTATTTTTACTAACAAAATCGATACAAACTCTTCTCTCATAAGATAACAAACAAGAAGAAAAAAACACCCAAACATCCACTTGTTTGACTCCGAGTACGACGCTGGTAAACCGTGTCATAGAAAAATCAGGGATAAGAAGTTGATAACCTGATCACTTGTGACATATAATGATATAGCTGCCTTGAATGGTTGCAGTTGTGCAATTCTTACAACACAACCACAAAATTGCAAAAAAATTCTTATAGTTGCTGCACGTCAGAATGGTAAAATGTCAGTTTGTCACCATGATCTTGTTCGACCCTCTACTTTTCACTGCGGAAAGCGCCGACTTTAGACACCAGCACAGCGGATTTATTAGATCTGACCAATCCGAACACTTATCCTGGATTACCAGAATTGTCACCATGGCTCTGGTAATGAAATGCTCATGCCTTCCTATAGCTACCTTTGAACGGTGTCTGGCTTCTGTCCAGTGGCTTTCTTTCTTATGGCTGCAGTTTGAGTGTAGCTAAAAGACTTTATAGTATCTGGCGGCCAATACAGAAAGCCACTGCAAGCTGGACTCTTGCGGTTCACTTCTGACTTCCATGCACGTGGAAGTATATTGCAAAAATGAAACTACCGGAATACGACAAAATTAAATGCATGCAATGTGCTTCTGCATGGTTTGGGCTGGGAGAAGGACTGGTATGTGACAAACTAAACTAGAATATGAATACAAACTGAAACTAAGAAAAGAACAAAGAAAACATCATCCAGTCTATCATGACACTAGTGTGTAATCTTACAAGCCATTTGGGACTGTCCACCACAAAATATGCCATTTTTTCCTGTTCTCTAACGCTGCCAGCCAAAAAAACCCCAAACCCCTCCTAAAACAAACAACTAAACAAAGGAAGGAGGTGGGGGGTGGGGTTGTGGGTGGGGGCATTTAAGGCTGGACAGGTCAATTTTGAGATTTCAGTTGATTGGGACTGTTCAACCATTATTCTGTCATGAGCTTTATTATGACTATATAACTTTGCCAAATATCATCGTTGCGAAAAACCAATGACACCACTGGAAACAGCAATTCTTCTACTTTCTGTTGATAACAATATCCAATTCAAATAGCCCCAACGACGTGACCTATGACTCACTTGTGGTGCCTGTATAATCAATACTTGTCCGCAAATTGACATGAATTACCACATCAGGTCAACTTAGTATCTGAGGATATACCTATGTTTTTGGGCTGACCAGCTCAGTAATCCTGTGGTTTAGCGCTTAGTCAGAAACGATAAAAACCCAAAAAAAAACCCAAACCCTAAACAAACTGCACATTACTAAGCAGTTGTAAAGATTCTAACAGAAGACCTAACAAAGTGACTAGAGGTTAGTAAGAATTTTCTTTTTGTAAAAATGTGTTATACCCTGAAGAAGAAGAAGACGAAAACAACAACACTCTATAATACACATTTCATTTGTTCTAAAAGACTCCATCAATACACACAGACACATACAGGTGCAGTTTCTCACCATGCCAAAACACTCATAAAGTAATAAATTACAAAAGCAATGGGCTACTTAGAAATTGTACACAATAACAATTACAACCACAGCACTTAGCAGTGTAACAGTAATCAGTACAGATCAAAACAAAAACAGTTCTTTCCAACAAATTTAACACACGACTCCACTATTGTAAATTATGTACTGATGTACATACGCGTTGAAACTACTCACTCCTTGCAGTGTACGTTAAGAAGCAACGACGTGCTGAATAAATAAAACAGCTTGCATGAGTATAAACAACAGTTGACAAAACAAATTACTTAACAAGTCACGTCTACAAATGTAGCAAAACAGCTTACAAAACGAAAACCACCAGGACGTACAAATGCTTGAAATGCACATAGCCAGAAAAAGAGGGGGATAGAGAGAGAGAGAGAGAAAAAAAATTGCTGTACAGATCACAATTTTTTTCAGCAAGTCATTTCAGATTAAACACCTGCTGATCGCAGACAACATTCAGAAAAAATCCACACATTCAATAAAAGCAAAAACACTACTCCACAAGTTATATATAGATATATATATATATTACAATGAACATGAATCTGAATGAGTCAACACCGACAGACAAAATTTACGACTATCGGTCACAATATGGTGTGCACGTTTGTACTATGCATGAATCAATCTCTGGTAGGGCAGATACATGTATACTCAGTGGGTTACTGGCAGTGATGTGCCGATTATGAAATGCACGCACCTTTCACAGTTTCAGCATAATGTGGTCCTCGTGAGAGTCCATGGAATCGAATCATTATACTTGTTTGTGTCACTGGTGGGTTTGTGCGTGTATCAGCATGTGTGTGTCACCCTCTGTGTGTGTGTGTGTGTGTGTGTGTGTAATGGGTGGGTGGGGAGTGGGGTGTGTGGGGTTGTGTGTGTGAGGGGGAAGGGGGAGGGGGGAGCAGGATTAAGAGGCTTTGACTGATGTGAGCTGGAAGTGGAGAGTACTGTATTGACAGAATCCCTAAACGGGGTTAAACAGCAAGATTTCAGACGAAGAATATACGAAATCCTCTTTCAAGCAACCGTTTCTGACAACACAAAATCGCTGCAGCCTTCTTTTGCTTTGTGTATGAACAATCTGCAAAGATCAGCACAAAGGGAAAAGCTTCTTTCAAAAGAAATCTGATCAGTTCTCACTGCCGAACGCTGACCAGAGCAGATTTACACCATATTCTAACGCATGTTATATTGATGGTTGGAAGTGACTGTGATTCTGAACACCTTGAATCGAAAGCAATACCTTAAAAAAAAAAAAAATCAGCTTAGTATACAATGATGCATATGACTGCTGCAGTGATGAAAAAGAGAAAAATTACAAGACAAATTGACAAGTGATAAATGTCACGATTTTTCTCACTATTTCACTGTAAATTAAGTTTGTCATGAGCACTGCCAATGTACTGCTTATAAAGAAAGTCCAGTTCATCTATAATGAATAACAAAAATACAAAACAAAACAACTAACAATGTATGCCCATGATTCATTGAAATTCTTACAATTTCTGGCAGACAAGATATATATACAGACCAGTAGTCTGTTTTGATTCTTTAAAAATTTGTAGGCTCCAACTAACGATATGTTAAATAATTCTGACAGAAAAATAAAATAGAAAAGCAAAAATATAAGCCTGAATAAGGGGAACTACATAAGAATAAACTGTCACCAAAGTTCTGCATTCTCCTTCTAATTTTGTACAAGCACAAGACAGTCACACACAAGAAGTCTGTATAATTTTACATTAAGTGTGGCGCTATGTCATACGTCCTCGTCATGAGGTCGCATGCATCTTCTTGAAATGAAACTCCAGCGATGTCTTTTGTACGCAGCGAAAGTCGCATTTCGAGCATTTCAGCGGCTGATGACCCGTATGTAGACACATATGTACACGCAGGTTGTAAGCGTCCCGGAACTCCCGGCTACAGTGGGGCATGGTGCATTTGAACGTCTTAGTGTAGGCGCTGGGCTTGCCGCCAAGCAAACCTTTGCTCCCTGAACCGTTGCTGTCGAAGCCGTTGCTGCCTTGAGGTGGGGGAACACTGTTTACCATGGATTGCACGTTGTCCTGGGCTGACTGAGAGGTGGTGGAGGGGAGGGACTTACTCCTGCTGGCAGTTCTTGCGGTCTTGCGTTTGTGCACGTAGCGGATGTGGTCGGTCAAGCGCGACTTCAGCTTGAACGCTCCTTTGCAGTCCGGGAAGGAGCAGATGAAGGGGCGCTCGTCGCTGTGAGTCGCGATATGGCGCTTCAAGGCGTACTTGGACACGTACGTTTTCATGCAGATGTGGCAAGTGAAGGGCACGCCAGCGATGTGCTTTTTGAGAGTCATGTCCAAGTTCATCGGCAAGCTGCTCGGGGAGCTGACAGGTGACGTGTGCTCCACGTCTATTGTCTCATTGGTAGATTCATACTGCACTTCAGATTTCACCTTCCCACCCTCCGAAGGGTGCTGTTGCAAACTTTGTCGTTCCTGTGGTTTTATTTCAGAATCAGATTTGGACTTCTTTATAAATGGCGCATGTTTGCCGTTCTTCAGTTTGTCTTTCACAGACTTCCGCTTCAGTTTCAGTGTTTTCGGAGACTTCGCTACACCTGATGAGAATATCGATGGTACTAAAGCTGCAGCAGATCCAGGCGCTTGAACAGGGGACGTACTCCCGTTACTCTCCCCATCGTCTATCGAGTCTCTCTCCAAACTGGACGACTTCTTCACTCTCCCGTTGAGGTGGTTTGTTTCTCCATGAGCTGTCCGGGTATGCATGGCCAAATGATTCTGACTCAGAAAATTGCACTTGCAGTATTTGCACGACAAGCTGCCCTCGTCGGACCCCACGTCGGATGGCGGGGTCGGGAAAGAGATCCTCATGTTGACGTTAGACCCCAGCAGTGAGTGCAAGGACAGGTCCTGCTGCTGAAGAGGGACGGCGTAGCTCTTGTCATCATCGCACTCCAGATACAGATCCATGTTGGCTGAGTCCATCAGGCTGGAGGTCAGCTCCTCGAAGAGAGATGATGGCGGTGGTGGCGCCGTCAGTGGCTCCTCCACGAGGATGCTCGCCAGAAGCTCGTGGTTGATGTCCGCTCCCAAGGCCAGACCCCCATCTTCCTTGTCCTCCATGTTTGCACCAGCACGTTACCGTCAAATGCTGCACAGATATAGCATGCACATTACTGACATGGAACTGCCACTTTTAATTTTTGAAAAATGTCAATGCAATAGCTTCTGTTGTGCTTTATAATTTCTCACTTGTCTGTGATGAATATCATTTGTTGCACGAATTTGCTTGATGTGGAAAAATGCATCTAATTAGTAACTTTTCAACCAGCTAATAAAGAAAATGGAATGTGACGAAACACTCAGAACTGATTCCAACTCCCGCCCTGTGACTGCTGTTGTGCATTATCTTTTCTGCTGTCAAGCTTGTCACATTATAGTATCTCTAGAGCCAAATCTCTGCAAGAATCAAGATGAAGCAGCTCTGTATTCAAAGAACAGATGTCAAGTCTTCATCAGAAGATGAGCAACAAAAACACCACCTTTTTCATAGTCTCTTAAAGCAGTTGCTTTGTTTCATGTCCTTGAAAAATCATACTGTTTGTTAAATTGCTACAGAACTCAACTGCAAGCACAGCACTACTGGCCTCTCTTACAACACAGGCTGGTGCCCAAACTGTAACTCTTACTCTAGGACTAGTAGGAACATTGTATACACTGCACTGATAAAATCCTTTTTTTCTGGAACCCAGACATCTTGAAGACAACATAACGGCAATGGCAGCTGGTTTACCAGAAAGATCTAGAAGGAATGGTGATGTGTTCGTGAGGGTAGGTCAATAAGGTTATGGACTACTAAAGCAGAACAAAGCTATTGGACAGAAGGTTGGTGCAGACCATCATATCCTCTTAGTAAAAACTCAGTAAGAAGACATGGTCATATGGGTGTATTTACAGCATGACAGGCTCCTTACACTATTATCCTTGCCTGCATGAGTGTCTACGGTGATGTTTTACTATGCAGTCTTCAGAACAACTGAAAACTTCATGCAGACTGTCCGCAAAGGCGAAGCAAGCTTTCCGACGAGGAATCAAGAATCTGACTACGAGGGGGAAAAAGTATTTTTCTGCTCAAACCGTCAGAAATAGGCGAAAGAAAAATACTGTGCATCGCATGAATCTACGTGACGAAGAAAGGGCTACCTAAATAGACGCACGAGGCATCCATTCTGTTCAAGACCTTTTTCATGCATAAATGCCCTGCCCTCTAATTGCCGGCACCGACTTATTCGGCAAAACAGGCTCAAGACGAGTCAGAATCCATATCATACAGAAGTCAGGGGTCTAATCAACACATTAACTTGTACTATATGACTGACACTCCTGATATATACCTGCAACCAAGAAAAAAAATCCAGCCAATATTCGCCACTCGGGGCTTCCTGTCATGCCTCCATCTTGGATCGCGAACGTGCTTTTCCATTTGCAATGAGAGTTGCCTCCCATCCACCTATTTTTCCTCATCCGGGCTCTTCACACATCATTTGGAAACATGGCAGCCGTCTGGAGGCAAAATTCCAAAACGAAGACTATTTATTCTAAATAGATCTACGCAGTAATGTTGTGAACTGTAGGAGGTATGCGATAAGGAGGTAATAATGAATTACATTCTTCTCTCCTTTCATGTCTGTGCTGTGTCTTTACATTACTGCGCTTATCAAAACGATGACGGCGCAGAAAGGTGTAGAAAAACGGAATCAAATGGGGTATTTCTGTCTCTGACGTCTTTGTGCAGAGCTGCTGGAGGCCTTTGTGCACTATCGCTGCGATTATTGTGAAAAACGCCACATAAGACTAGATGTAATCGGTTTAGCCGATTTTAGGTTTGTATTTGACTTTCTGAGTGTTACATTGATTGCAAACCACGTGTTCTAGGTCACACTTTGGTGCCTGAGTTGGAATTTGCTTACGACCATGTTCACGCTTTTGCTTGACGATGAATGCATTAAGCCGTATACTTAGGAGGCGCTGTTTTAGGCCAGCCTAGATTCTGCACAAGTATGGTGTGTGACGAGATTTATAGGGAGAATGCGTGAGGTTCAACAGTTAATCTTACACTCACAGCAAGTCACAGTTGAAACAATGAAATATGAAAGGTGTTCATGTATCATCATGTGAATCAAACGGCAGGCAGCACAAAATCTAGTGTGTCTAACAAACATTTTGGAACAATGATGATGTTTTACATAGTTCTGGCCATTTTTTAATTTTTTTTTATACAAAATCCTGCAATTTATCAAATGAGATGCCTATGAAAAGTTATCGTCTGCTTAACTTTGTTATGAATAACTTGGCATAGATCTCTCTCACTCCATCCTGTGGGTACACACACACACATGCACAAATTATTTTTGGCAACACTAATGTAATTTGCATGCCAGCAAGTGCTTGTCAGGACTCCTTACCAGCTATCCTCCTTAGAAACTGGCCCTGGGACAAACCTCAAGTTTATCATGGTATTGCTTATTAGTCATCTTTGGCTACAGGTGCAGAATGGCCGATGCTCATGACTGAAGCAGGGATGTCGTTTGGGGTCGGATCTCGGCTAAAAGCCGAATTTGTTTTGAAAAAGCTGATAATCTGTCTGACCGAGCCGAAGTTTTCACGAGTGAATCGGCTCGATTATGTCCGTTTCTGCGAGATTCCTGTGCTGGCTGGACTAATTTCCAAGAAAACGCAACTTTCGGTCAGGATATATGTATCTACAGAACATCTTTAATTCATGGAGGTGGAGGGAGCACGTAACAGTAGGGAATCTAGTCGAAAAACTTGTGAAACTGCTTCGGCAGAGAGAGCCGAAACTTTCTGTAAAAAGCCGAAACTTTCATGGCTGTTTCGGCTATATCGCCGAAGAAAAAAAAGTCCTGGCAACATCACTGCTGAAGGAGTAAAGTAGAATGAAGGTTCTTTGCTGTGAGTTTTTCCCAAGCCTGCTGCTAACCCTTGCATACCCTGCCGCATGCATCCCTGCATGTTTTACTTTTTGGCCTGTAAATAATTTTACAAAGGGTGCAGCTCCTTGGTCCTTTTCCTATGGGTGCCTGGTCATGGGGCGGTCGGTGGCCTAGTGGTTAAGAGACCTGTCACCAGTGCAAGAGGTCAGGGGTTGGAGTTCTCTCTGGGTACTCCGCTCCCCCCCCCCCCTCCCCCTCCCCCTCCCCCTCCCCCCCCCTCCCCCCCCCCCTTGATTCATGAAATTGGATAAAGTGCTTATAATACAATACTCATTATTATTATTATTATAAATATAATCATAGTTTACCCAAAGCGCCACAATCTACTCATAGATCTATGCGTATTCAAGGAGCTCTGCTAGGTACTGATTTAGTATTTTGTGTATTGTACTAATCTAGCACTTACCTGTAACAATACACATCAGAGCAGGCCTGTAAAATTGATTCTTTCCCATGGCTGGATTTTCCCAGAATGTTCTTTTGTAAACCGAGCAGTGACTAATGGAACAGGGATGTCACTGGTGCCCGGACACAGGACTATGACCGATATACTTGGCCAAATGTCCGATGAAAAAACTGTCCAGCAGGACAGATGTCCGATTGTTTATTTCAAGAGGAGGTCATATGTCCGATTGCGTTTCTGTTGATCGCGGACAAACTAGTGACATTTTTCCGAGTGAGGGCTGCTGCCTTGCGCTACTCAGGGAGCTTGCTCGCGCAGAGAATATTTTTAGTTGCACACACGCAAAGCGAGTAATATGTGGTATTCCTTAAAAGAAGCCCTCTGATTGGCAAAGAGTTTAACCCTGACCTGTGTTTATGTGGTTCCTGTTTTACAATGCTTTATTGTCGTGCGCCAGAATGTCCTATTGTTTCGTTCCAATTCAGGACAAATGTCCTATTCATCTGCCACCTTCCAGGACATGTGTCGTATAGGTTTCAAGCTCCAGTGACATCCCTGATGGAATCAATATTTCAACCATTTTGCAAACTAAGGGGTATCACATCTTAGACACAGGATCTCATAAAGTTGCAAAGATGTTTTTAGGGTGTATGTGTGTGAAATTGCCTCGGTTTGTGAGTGTTTTTTTCTCCTTTTTTTTATTTTTTTATTTTTTTTTGTATGGAACAGTGGTGATGAAATGCCGTTTTGTGGACAGATTCGTGCTCTTCGGAGTTCAGTATATTTTTCCCTTGCTTTAGTTGTACACGTTTATGTGCAAATTTACATACATGTATTAGAGCATTCAATGCTGATTTCAAGTATGAATATTTCTATCAGGTTTTGTAGTTGATACTTGTATTTTTCCTTATGAGAAAGTACAATGTGTAACCCCCAGCCTAACTAGAAGTACAGCGTAAATGCTGTTGGAAGGTCACACACAGCATGAGCATGTTAGGTATGACTGTGTGCTCAAGCATGATTGTGTGTGATGAGACATACTGTTGATTAGAACGTGAAAATATGAGTTGTGAATTAAAAAATAAAGGTTTTATCACATGGGTTTCACTTTTTCTGGGGAGCTGTACAGACTGCAGCTACCAGGTGGAAGCTGTTAAGTTGTAAATAGATATCCTGGATTCCATCCCTGAATGCACATAAACCTGATGACTAATGATGATGTCATTGTGTCGTAATTTGTATGCTCCTGTATGAAAGGGTTGTTACTTGTCTGTTAGCGTTTTGCCTATTGTATGTATGTATTCTGTGTTATCTACGTAGGGAAATTGGGAAGGGTGTGGCATCACCAGTGAGAGAGCTGTCAGTTCAGGCATATTTATTGCTTTTTTGTTGGGGGGGTGGGGGGGGGGGGGGGGGAGGGGGCTCAACAAGATGGCAGGATTTCTGTTTGTGTGCATGTGACTATCTTGATTTAAAATGACAAAACAAATTATGTGTGGGTTGTATTTTGATGGAAGCAGTGCATAATGAGTGCTTTTGACTTTCTGATAAAGATTATACAATCACACCTGCCCACCTTGCTAAGGCCGTCGCCTCAAGTCAAAGGGTCCCCCCCCCCCCCCACACCATGTTTTACACTGTACAGTTCCGTCACCTGTGAAACGCCCCCCCCCCCCCCCCCCCCCGGCTAGCCTTTGTTGTGGTTCCCGCTGTCTTCACACCAACAGCCCTGATTTGTCCTTGCCTGTAGGTGTCGCTAGCTCCTAGCGTTGGGTGCCCATCACATCTCAGAACTGTTAGCAGCACTTGCAGCGACCGCAACCTGCTGGCTTGGCTAATCTTGTTATCACTTGGTGTCAGTGGAGCGCAGCGGTCGTTTGAGTATTCTAACTTAATGGACCACGCAGGAAGTGCTTCGCGGAATGTGGCTGGTGGTTGCACAGGCGCATTCTTTCTCTTCACAAACTGAGATTATGAAAATCAAAGCTTGTTGGTGTTGAAAAAAAAATAATAAAGTATTCAATTTTATTTCATTTTAAGCAAAGCTGACACAGCTCTGTGGTGTTGTAGTGTTTACCAGCCAGAACAACTATCCTATATCTGTCTGGCAGACATAAAACGTTGGTTTCGGAGGTGGCCTGGGCTGTCTGTCTTGACTAGTTAACATGGCATCCTGTTTAAAGTGGCCATCTGTCTTAGGTGACCAATTGACCTGAGCTCGTAGTAAACCACCTTGGAGAGGTTTGACGTATGTAGATCATAAACAAAAAGAACTCTTCAAGGATGACACCAGTCAATAGGTTTGAAATAATGAATATGAGTAGTTCAATTAGTGACACTGATAGATTGTTCTCCGATGGACAGCTGTTCTCTGACACTGGTGATACCTTATTTATTTTCAAATTGATTTGATACGATAGGCGTTTTGCCAGATGACCATAGAGTTTTTTTTTTTTTTTAATTATGTGTTCTGCACTTGGAAGTTCATTCTTCATAACTCCCACATAAGATCTTAAGAACCACCATTGAATTTGGTGTTGGTGTGGGGCAGAATCCTCTGTGCACCGGAATGATCTCACTGCACTTGTTTCTCTCTTTTTTTCTTCTGCAGATAGATAGAATTTCATCATGAAGATCGACAGGTCGAAGCTGAAGAAATCCTCTTCTGAGGTGGTAAGTAGAACTTTCAAATAATTAACAATTTAAGTCCAAATGAAGACTGCAGGACATCAATCAGAGGGCACATCCATCAACTTTCAAATAGAAGTTAGTAAGATTTGCTTGTGTGTGTGTGTGTGTGTGTTTTTTTTTCTGCTTTAGCATTTGGCAGGTTGGTTTTGTCCATTACACAACATTTGAGGAAATTTGCTGTCTTTCTGGTGTAAGAGAAATCATTTCTTGCTACAGTTTATAAACACCATATGAATTGTTAGGATGTGGTCTTTCGGTTAAATGAAATGCAGCAATGATCTGAGCTGCATTGCGATGTAATAAATACAGCGATCGTCAAATGTCAGGACCATGGTAGTCATTCGGGCTACCGCCCTGAACAAAACTGGTAGCCCGAAAAAAATTCTGGAAGCCGTAGTGGCTGCTAGGTTCTGATTCATCTCAGAATTCCTGCTCGCAATTCGGGCTACCGCTACCGGAGCTTTCACTCGCCCGGCGGTAAATTTGGTAGCGAAAGCGAGCGGGCGAGCGCATTTGACAATCGCTGTAAATACCAGTTACTTCATGTACTACTGAATTTATTCTGGTAAATGTAGTCCTGTTTAGTGGTTGGAAATAAAACTGAAACATAAACAGCAAGAATTTATTTGAAAATATTAGAAATATTTTATTTTAGAGAGATTAATATGGGTTCCCAGGCATGATTTTTGTCAGCTGCCCCAAGGCCAGCTTCCACTGTGTGTTCGTTTTCCCCACAGTTCTGCCATCGCCATTTTCTCTCTTTGTTTTTAAAACATGTTGTTTTCCTCCGTTGGGGTGGGGTGGGTGGCTGGAAAACTCATGCCTGCAGGGCTTGTGTTAACGCACAAACTGTGCGTATTGACGCACAGAAATCACGAAATGACGCAGAAAAAAAATCACTGGAGATTTTACTGACGCACAGATTTTAAAATTTTGGAGCAGGAGTGCGTCGCGTGATAATCAAATTTGATAGCATGACGCACAGCTTTCACAGTTTTAGTTTCAATCTTCGGCAATCGATTGTCAGAGCAGTCGCCACAGACGCTCTGAAATGTACGGCGTTTATGTCTGTTAGAGTAGGCTGACCCTCAGATTTTTCTGCTGGAAGTCATGCTGACCCTCAGAAAAAATATCTACCACAAGCCCTGCCTGGTTACCTGCATGATTAGAAATAAAATTAAGAAAAATAAGATCGTTTCATTTTGTGTTGTGCTTACCAGCCTGTTGACTGCAAGGCTTTGATCGAGAAGCTGAAAGCCTGCACGGAAGCAGATCTGCTGCAGGTACTGAGTGACATCAAAACATGGACCTACGGAAAGGTACGTTTCGAGCTGCGTTAAGTAACACACTATGTATAGTATGTATGTCCATTCTAATTCAAGCGCTTGTAGGGATCAGAATTAATGTTTTCTTTTTCGCCTGAATTTATTGGAAAAAGCTACAGTTGCTTTAGACTGGTTCTGTACACTTTCACATGGGCCTTTGGAATTCCCAAAGTTTTACCTTTCCGTGCACAAGACTTTGGGTTTACTGTCCTTTGTGTCTCTACAAAACGTTCAGAGGTTTGGTGAGGCTTGGGGTCTCCACACACAGTATGCACTTGTAACACGCTTTGTCATTGCAAGTCTGATTTGTAATTCTAATTCCAAAGGCGGGGAGCCGGGGTGGCTGAATGGTAGAGCGTTGGACTTCTAATGCTCGGGTCGTGAGTTCGTATCCCGGCTGGGGTGCCAAATATGTGTGCTGGCTTTTTCATCATTGCCCCGTCTTTGATATCACCCGTATGTGGTGGAAAAGGGCGTTAAACCCTCAAACACCCACCCCACCCTAATTCCAAAGGCCCGTATTACTTGGTGGCAGAGGATTTTTTTTTGATTTTTTTTTTCTCCAAATGATTTATTGGGGTGTTAAGGCAAGTTAAGGGTGC
Source organism: Batillaria attramentaria (assembly GCA_018292915.2). NCBI lineage: Eukaryota > Metazoa > Mollusca > Gastropoda > Batillariidae > Batillaria > Batillaria attramentaria. The sequence goes on from JACVVK020000223.1 coordinate 528,072, forward strand.
TTGCCATTTACTTGGACTGTGGCAGTCAATCATGAATTCAGTCCTGAAGGGATTAATGCCTAGGGGAGACATACATAATGCGTTAGAATTAGATATTCAAATGTCCATGAATCATTAATTGGTGTGATCTGTTTTCTTCAGTGCGAGCTGTACCACTGGGCAGATGTCCTTGACCTTTTTGATGGCGTGTTGGAGAGTGCGTGTGCGCATGAAACAGAGAAGTCATGGACTATGGCCTGTGACCTGCCAGGAAATGAAAAAGTAAGATATTGCATTTGCAGCTTCTGTTTTGCCTGGTTGACCATAAAATTATGAAGAACATTTGTCGTGCATATTGTTCACTGTGGTGGTGCAAAAATGACAGGACACTTATGTCTGCCATGGTTTGGTAAGAAAGTAACCTGACATTTTGAAAATAAATCAATTTGTGAACAGTGTCCGACTCGAATATGAAGACTTGTAATAGTATTAGTGAGTTGCATTTACCGTAATAACCTTTCAACCGCCCTTACTTTTCGACCACAGTGCAAAATCTGGCAAAGTTTGGTAATGACTGAAACTAATTTTTTTTGCTTCTTGGTTTTTGACCAGACCTTCATATTCAAGATTTTTTAGTGTAAAAAAGCGGTCGAAAAGTTCAGGTTTTTACAGTAGGTGGGTTGTTGCTGACGTCTTTGATGGTTATGTTCCTGCAGCTGAAGCACTTGCTGCTGGAGGTGTTGCGGTTCACGGCGATGCTGATCGAGCACAGTTTTTCGCGTCACTTGTACAGTTCCATGGAGCACCTGGCCACTTTGCTGGCCTCCTGCAACATGACAGTGGTGCTGGCAGTGCTCAACCTACTCTACGTCTTCAGGTACAGCTTGAAATGAAGTGCAATCTGTGCTGACGTTCCATGACGGAGAGTGTTGATACACGTAGCAGGGTTCCACAAATTCCATTTACCTTGGCTTGTGTTTTAACGTACCTGACACAAAATGAACTTGCCCTTTTCTTCCTTTATTTCATTATTTGTAAAATAATGTTTGTGTGTGTATTTTTAAAAAAATTACTGTTTTAGTGTTTCCTTTTCAGGAAGATCGTTGTGGGTATGTCATATGATCTTGGTAAAGACATTTAAGTTTAAAAACTGTGTGTGTGTGTGTGTGTGACTGTGTGTGTGTGTGTGTGTGTGTGTGTGTGTGTGACTGTGTGTGTGTGTGTGTGTGTGTGTTTTAAAACTTAATTTATGTATTATAATTGTTGTTGTTGCAGCAAGAGGTCCAACTTTATCACCAGGATGAATCAAGACAAGCGTCAGGCTCTGATAGTGCGGCTGACACACCTTGCAGAGGTCAGTGCTTGCTGTCTTTGAACATAAATCCTGTGACACTCTTTTTCCTTTTCAGTTGCTGCATGGCATTTTCTCTGACAGATATAGTCCAGCTGTAACCATTTGACAGGTTCAGTGCACTGTAGGACTGGAAAATGACTATATGTCCAAGTTTAGCAGTGGAATATCGGTAGACAGGACTTGTTACTTCTAGCAGAGAAACCGTGTCCAGGTATCGTGAAACGAACACTCACAGTGTACTACTGCTACAGGTGCTGACTTCATATTCAGTCACGAAGTGGTTGTTCAGACAACTCAAGTTGTACTGCCATACTTCCTCTTTGCAAATAGTGTTTACAATTCTTTGCCTTTTGTTCCCTATAGGATAATTTGGCTTTGTGATTGTTTTTCCCGCAGAGCTGGGGTGGCAAGGAAAATGGCTTTGGGCTCGCTGAATGCTGCAAAAATTTGCCAGTGAATGTGAGTATGATTTCAAATAATGTTAGTAGTTTTCAGTGGCCTATCATCTGACATTTGAGACATCCATGTACAAGTCATTGTGAATATTGTTGGCATTTTTTGGTTTCTTGAAAAGAATTTTAAGCTGGCCTTGTGTCCTTTTCTCCTCTTAGTTATTGTTCAGATGCTCAGGGAAATACGAAAGTGAAATGCAAAGCTTTCATTTATCACTGTTTAATGGTGACGCTGCTTATTTCACTTTTCAGACATTTCCATCCAGCGCTACCACCCTTCATTTTGAGTTCTATGCTGAGAATAAAGACGAGAAGTCTGGAAAGAAGGTGAGTACGGTCTGAATGCTGAGTTAGGGATTGCTGTAGCAGGGATGGATTTACTCAAAAATGCCAATGAGACATTGTCTCCTTGACCAGTCATTTTTATGAGACATTTTTGTTTTCTATGAGACAGTCAAGTTCACCCGTATCACTCTGTCACATGTCTGTGCCGAGAACCTGTTCCTAAGTGCAGTGACGTTCAGGTTCTGAAAGCCTCATCACTAAAATTAGATTAGTGTAACAGACTCTATGACTGACACGACAGCGCATCTCTGCTTCGCGTTGTCTGGTGCGCTTGTGATGTCATGTTCGTGCGACATATGACGCATTTTGCGAAATTTCTATGCGACATTTTATCAAAATATGAGACATAGTCGCACGGCGCGTGAGAAAATCGATCCCTGGCTGTAGGGAACGACATGGTTGGTTTTCTAGCCCACCTAGGGGATCTGTTCAAATAACCTCAGTCAGTCTGTGTTTGTGTCTGCGGTTTGGTCTGTGGCATCACGCGGGTCTCTCCGCCGTTGGCCATGTCTTATAAGCGGTCTTAATCCTCTTATGCGGGCCTCGTTTATCACTCAGCTGTCTTCTCTCTGCATTTTCACTGATGCCTCATCTCATTGGACTTGTACTGATGCGTGGGTTTCAGACTCCATCAAATGCTGTACAGAGTATACACATGGAGGATGTAGACAAGGCAGACAAGCTGCCCACTCAGATCATGGAGGAGCTGATGGAAACGTTTTCCATTCCCAGCAACAAACAAGTAAGTTGTTCCAGTCTGTCTTCTGAAGCACGTATCCGTTGGCTGCTGTACTTCTTGGCAAAATACTGATTATACGTACATGTATGTAATCTTTGTGTGTGTGCGTGTGTGTGTGTGTGTGCAAGCAAAGGAATGTTGTAAGCTTTAATAGCTTTATTTGATGGTTTACTAATGGTCACTGTCTCCTTTTTTTTAGTTTTTTTTTTCTTTTCTTTTTCCAAATTTTACTTACCGTCATTTTGTTGATAACGTTAAGGTAGATCTGTCAAGACTTTTTGGAATGATCTCCCAGCATTAATCAGATACGAAGACACAAAGCAAAATCTGAAAACCCACCTCTCACTGCCCTCAAGCAATAGCTGTTGCCACTTCATCTTCTTGTGTCTGTGTGTGTGTGTGTGTGTGTGTGTGTGTGTGTGTGTGTGTGTGTGTGTGTAGAGAAGCCAGGGGCAGATGAGGCCATGTATGATGCTGCACATTGTGTCTTTGTAGTTAAATGTATACATGTGTGGAGGCACGTTGTGCGTTTCTGAGTGAGTGAGTGTGTGAGTAATGATTGTAAGACGTCCTGAGCTCCTGCAGGAGGGAGGGTGTCCTGTAAAATATCCAAATTATTATGATTATTAAGACAAATTACAGTCAAACATGTAATCATGATGTATTGTTTCAGGTCCTGCTGTATACCCATATTCGCCTGGCTCATCTCTTCCCCTGCTACGAGGCCAGGGTCCAGTGTGTACAGGCCAGGCTTCAAGCAGTCTCCATTCTAGGTACTGTCTGCCATGCTGTACCCTTTGTACTCTCAGGATAATTTGAAGTCTTTTTTGATTATATTTATTTCAAGAGTATGTGTGACACTGTATTCAGTGATAGATTAAATCTGTATTTTTTAAATGTTTATGTAAAAGACTGCAACAGATTTTGGGGGGGGGGGGGGGGGATGAAATACTATGAAACGGTCTTTTGTAAGTGACGGCTTTTACAAAAGCCAACCAAACACACCCCCCCCCCCGCGCGCGAAGTGTTTTTCCTTCTCCTCCAGAATGCTCCGAATCGCACAGATCTTAGTGTAATTTTTGTAAAAAGATTTAGGGGGTCATACCGCTGTACACCCCTAGCATAAATACAGACCTGTTTACCCTTACGATTTTGGCGTAAAATGTACGATGTTCGGGTCGATTTTACGCTTGTACGCCAGGCCTGCGAAAACTACGCTTTTCCGGGAGCAAGATTTACGATTTCTTATTTTTCAGTATTTTGCGGTCTGAAGACATTTCCGCTGAGCCATTGTGCTTAACAGGCAGAATCTGATTGGCTTAAGCTCTCTCTTTGTCCAATCAGAATGCTCGTTTCGGTCAGCGCGCGGGCTCTTTGCTTTTCCGATTCGCAATGGCCGACACGCTTCTCGTACATTTTCCTGTGATTAATTCGCATCGGAACAGCCCGGTCTATGGTTAATGTTGCAATGGCGTGGAACAAAACATGCAAAAATGCTTACACGGAAGAAATGACGAGGATGTGTGCCGGCAACAGTAAGCCAGCGGCGAAGAAACTATCGGCAAGTCCGACGTACCGTGAAATCTTCCTCTGCACTTTCGGTTCAGGATATTTAGCACAACGCTGTGTTTCAAGACGGATTTCTGTCTCACTCGGAGGGAGAAACGATTGCATTAAAGTGTGCATTTAGTGAGTGGATGTGTTTTCTGACTGGGATTTGTGGGGTTTTTTATGGCAGAGGTTCCTTTTTTTTTCTTTCTTTTTTTTTTGGTAACATTCAAGCCATGGAGCTTTCATCTCAGTTTGTGGTCCCTTAGTACGGGCCCACTACGGTAGCCGGGCAGTGTAGATCAGATACCTCTAGATGAAAACTAGTGAATCTTACAGACTTTTTCACACCCCGGCCGCCCACTTTCACTAGTATTTGCACTTGTTGGTTTGTTTTGTTTTTGTAAGAGCAATAAGTCACAGATAGTCATATAACCATGATAATGGCATACCTGACAGTCTGACTTTTGTTTTTGAAGACTTGTATGTCAGTACTAAGGCATTTTATGCTTTGGAAATGTGCGGCATCTGGCAACACTTTAGGTGTCCAGTATGATATTACACACTTACCCAGTCAGTCAACAAAACTCAGATTTCTCATTCTTGAATATTTTTATGAACAACATGGACCAAATGATTTTGAAAGCACATAAATTGAAAGTCAGCACGCGCATACAGCATTAATTCCTGGCATTTTGGTCCGTGGTCTAGATTGTACTACTTTTTGCCAAATTGTACTACTTTTTGCTTCTGATCTTACTACTTCTCAATGCTGAGGGTAAACAGGTCTGTAAATATTATGTTTCTGCGAACCAGTTGTGCGCTCATGGCCTTGCCACTTCAACACTAAGAGCTACGCACTTTTCCTCCTTTCAGATCATGGACTGGTTTGAGCCCTGAAGTGACTATATTGGACAGCTGTCTTTAAAAAAAAATAAAAAAAATGAGCAGACTTTTCAGATTGTTGTTAAACCTTTTTTTTTCTCCAGTGTATGCCAATGCCATCCAGGAGAACATGAACGCTATTCTGTACCCTGGTCTGATTGAAGAGCTGGTTGACATTGTGGAAATTGCAGATCCAAATTTGGTGGTACGTGGTCCTTTTATCATGAGTCATTTGACTGTTCCGTGTGTGCATATTGATTAGGTCAGTGGTAACAGGCGTCATGTAACCTTATAGAGTCACTATACATCTCATGTTATTAAAACAAAAAGAAAGGAAGTGGTGATCAGATTTTCCAAAAGATTGTTTCAGTGTTTGGTGTGGTTTAGATGGTAGAAACTGTCATTTTTTTACGTAAACTGGTTGCATTTCCTTATCTCTTTTCTGTTCTTTTCGTGCAGGAAATCAAAGCGGCAGCCTTGAGAACATTGACGTCTATCATTCATATAGAGAGGAACCCAAAGTAAGTGGTGTTAGTTGGTACCCATGATCAGGCTTTTGTCTTGTGCTTCAGTTCACTTGTGAGCCTCTGAAAAGGGGAGGGGGGGGGGCTGGTGTGGGTTTTTTTTTGTTTGTTTGTTTTTTTAATCCACAGAACAGTGTTACTGTTCACACAGTGAATATGTGATAGAAGTATTGAAGGCCTGTTTTGGCAACTTCACAGTGTTACTGTTCACACAGTGAATATGTGATAGAAGTATTGAAGGCCTGTTTTGGCAACTTCACAACTTGTTTCATTTTTTTCAACATTTTGAAAGTTCTTGTCCTATTAAATTCATAAAAAGCAAAGATTTTTTCGAATGAGACAAGTACCTGCATCACGTCTGAAGTGGATGTGCCGAGACTGGGGGGGGGGGGGGGGGGGGGGGGGATTGGGCACTGTCCATTGAGCACTGTAACTGATTGACAGTTTCTAGTTTCTGTTTCCATCACAGACTGGTGAACATCATTGATGCGACTGGAGCCTCATCCTACCATGGTTTCCTTCCTGTGCTGGTCAGAACTTGCATTCAGCACATGATAGGTAGGTCCACCTTTAACATCCTCTCCGTGAGTGAGTCTTGCCATGTGGGGTGGTGATGGTTGTCACTCAGTACAAGGACTTACAGTAGTGAGACTTAGCGCGCCTTCCTCACTGAGGCAGTGACACAATGCAAATTCAGCCTCTGACGTCATCACATCCTGCGTGCTTTGGGGTCACCCGCCAGAGGCTTCCTCTCCGAAACCATTTTCCCTCTGCGAACTTCGTGAGAATCGCCCATTCTACGAAGCCATTTTCGTACGTCTTTTTATGTACTCAAACTTGTAGAATGTGTTGTTTGCGCATTACTTATAGGTCTACTGATGTTTCATTTTATGAAATTCGCAGTCAGCAGTGGGTGGAGAAGATCCTAAATATTTTATTTTTCGATTTTACTGGGACACCCCACGAGCGCTGTCCTGCCTGCCAAATCCAATATGGCGGCCACAAAGGTGCGCCTCGCTTGAGATTTTTGAAAACATTTTACCAATCGGTTAAATCCTAGAGAGGTCCAAGACTACAAGAATAGGGGATCGATTTCATTAAAAAATGCGATGTGAGTACATTTTGTGTTCAGCGAAGCCAGATTAATGTAATCAGTGAACGGCTTGTGTTGACAAGTAACCACGCTGGCTTTCGTCTGATGAGAGACTCGCATCCTGACTGGAGTTGTCTCCCTTGTCTCCTTACTCTGCGAAATTCGGTGGCACGCTAAACGGGTGGCCACTACGAAACCCCGGGTAGTGCGCTGTGATGACGTCAGAGGCTGAATTTGCATACTCTCCTCAGTGAGGAAGGCGCGCTAAGTCTCACTACTGTGTAGTTAGATTTTCAGCGTTCCTGATTACATACAGGTGTGCGTGTTTGTACGCACAAAACTTAAATTGACACACAAATTTGAGAACAGCGCGTTGCAGAGGATGCAGTATTTTTCCAACTCGCTCCTGGCAACCCGATGAACAAAAAGCGATCTGTAACTAGCAGCGGACACTTGGAGCACCGCATTCCCTGCTGAGCCACTGTGTGTAACAGACAGAATCTGATGTACGGACCCTCCAGATCTATAAAAGGACCCTCAAAGAGAGGGTTCCAAGGAATGTCGCATTTTCGAATCACAGGGAACTCTGATTTTGTTGCTTATGTTAAAATTCCACTGATCAGCAGATTTCCATGTTTGTCTCGTTGCATTTCTGCTGAGTGTCCAGAGCAGAAGATTGTTTTATGCAAAATGAAAATCATGAGAGAAGAAATCATACGCATTTGCGTGAAATTGAAAGGGTTGGCATTGTTTTATAACTGTCTTCTACTTGATGGTTTGCGCAGCTGAACAAAATTTGTCGTTTTCTTCCATCCACACCCCCCCCCCCCCCCCCTCCCTCCCTAAGACAATCAGTGTACATCATGTGTCCATTTGCTCACTGAAACATAAGTAATAACAGTAGACTGTCCATCCCCCCCCCGTGAAGCACTTAGCACTACAAACAACTGCTCCTACCGTATATTTTCTTTAGTAATGTATGCCATTGTCACCTTGTTTTTAAGTTACTGATGACCATGATGACCAGCGAGAACATACATGTATTTCTGTGTACCCATACTTAAAAATGAGAAATAAAAAAATAAAAAAGTGGAAAAAAAAAAAAATTGTCGTTTTCTTGGTGTGATATTGTTTGTTACTGTTGCAGACCCAGACACAGAGCCTTTCCCACAGCAGTATGCCACGGCGTTGTTCTCCTTTCTGTACCATCTGGCTAGCTATGAAAATGGTAAGGATTTGTGATAATAGGGCTTACAGTTGTCAACTGTTTAACTGATTTCAGCTGAATGGTAAGCCCAGTTCTGGGTGAGAAAAAAAGGAGTTGCTGCTAAAAACGAAATCTTTGCAATCTGGTCCATTCTGAGAGTGTGGATTTACCAGACTGCGCAACACTTGGTGTCAATTTAAAAAAAAAAATGGGGGCAGGGGGGCTTCCACAGCAGTTTGCGTCTTCAGCGGTTCAATCATTTCCGCTACTTTGAACTGTTGCAAGCCCTGACGATAAGATAACTTACATTATCATGATGCATCATCATGATATTATATATGCATGTCTCATAAAATGATCAATGGCATGAAGGTCAATGAATTAAAAGTGTGAAAAGTGGCTGGTTTTCCTCTGTCTAACGAAGTCTGTGACTAGTCAATACTCATTGTTCAGGTGTGGAGGCGTTGGTGGCCTGTGGAATGATGGAGGCACTGCTGAAAGTCATCAACTGGTACTCTGAGGGTCAAGAGCACATCACAGTATGTACATGCTCCTTTTTTTCTGCCTTCAGTTGTAGGTGTTCAGTGTCAGAAAGGAAAGTAAGGAACTCGGCGAGTGTTCATGCTAACGTTTTCAGAATAGCAGGACTGAGTAAAGAGGTATCCACAGTGTAGAGAAGCAGACTGTAGTTGACAGTTACATTTTGAGAATTATCTGTAGGGAAGGTGCAGCAGCTGTGATCAGCAGTTACATTTTGAGAATTATCTGTAGGGAAGGTGCAGTAGCTGTGATCAGCAGTTACATTTTGAGAATTATCTGTAGGGAAGGTGCAGCAGCTGTGATCAGCAGTTACATTTTGAGAATTATCTGTAGGGAAGGTGCAGCAGCTGTGATCAGCAGTTACATTTTGAGAATTATCTGTAGGGAAGGTGCAGCAGCTGTGATCAGCAGTTACATTTTGAGAATTATCTGTAGGGAAGGTGCAGCAGCTGTGATCAGCAGTTACATTTTGAGAATTATCTGTAGGGAAGGTGCAGCAGCTGTGATCAGCAGTTACATTTTGAGAATTATCTGTAGGGAAGGTGCAGCAGCTGTGATCAGCAGTTACATTTTGAAGCCAGTTTACTAAAAGGGAGTGTCCAGGGAAGAATCTAGAAGATGACAGTTACATTTCAGTGTCCTCAGAGAGGAATTTTAGATAGAAAAACATAGCGATTACATTCTCAACTTTGTCGGAAAGAAACTTGAAAAGCGAACTACAGTTGCTGACATTTTCAAAACGTGTAACTTGAGTATAGTGGGTTGCTTTAGTTCCACTGTATTATATTGTTCTTTTCAGTTTGTGACACGAGCTGTGCGAGTGATCGACTTGATCACCAACCTTGACATGGCTGCCTTCCATGCACATGGTGGGCTACAAGCCTTCATCAATCGCCTAGAGGTACTCCACTCACAGTTTCGGCTTCAGTCTTTTATTTATCTTGTACGACATATAGCCAAGACAATACACTGTGCTGTCATTTTCCTCAGGTTTTGGTTTTGCTGAGAAATTTTGCTTGTACTTTTGAAAATGAGATAAGGCACTGATCAGTAATTATGTCTGTCGCAAACACCTGCTTTGGAGTGTATATGCTTTGCTTGATTGTGAGATCCTCTGCTCCTGTGCACTTCTTTCAGCACGAGGTCAGCATATGCCGAAAAGAGCAGCCATTTTTGATACGGCCCCAAAACCGCCTGTACAGCATTGACTCGCAGCCAGAGTCTCCTCCAGCGCCCATGGACACGGATATGGTACAGAGCACAGACAGGCCACCGGCTGAACCCGTGCCATCCACCTCGGCTGTCGGCTCCAGTGTTGATGCTGAGGAGCCCAAAACAGGTGAGGATGCCAGCTTTACCACAGTTGTATTTCCTCTCAACCTGGTGTTTGGTACTGGTTAACCCATGTGTTCAACCCTTCATTCACCCAATCAACCGACATAAGTACATGAGAACAGCGTAACAAAGAGCAGAATCTTTAAGCACAGACCGCCAGTAGGGGGCTGTCTCAAAATCCTGTTTTTGCGATTGGCGAGGGCTCTCCAGATTCTGCCCGGTATTTGCAGATTCTTTACATTCTGACACAGGTTTTCCTGAAGAGGGGGCGTATGCATTGTTTTAATGTACTGCACAGTTGGAGGAATCTGCCTGTTTTGTCAATATTTTGCGGGGCATACAGCTAGTTGTAATCTTCAGACTGGGAAATTTTCAGTCATTCAGCAATTTTCAGCCAAATTTCCTGTTCTTTCAGCCCGCAAAAAAAGGTTTCAGCCAAAGAAACAGAAGGGGAAAGCAATTGCACGGTCATGTATGGGTACATGCAATGCCATATGGCACAGTCTAACTTCATGTTTTGCATGTCAGTACCAAGGCAGTGTTTTACTTTCGGGTGCCAGGAGCGGCAACTAAATGCCTTTAAACATGCTAAAATTTGTTTTCTGAAGTGTGGCGTTGACCCCGTGGTCCCCCAGCAGGGCACTGCCTCTGCAACCCATCTAGGTTTCAGACTTTTTCCCCCTCAGCAATTCCCCAGCCTGAATCTTAAAAATTTCTGCTGTCTGCAGGTGTACAGTGTTTCCCACAGAGGGCAGCTCTTCTGAAGTCCATGCTCAACTTCTTGAAGAAAGCCATTCCAGACAACGCATTTGCTGAAAGCATCAGGCATTGTAAGTTTAGTAGAAATTCAGAGAGGAGTGTACTCTGTTGATGCATCGATCTTTTCTCTGGTAGTTTTGTAAGTGAAGTGGTTTTATGCTCAGACTTGTGTTTGTACGTGCTTGTACATTTGGAGTTGGGCAAAGAAAGTGAAAGACACTTAACAATTCTGATCGTCTCGCTTGTTCGCTGAAGGAAACTCTTTGCTGTTTTCAGTAATGGATGGTTCCCTGCCCAAGTCTTTGAAGCATGTGATAAGCAACGCAGAGTATTATGGACCCTCCCTCTTTCTTCTGGGTAAGTATTAATGATTGTTTTAAGTAGTTGGTTTAAACAAGTTTATTGCAATACAGATTGTAGAACTGAACAGTTCATGAGCATGAACAAGCAGAGCTTATGGCAATGCTCAGGGTGGAATTAATACATTGTGACAGTGTCGTAATGGCAGTTAAGTTTTGTCTTTGTTGTTTTTTAATCTTGAAATCTCTCTCTCTTTCTGTGTGTATGACAGTTTGTGCTGAGAATCTTTCTGTACTGCTGAGATGTCTTAAATGTCTGCACTGCGGAGTTTTCTTCATTCTTCTACGTTTCAGCCACTGACGTGGTCACCGTGTACGTGTTCCAAGAGCCGTCCCTGCTTTCGTCGCTTCAGGAGAAAGGGCTGACAGACGTCGTTCTACACGCTCTTCTCGTCAAAGATGTAAGATTATATTGGATGCTTCATTGTTGGTGGGCCTTTCCTTTACCATTTCCGAATTCAGTTCAAATGTTAATTCCACATGCTCTTCTTGTCAAGAATTTAAGATTGTGTACGAGACCTCCTGTATCAGCAGACCTTTCCTTTTTCTGTTCCAGAATTCATTGCAGTCTTAATTGTGACAAGCTGTCACTAACTTATTTTGCAGTGGACTCACGGTCATAAATAAAGGAATTATTGTGGTTATTAGGCTCTAATACTATTCCACTCTGTGACCGAATTATAAAAGACAAATCGGCAAATGATTTGACTAGATAGAAAAAAAGAACTTTCACATGTTGATATCTAGAGAGAAACTGATCATTCAGCCCACAAGTTTGGCTTTCTGTAACGAGTGGATGTGTAGTTCTTGTTTGGAATTGGATCATCGTTGAAGGTACCAGCCACTCGGGAGGTGCTTGCATCCCTCCCCAACGTGTTCAGTGCTCTGTGCCTGAACACAAGAGGACTGGAAGCTTTTGTTGCGTGTCGGCCGTTTGACCGCCTCTTCAAGGTGCTACTGTCCCCAGACTACTTGCCTGCTATGCGGAGAAGGCGCAGTGCTGACCCTTTCGGTGAGTAGTTGTGGGTCAGTTGTTGAAAAGTATTGACTGCAGAAAGTGGTTGGCTCATTTGTTCTGGTTAGGAAACCTACAATCAGTACTGACGTTTTACTTTTGTACAGTGAGCATTTGTTGTTTGTCGATTGTTAAGGAAAACGTGAAACTTAAACCGCTTAATTCCGTCTTTGCTAAGCCAAGTTATGGTTTGGAACAGTTTTGCTCGTGAGTCCGCCTGTACGCTTTCGAAATACGCTATCTTGATGATTAGTACAGTTTTATGGGATGCACCATTGTTCACACTTTGTGCGAGCGGTCAGACAATCAAATTGTAAGATTGTTGTTGCACTACTGGAGCGCTCGGTGTGTAGTTGTTGCAGCATTTGAGTACGCTTCTGTCGGCTCGTTACAGATGCTGTTAGGCCCTTTAAGACATATTTATGAAATTCCTTGTCTGGCGGCCTTTTTCCTAAGTATTGGATAGGTCTTGATCTGAATATAAGAAAAGGAAACATTTGTATGCTTTTTGAATTTTTTTAAAATATTTTATTTTGTGTGTTTGTGTGTGTGTGAATCAGGAGGCAAGTCCATTCCGTCAGGTGCCTAAACCGCTGTAGAAGGATTTTTGTTCTTCCTTTTTTCTCTCTCCTTTTTTTGTTGTTTTGTTTGTTTGTTTCTTGTGTCATCCCTTCATCATTCCCCCCTCCCCCCCCTTTTTTTTTTTTTGCATTCATTTTCACATTTAAAATTCACATTTCATAATAATAGTAATACAGTCGAACTTGCCACTGTCTAACCTGGTCACCCCAGAGGATCCCCTGACATGCTAGCTGTTGACATGCCACCCTGGATAACCCGGTCACCCTGTCTAAGATGGTCAATTTGGCCCAGTCCGTTGGGTGACCGCCTTACACAGGTTTGACTGTAATATCTTGTCAGGTACAAGCTGTTACATCAGCCCCGCTCACTTTTTCATAACATGCACATGTACTTTTTTGTTGTTGTTAATCTAGGGTCATACACAAAAGGCACAAACTAACAAGTGTCCAAAAAAATTTTTAAATGTGTTTATGAGAGAAACAGAGACAGAAGGATAGGGGGAAATTATGACCAGTCAAGTTGTTGTCGGCGTGTGTGTGTGTACGCACATTGTATACGAATATGAAAATTGATTTGGTAGGCCGTAGGCCCTTTCAAACAGTGTTAAACAAGATTTTTGGCTCCCTTGTGTAACAATGGGAGTCTATGTATTAACCCTCCGTCGTCTGTCTGTCTGTCTGTCTGTGTGTGTGTGTGTGTGTGTGTGTGTGTGTGTGTGTCCAGAAAACTTTAACGTTGTCATTTTCTCGGAATCTACAAACAGCAGAGGCACCAAACTTGGCATGCTGATAGACAACCACAAGACCTTTCAAAACATATCATTTTAAATGACCTTGACTCAAGGTCAAGGTCACTAAAGCTCTCTGTTTGAAAATTTTACATTGGCATTTTCTCTTAATCTACAAACACCAGAGGTTTTAAACTTTGCATGATGATAGACATTGATAAGAACTTTACAGATATACATGTAGTCAATGGCCTTGTGTCAAGGTCAAGGCCGTACAAGCTATTTTTGTGAAACCTTAACATTGGCATTTTCTCAGAAACAACAAACAGCAGAGGTGCCAAACCTGGTGTGCTGATAGACAGTGATAAGACCTATGCACACATACCATCTTAAATGACCTTGACTCAAGGTCAAGGTCATTAAAACAGTATGTTGGGAAATTTTACATTTGCATTTTCTCAGAATCTAGAAGGATCAGAAGCCTCAAACTATGTTTGATAATTGACATTGGCAGCACCTTTACAGTTATACCTGTATTCAGTGACTTTAAGTCAAGGTCAAGGCCATGCAAGCGTTTTTTGGGAAACTTTAACCTTGGCATTTTGTCCAAAACAACGAACAGTAGAGGCACCAAACGAGACATGATGATAGACAGCAATGAGACCTACCTTTCTGAATGACCTTGACTGAAGGTCAAGGTCATTAAAGCTGTCTGTTATGAATTTTAACGTTACCGTTTTCGGAGGAACTACAAATACTAGAGGCATTGAACTTGGCATGATGATAGACATTGATGAGATCTCATTTGAATGACTTCGACCAAAGGTCAAGGCCATACAAACTGTTTCGGTGAAAATTGTAATATTGCCAGGGACTCAGAGAACCAGAGACACTTTACTTGGCATGATAATGGATAGTGATAAGAGCTTTACAAACATACTCATGTGAATGATCTTGACCTGTGTCACAAGGGAGCCATGGAGGCTACTGCCTCTCTAGTTCAACATAACACACTAAGTATGCTGCGTCAATAAGCTGGTTACAGCACGTACAATTTTACAACATAACACACTAAGTATGCTGCGTCAATAAGCTGGCTACAGCACGTACAATTTTACAACATAACACACGAAGTATGCTGCGTCAATAAGCTGGCTACAGCACGTACAATTTTACAACATAACACACGAAGTATGCTGCGTCAATAAGCTGGTTACAGCACGTACAATTTTACAACATAACACACGAAGTATGCTGCGTCAATAAGCTGGCTACAGCACGTACAATTTTACAACATAACACACGAAGTATGCTGCGTCAATAAGCTGGTTACAGCACGTACAATTTTACAACATAACACACGAAGTATGCTGCGTCAATAAGCTGGTTACAGCACGTACAATTTTACAACATAACACACGAAGTATGCTGCGTCAATAAGCTGGTTACAGCACGTACAATTTTACAACATAACACACGAAGTATGCTGCGTCAATAAGCTGGTTACAGCACGTACAATTTTACAGAATTGTGTGTGTGAGAGAGAGAGAGAGAGCTGTTTCAGTCATATTGCAAATTAACTCTTTGACGACGAAGCACAATTTCTAACACGCGATTTCGTGTTAGAAATTGTGCTTCGTCGTCAAAGAGTTAATACATGTATCATGGCATAGGTTAATTGCACACATGTATTTTAATAAGATAACAAGCACCATCAGATATTTCGCTAGCGTTTTTCATACTCATACTTTTAATTTTCTTCCTGTGTCTGATTTGGTTTGATCTGTTGTTAATAAGAAAGATATTTTCACCTGACATTACTCGTGAAAGATACCAAACTGGAATACAAGTCCCTTTCTCCTCCTCAGAGAGAAGTTTCTTTATCCACTTGAGAAACTTTTTTGCGTATTTTCCATATTGGGCGTGCGTACGCCACCTTCTGAATAGTCCGATTCTGTGACAGATCGTTTGACCCTCTTGAAGGCCTTTCTGTTTTGTGTAGTGCCTTTGCCACATGAACTGTTGCTTTCTTTTAGGGCTTTGTCTGGAAGTCCACTTGATTGTGTATTACAGTTACATATCTGAGTCTGCTGACAACTGTGATTTTACTATGATTGTTTTTCCGATGACACTTACGTCCATTTTGCTCCGTTGTGTGTGTGTGTGTGTGTGTTGCGTTGATTTGTATGCTAGCTGGATGTTGTACGCACTGTTTGAGACTGATTGTTTGTTATCAAGTTATTTGGACTTTGAAAGGTGACACGGCCAGTAACCTGGGCAATGCCATGGATGAGCTCATGCGGCACCAGCCTTCACTGCGTACAGATGCCACAAAGGCCATCATAAAGGTATGGGGCGTTTACTAGGCTTTGTGCCTCCTTGTGGAATTAGGTTGGGGTGGGGGGGAAGGGGGGGGGGAGAGGAGGGGAGTGTTGTTAAATAAAGGGAATGGTTTTGGATGCTAGTCATTAGGCAGACCTGTCCTGCATAATTATATTGAAGGACCTTGTAGGTTGGTGCACAGATGTTTTGTAAGTGGTTTTGAGTAACCAAGTATACCGTAGTATAATTTGTTGAAGTGGATTGGTGTTTCCACTTTTTCGTGAATTGTTAGCCTGAGTGGAACTTTCATGCTGATGTTTCAGTGGATTGACAGATCTGTGTTGTGGTGTATGCATTCTTACCCATGGTTGAACTGTAGTGTAACTGGTGTTTGAAACGTGCAATGGTCGTTTCAGCTTTTGGAGGAGATCTGTTCCATGGGCCAGGACCCAAAGTACATCTGCCAGAAACAGCAACCCAAAACCGAGCAGACGGGTGTCTCCCCCCGCTCTCCTCAACCTGTGGACGCAGGGTCGTCTGATGAGGAGGAGGAGGAGGAAGAAATGGCTGCAACGTCCACATCAGCACAGGCTCCCGCAGCTTCAGCTGGCGCTGGTGCGAAGTCCAGCTCTCCAGATGCTATGCAGTACGTGACCTTCAGTATTTGGTTGTGGCGTACTTGATGATCATGTTGGTTTGGGTTGTTGGTTGTTTGGGAGGTTAATATCCTTCCACCACCTCGTGATGGTGGCGGCAAAAAATGAGGTCATGGCGAAAAGGCCTCCACAAGTTGTTGGCTCCTAGCCAAACCCTTCACTCGAGCCTTGTCAGTTCGCTGTTGTTCCACATTAGCTGTTGTGATTTTTCTGGTAGAGGTGACAGTGAAATTTTCAAATGTGCATTGATTTGCTTGTGAGGTTCAGGGTCAACTCTCTCTTGTTGTGGAATGATACTCTTATGGCCGCATTTATTTCTCCACCAGAAACAAAACAACCCAAGAGAGGCAGTCGATTCCTTTGATGGAGTATGTATTGAATGTGGTAAGTGTCCAGGCTATTTTTTACACATAGTTGCTCGAAACTTTTGTCAAAAGCAGTGTGATAAAAATTCTTTATCTTCAAACTTAAAGGATCAGTAGTAAGGTGCTGTCGTGCATGCTGGTGCCGCACTGTTTGAACCCTGTATTGTTGTGATAGCCTTATGGGATAAACCAGTGCAATAGTGACTGGCACATGCTTGACAGAAGTGTATGTCTGTATGCGTACACTTTTCAAGACTGTGGCTGACATGTTTCTCGACTAAAACGTAATCACCAGCTGTAAACAGTTACCTAGATGTCAGGTAATCACAGCAAACACTTTGTGTCTTTAGTGGAACTGTGCAACTTTGCTCATATTTCGCAACTTTACATTCCTTGGCATGGAAATTTGCTCAGCTTTTGTCATTCCTTGAAACTCAGAAACTTCCACAGTTTTTGTCATGGCTTGAAATTTGTCATTCCTTTAATCGTAATGGTATGTAGCACAGCTTTCGTCATTCCAGCAAGCGTGTTTGTTTTCTGTCCTTGAAAGAGCGCACTTTCACTGACAAAACTTTCCTTTTTCACCAGATGAAATTTGTCGAGGCGATTCTCAGCAACAACTCCACAGACGACCACTGCCGGGAGTTTGTGGCACAAAAGGGGTTGCTTCCCCTCATGGGGATCTTGGGCCTTCCAAACCTGCCTATCGATTTCCCAGCATCACCTGCGTGCCAGGCGGTCGCGAGTGTATGCAAGTCGATCTTGGTAGGTTTTGGGTCTGGACATGTAAGTGTGTTCCTTTTCTTTTGTGGGCTTAATGATTGCTAGGTGGTTGGAAGGGAGCAGTTTCTTTCCAGATGTACTCTTTGCTTTGCTTTGCTTGGCTAAGTTTTACTCAAGTGTGGTGAGAAATTTGTTTGCATAGATTGGTATAATACAGCGTTTTTAGTCCACTGAGACTGATCACAGCATAGCCGATTGTGTTACAATAGTTTTCACTTGATATGGGTTGCAGGGAAATGCTTTGCCCTGGAAAGCAGCAAATCTGATCATGCTGTAACCGATTTTGTAGTACACTGAAACCTGTTTACTGGAGATGAACCAAATGTTAAATGATAAGAAGTTTGAATTGCTTTGAATTGAGGGGGGGGGGGGGGGGCTTTTTTTTTTTTTTTTGCTTTTTTTTTGTTTTTGGCTCCTTTAGCTGTTCACATAGAAGTCTCACTCTCCCCATGTGACCTTGTCAACAGACGCTGTCCCGTGAGCCGCAGGTGATGAAGCAAGGTCTCCTGCACCTCAACGACGTCCTCCAGAAGCTGGAGCCACTGCACAAGCCGCTGGGGGAACCCGGAGGTTCCGTTTTGCTGCAGGAGCTTGCTTCAGCCTCCTCACAGCCAGACGCCACCCTGTCGCCCCAGGCCACGCCTCTTTTGCATGCTCTCGCCGCGGCACACGCCTACATCACCATGTTCGTTCATGTGTGTAGGATGGGCCAGGTGCGTAGCTTGAGAAATGTGTGTATCCTTTGTTTTCTTTTCTTTTCTTTTCAACAATTATTTTGTGTAGACGTGAATTTCATGTTTGTTTTGTTTCCATTTTTTTGTTTTCTTTTTCTTTCCTTCTTTTTATTGTGGATGATTTTTGTGGGTTTTGGAATTTAATGTGGCTTGCTTTTGCTAATGTCGTCAACTAGCATGTAACGTTCTTGTGGGGTCCAAATCTCATTTGTGAATTTCAACAAGACCAGCATTTTTGTTGTGAACAGAATTGGCCCCTTAACTTTTGGCAAGGAATTGCAGATAGATTTTTTCCCTTAAGTAACTGTGAAATTTTTGTATGGATTTATCTTGTATTTCTTATCAGTTTGTTTTTGCCAATTCTCTTCCAGAATGACATTCGCACTATATCAGTGAGCCACTGGGGATCCGAGCTGGGCCTGACCGTTCTGCAGGGACTAAGCCAGCTGTACACGTCACTAGTGTGGGAGAGTACTGTGCTCCTGGCCTTGTGTAGCGAAGACATTCTGCCCCCCGGCTGCCCCTTCGGCCGGGCTGACATGGACCGGATTATCCCGCGTGATGTGACAGACAGTCAGAGCAAGGAAAGTGTCACAGCCACGGAAGGAACGCCCAGGGAGGAAGAGGATGGGGGCCCTCACAGCAACGGGATGAGCGCGGCCATGGAGTCGCTTTCTACCTCAGAGCCCTCGGACACGCCGATGGAGGTGACCACGGGCGGGGAAGGGCCAAACGTGGGCGGTGTAGGTGGTGGTGGTAGCAGTAGGAACACGGGCAGTGGAGACAGGAACTCTATGAGTGGTAGTAGCACTGATAAAGAAAGTGCTCCTGGACCTTCAACAGCTGAATCTGGTGCCAGTACTAGTAGCGCAACGGGGAAAAAGTCCAAAATGTCCCCTGTTCTACAAGCGCAGATACGGCAGTTAAAACCTCTCCTGTCTGTGTCGTCGAGATTAGGTCGGGCTTTGGCGGAACTGTTCGGACTGCTAGTAAAACTGTGTGTAGGGTCACCGGTCAGACAGCGGCGCAGTCACCACCAGGCGCCCAATCAAAATTCCATGCCCTCACCGGCGGCCCGAGCAGTCGCCTCTGCCTTGACTCGTCTCCTTGCTAACGGTCTTTCATGGGAGCCGCCACACTATGCACCTGTGCCAAAACTCAGGTATGGTCACGTTATGAACCTCCTTCCATTGATCACCGCTGCTTTTTTTTTTTTTTTTTTTTTTTTAGTCAGGCCCTAGAAACACTTTGTGTAGATCTCCACGCCTTACTGTGATTTCTGACCACTAAAAATGAAAGGCTTGCTACATTTGAAGTTCTTGGTCGCAACTTTAGGAAATTAGCATGTCCTGCATGTGCATTCTTTGGCCGTGTATGATCGTGAAAACTGGCTAGTCTGATAAACAAGGCAGAGAAGGTATCAGATTTGAAATCCGGGAGCTGATGCTTTGTATCCATAAGGCTTTTTTATTTTATTTTTTAATACTTACTTTTTGCATTACATACCTGTATACATACAATATGAAACCAAAATTGACACATGGCATCGTCTTAAACAGACCATCCTGACATATTTACATGCACACACACATACACACACATATGTCCATATTTGCACACTCATTTATACCCTCACGCTGTATGCATAAGGCTTAGTTCAGTGCTAGTCAATGTATTTTTAAAACAGAAGAGTTGTGTGAGGCCATGTGTTGATAGCAGTTTTACTTTGTTGCCTCAGTTTCAGGATGCATTAGCTGGAATACATAAAGAAGTGAAAGCTTTACGTGTGTGTTGTGAATGAAATAGGGCAAACCGGGGCTGCTTGCGGTATGTGAAGGATTGGGAATTCTTCGTTTCAGATTAACATTCCTCGTTTGTTCGGTTGGCTTCACTTCTCCAATGCTGTTTGATGAGAAGAAACAGCCGTACCATCTCATGCTGCAGAAATTTGTGGCCTGTGGTGGTCAGGCTGCCCTTTTCCAGTGAGTATAATAATTAATAATAATAAAATATTTATATAGTGCCCAGGGCTCCCTAAAAGCTACAGACCTAAAGGGTCCACTGACCCCCAGTTCAAAATTTTAGGGGGTCTTTGTACCCCCACTTTCAATTTTTAAAGGGTCAGAATCATTTCTCAAGTTTTTAGTGCATGGAATTATAAATTCAGTAAATACTGCTGAACAGAGGTGTGTGTGTGTGTGTGTGTGTGTGTGTGTGTGCAAAACTGAATTTTATCAACTTCAAATCATATAATTAAATGAAGTGGAAAGTTTGAAACTCTGACTTTTGGCTGCTCTGTGCCGACTCTGATGCGACGTCTGAATCGTAGCTATGCAACGCCGAAGTGCACCCGCTGCCGGGCGAGGGCTCGAACACCTCCACAACTTTTCCACTGACAAAAAAATCCAGTCTTTTGAACTTTCACTTTTCGGTGGCATGATTCGTCACAGAGAAAGTGAATCCGATCGGTAACAAGAGCACTGACTCTAAAATCTTTCGCCCATAGTCAGTGTCGAGCGCAGAAGCAGAAAAAGATGGGGCACGTTCACTACGCGCGAGTGGCTGTAGTAGCCGCCGATCTGCAGCAGTAGACATTTAACGTCTGCGAGTGTGAAACAGAACAAAAACAGAACCGAACTGAACGCGGCCATGGCAAGGGAGAACACTCACTCGATCACAACAAGCCTATAGGCGTATGCACGGTAGTGCAGAGGTAGTGCGTTGAGCTAAGCACAGATCGCGTTCATAATGCTTCAACGTACCCCCTCGAATTTTTTTTAGGACGTAAATTTTTACTTCAGTGCGTAAATTACGCACAGACGCACAGTTTAGGGAGCCCTGGTGCCTAACCTTATCTAAGCTCTAAGCGCTTTACATAAAATACATATGATTATTCATATTAAGACATAAAAAATGCAAAAGATAAAACAAACACAAGACAGGTAAAACTGACAGAACAGATAAAAACTCATATCCACACACACAGACACACACACACACACACCCGTTCCCTGTGCACACGCGCACTCACACCAGCAGAACGACAACGTGGCACGGCTATGAGAGGGTGAAGAGATGGGTTCAGTGAACATCAGTGTTAATACATGTGTTTACTGGGGGAGCGTGTCTAAGGACGTAACATAACAGCACTCCCTAAACACTTCAATTACTTCAGTCTCTTACAGGTGCCAGTTAGTACGGAATGACTATTTTTTTTTTTTTTTATATTTTTTTTGGCATAATTCAATTAAATACGGAAATACAGTTTGGTCGCGAAAAGTATGGAGGAGCCAAATTTGAAATATTACAAAAGGATCGTTAGGAAATACAGCTGTACATGAACTTAACAGAATACTGACAACTGCCGAAAAATACATTTGTGTGCAATAGTACTGAGTGATACTTTTGAAGGTTGGCACCTCTGGTCTCTTGTTCTGAAAGGGTGCTTTGTACTCAGTATTTAAACTTAAGAGCATAATGCGAGGAATACCACATTTCCATTTTACTGTGATGGTTTGTATGAAAGCAGGATATTGTTATACAGTAGAAACTTGACTAAGCGACCACTTGACTGAGCGACCGTTTTTCGTTCACGACCGTTTTAGCCCGGCACGGACGGTTTTTCTTCTTTATTGCATCTCCAAAGACCGACCAACTGCAGTACACGACTTAAGACCGCTATTCTGCTGGCAAAACGACCCCCCGCCTCTCTTGCTGGCGACCACCCCTGGCTTGTCTGCGCGGATTCACACCTTGCCGACAGCACCGCCGACCGCCCACGGCACAATCCCTGACAATACCCCGCGGGCCGCCAAGTCGTGGTACACGCGTGACCAGTCACAGGCCAATTATCGCATCGTTACGCTTAGCGCCACCTAAACACAACTGCAGTTAAGCGGGTGGTGATCACCTCATCCTGTTTAAGTGTCAGTTCCGTTGTTCCTAACACCTGTCAAATCACTGATCATTGTTTTCTCCAATCACCTATCACGCGCGGCAGACGGTTCCTCGGTCACACCGGAGGCAGAGATCGCAGAGGCAGAGATCATTTCTGCGAGTAAAGCTAGCCAAATGTTTGTGGAGCTGCAGCAATACGCTGTAGCGAATGACTTTAACGAAGTGCTGGACATGCTGTCCAAACTCATGACATGATGCAGCGCTTGACGCTGAAGAAAATTAGAGAGCGCGGCAAACAGAGCCGCATCAGCGACTTTTTCACATGATTGCGCGTGTGTGCCGGCGTGCGATGTGTGTGTGTGAGAGAGAGAGCCCAGGGGGTGCCGCTGCGGCGGACTAAACTCAGCAAGGACGTCAGAGGTCAGCGTACGTCGTGTGTGTGTGTGTGTGTGTGTGTGTGCCACGGGGTGTGTGAGAGAGAGAGAGAGAGGATTGACGTGTTTTGTCAGACTGAGTCAACGTACGTCGTCGTCGCGCGCGCGCGTGTGTGTACGTCGTGTGTGTGTGTGTGTGTGTACGTCGTGTGTGTGTGTGTGTGTGTGTGTACGTCGTGTGTGTGTGTGTGTGTGTGTGTGTGTGTGTGTGTGTGCACTGGCACCGTTGGCACGGCGCCCGCTTTTTTATGTTTTTCTGTCGTGTTGAGGACTGAATAAAGAGAAGCAATGAGAATCGTGGTTGTCACTCAGTTCATGCAAGCTGTGCCCGTGTGTGTGTGTGTGTGTGTGTGTGTGTGTGTGTGTGTGTGTGTGTGTACTTGTTTCCCGCCGTAAAATTTAAACGCGTCACACAAGTTCACGACACCGCATGCGCGACAATGTGAAACGGAAGTGGTTAAAAACATGGTGGCACATGCGACTCTGTTTACGTTTTCCGTCGCTGAAATTTAGGTAAAGCCGCACAATCTTGATTATTGGAAGACTCCACAGAAACACCAAACTCTGCTTCTGAGTCAAATCCACGCATGCACACTGTACTTATTATGCAATGATCCCTACGGTTGATATGCACGGCTCCCGGCCGGGCAGGGCCGGGTCCGGACGCCATTGTGACTGACTGCCGTATGGGCGACCAGTTGTTGTTCACGACCGTTTTTGCTCGGTCCCGTGAAAGGTCGCTCAAAAAAGTTTCTACTGTATGTGGTACGTGCTCGTGGCTGATTTGAGTCTTTCTGAGTTACAATTCCACCATAGGCCTCCTGGGATTATCATTTGTGAAGATACTGGTGTTCATGTTTCCCCTTTGGCTGTTGCAGGGCATTTTCCTGGGCATTGTCAATAGATGGTAAAGTGCCTTTGTCAGACGGCTTGGAGCACCCGGATTTGCCTGGTGAGTGCAGTTGAAATGGTATTCTTGCACAAATAATTAAACCTTAGGCCTTAGGTCTTTCTTTCGGTATGAGCAGAGATTGTACTGAATGGTATGAATTTCTTGAGCCACAATGTTCAATTGTAGTCAGCATCTCTGTGCTCAGAGAAACCCTTGAAAGCAACCACACACCTGTCCAAAGTCTCCCCAGTGTTGTTGCTGAGACTGTTGTAATGTTGGTGTTCTGTTTATCCCAGAGCAGAGAGAAGTCAGTGAGAGGTGTGTCCTGTTAAAAAAAAAAGAAAATGGATAAAGTTTGTTCTTGATCTAGAGAGCAGATTATTTTTTTTTCTGCTTTATTATCCCTTTTGGGCTGCTTCCCATAGGGGAAGCGCTTCACCGCAGTGCAGCGCCAACCAATACCTAGCATGTTTTTTTTTGTTGTTTTCTTTTCAATTTTGCTGGGGGAGGGAAAACCCCCGATGAGCAGCCCAGTGGTTAGGAAAAACCGGTATCACATATCACAAGCCCGACCTGGGCTCAAACCCATGTTTTGCCGTGACAGTGGTGATGGACGTTCAGTAGGGCAGCGGCTAAGTCCGACATGCTGCCTATTAGACCACCGCTCACTCTCAG
Organism: Batillaria attramentaria; assembly: GCA_018292915.2. Taxonomy (NCBI): domain Eukaryota; kingdom Metazoa; phylum Mollusca; class Gastropoda; family Batillariidae; genus Batillaria; species Batillaria attramentaria. Next base: position 552,273 of record JACVVK020000223.1, read on the forward strand.
ATACTGTAGAACTAGACGCTTCTGATGGATAAACGGGAGAACCTTGCGTATCAATCCTTTATTGCCTTCTCCATGCAGATGGTTCCGGTGAGTTTCTGGACGCCTGGCTGATGCTGATGGAGAAAATGGTGAACCCCAAGACGGTGCTGGAGTCCCCGCATTCTATACCCAATAAGTCCAAAACTACGGCCCAGGCGCCCACCTTCAACGCAACCCAGTACCTCATCAGCACCCAGAAGGTGCGTTCACTTGAATTTTGTCCCATTGCCAGGGATCGATTTTCTCACGCGTCGTGCGACTATGTCTCATATTTTGATAAAATGTCGCATAGAAATTTCGCAAAATGCGTCATATGTCGCACGAACATGACATCACAAGCGCACTTGACAACGTGAAGCAGAGATGCGCTGTCCGTGTCAGTCATAGAGTCTGTTACACTAATCTAATATTAGTGATGAGGCTTACTTATCCCGCTCGCCGCGCGCGCTGCCAGGAACTCTCGCTCGAAAGAGTTGCAAAAAATATTGGCGCGTTATCAGTTTTCTCAGTTCTGCGATCGAGAGGTCCTTTTCCGTTCAGAACCTGAACGTCACTGCACTTAGGAATGTTCAGGCTCTCGGCACAGACATGTGACAGAGTGATGCGGGTGAACTTGATTGTCTCATAGAAAATAAAAATGTCTCATAAATATGACTGGTCAAGGAGACAATGTCTCATTGGCATCTTTGAGTAAATCCATCCCTGCATTGCCTTTTCCTCTTTCGTCGGTAATTTATTTATCTATTTTTACATTATAGATGGTTGACAACAGTTGCAGGCAAACAAATACACCCAACTCACCCCAACCCATGCACACCAACGCTTTGTGAACACTTTGTTTAATTGAAAATCAGGATAGATGTGGCATAATATCACTATTGTCTCCGATTTTGCAGGCTGCTTTCAATGCTGTGATGAACATGTGGAACAAGAAGCCACTGAAAGTGTACGGCAGTCGCATGTGCGAGTCACTGCTGGCAATCCTCTGTCACATCATCCGCGGGGAGAGCATCATAAAGGTAAACACCAATTGATAGAGTATAAGATATATACTGACTTTTTAGTTTTTAGATAAAAACTAGTGTGCGACTGGACATTTGTCATGAGAGAGTGAAATGTCTTCCATCAACAGTACTGAGCTGTATTCTGGTGTATACTTCGGACTGTCTGCTGCAATTTCAGTGTGTGCATAAGACAATGCTGTTCCGATTTTGACTTCTTTTTTTTTGGTGTTGTTGTTGCTTGCTTGCTTGTGCTACAAAATACCCTTTTGAAGGACCTTGACTCATTTCACAAGTGAGCCAAGTAGGCTTCTGCCTCTCCAACACCAGTGGGAGGTTTTGTTCGGGTTATGTATAGATCTACAAAGTGCTCCTTCTAACATCCAAATTACGCGGAGGCTCTTAGTGCAGTTCGCTGTCTTTAGTTTCGTTGTAGCCTTGCATGTATCCATGTTGATATTCTGCCCATATTACGCTCATTTTGCGAGAGATTTACGTTTGACAATAGAAGCTATGTGCACAGGAGCAGCTAGCGAAAGAAAAGGAAGAGGAGGCGACGACGTCGTCGGAGCCAGGGCCGCCAACTGCTGAGAACCCGACAGCTCGGCTCGCTGGACGACGCAATGCAGCAGATCATGAAGTGAACCCTCACCATCTGCAGCAGGTAATGGTTTTGTTTCATATGTAACCCTGGTCTGGCTGAATTAATTTGTCTTATGTGGAAAAAGCCAAAGAGGTAGCCTGGAATATTCCATTTTCAGTGAGACCAGGGTGAAGCCAATCTTGATGATATTGCTGTACAAGAATGTTTGGGATGTTGGGAAACAGAGAAGTCTCAGATTGAGACCGGGGCTGTCGGTGGTCTAGTGGTTAAGAGACTTGTCACCAGTGCGAGAGGTCAGGGGTTCGAGTCCCACTCGGGGCAAAAAAAAAAACTTTTTCCTTCTCATATGTGGCACCGTTTGTTCGGGCCGATCGTCGGGGGTTCTCTCCGGGTACTCCAGCTTCCTCCCCCTCTGCTTTAGAAATATTCAGCCCACCAAATTGGAAAAATAAATGCAATTCTAAAATCCGAAATTTAAATAGCTGAGCTGCCCCTTCGCACCACGTGATTGTAATGTGTTTATGTCCAATGTGTGAGAGAATGCGTGTGATTCACGTGAGCGTGCGTGTTGGGTTCAGTTCGCGGCGCTTTGAGTCGATTCATGAAATTGGGTAAAACGCCTACAAAATACTTATTATTATTATTATTGAGGTTGTGTCCTGCGTGTAAGATAAATACATTGTGTTTTTGCCCTGTGCAGAATAGTATCATGTGGGACTTGCACAATTTACATTCGCTCTGAAGCGAGAATCACCAAGCAAGGTTCTCTGTTTTGTGAGGGGCTTGGTAGTGTACTTTCAGTGAAGCTAAACGGGTGTGCATGATGTTTTTGACTGACGTGTCGACGCGTTTTCACCATGTCTGGAATGCGTCGTGGGTGGTGGTTTGTTTATGGTTTGGGGTGTTGGATTTCAGCTGATGGACATGGGCTTCACCAGAGAACATGCAATGGATGCTCTGATGAACACCAACACCCTGGAGCAAGCCACGGACTACGTCCTGACCCACCCTGCCCCTCCCGCCCCCTTCCTCGCTGCCCCGGGGGGTTCGCAGGTGAGTGACGTGTCCTTTGAGTAAGCATTGTGTGTTGTTCATGGTGGTGAAGGTCATCGTGTGCACTGTTCAAAACTGATGGATTAAGCCTTGATCAAGGAAGCAACTGTCCATCTCACTGTATGATGGTGCTCAGAATAAACCTTTCCAGTGTCATGTAACAGATTTTACAGCATGCCCCGCTGACGGTTCAAAGGGATTTGTCAGAGTAAGCCACTGAACACAGCTTGATGAATACTATCCTGATGACCATGAGCTTGACTGCTGCTCATCTTTATTTCATGGGTGACACTCTTCAGTCTGGGTGACTGAAATCAGTTTTGGGGAAACCTGCCCTCACTGAAATTCCATTTGTCGAGCAAATTACAGATCAGATAGTACAACAAATAGCAACCCAGATATAAATGTCACATTCGTAGTTTACTGTTACTAGTGTTAGGGTGCTATGACTGGCCAGCAAATGCTTTTAAACTTTCTGAAACTCATGTTTGGCCGGGTGCTTCACCATTGTTGAACCCAGCCTTTCAGTCTTTTCAAAATTTAAGTGTCACCCATGTAATTTGAGTTATGGGCTGAGATGGCTCTTGGTAAGTCAGTTTGGTGCTGGGAGTTAGGAGTTACAGATAAGTTGAATCATGACCGAGAAAACTGCCTTTTGGTTTCCAAGTTTCCATCACACCACACAAAACTGTGGACAGGGAGTAACTGCAAGTGTTCTTTGGCAGGCTCTGGGTATGGATGTCGACTTGTCCGACGAGGACCAGATGTTGCGAGCCATCGCGCTCTCTCTCGGGGAAAATGCCGTCATGTCTACAGACCAGGCAAGTGTCTCGCTTGACACACAAAAAAAAAGGCAGTAGAAATGAAGGCATTTCATGTCCAGATTACCTGTAGAAAAATCTGGACTTCCTCCTGTTGCATGCACAACAAAAGAAGCAAATCCCTGGGGTTGAAATTTGACTCGACTTTTTATGTGCAGCCTGTATCACTTTCTGTGTGGAGTTGTATATTTGCGGTTGTTTTTCTGGTGCAGGCCAACCAGGCGAGTGGGGAGAAGAAGGAGGAAGAGGAAGAACAAGAGAAGCAAGAGCAAGAGGACCCGCTGGACAAGTCCGTCTTGGACGACTTTACGGACGCCATGTTACCAGGTGCGTTAGGCAGTTGAGGGACAGCTGAGCTGTTAGGGTTGAACTGTTTGGTCAAGAATTCGGTCGCAGCTGGGAGTCATGTCTTCTTCCTCTTCTTTTTCTTCTGCCTCTCCTTTTTCTTCGTCCTTGTCTTTTTCTTTTCTTCGATTTCTTTTTTGTCGAATGCTAGATGTTGACGCCTGTAGCTCTGAAGTCATGTATTTGTCATGTGATGAATAAAGAAGCTGGTCCATCTCGCGAATATAGATACTAATCGCCCAAATATGTGACTGTTGCATGTGCTTTTATAGAAACAGCAGGGTAAAATAATTGCATGGAACCACACTGACAGGTCTTAATGGATTTTCTTCTCCATATTTCTGTTAGGGAGGTGTGCACTGCTACCGCTGTGTCATCAGCATCTCTGCCAGCGCTGCTTCAGTAGATAACGCCAATTTTAGATGTTTTAGTGGATATTTTTCCGAGTTTTGAGTGCAACTTGTTTTGCAGGTTGCCTGAATCTTCTGGACATGTTGCCGGAGACGGTGTATCGGGTGTGTGACTTGCTGACGGTTGTGACCAGTCGTAACGGAAGTGACTGGAGGGACAGAACGCTAGCTACTATCGTTTCTGAGGTTAGTAGGTCACGGTCGACAGAAGGGAGAGCTGCTGGGTAATAATAATAGATATTAATCGCATTAATATAAGTGCTTTATCCCAAAAATTGGCCCAGAGCGTCACGCTCACGTGAATCGCACATTCTCTCGGACGCTGGGCGTGAACACATAAAAAGCAAAATGTTGTGAAGGTGCTGGCTCAGCAGTTAAGTTTCGGAATTTTAGAAGTGCATTTATTTTTTGATTTTGTAGGTTGAACATTTTCAAAGCAGCGGGCAGATATGTTGGTAACATTGCTTCGTTTCTCCTGTTGAATGGTAGGGTCTGACAGGATGTCTTCCTGCATGGTGATTTGTTTCTGGAAAAGTTACACAAGCTCTTCCTAGAGGAAATAAAAGAATCGGAGAAGATGAACGTTGCCCAGATTGCCAGTTCCTAGTTTAGGGAGTGCCCGCTTATCTTCTAACACATGCCTGCTGTCACTGACACACACCGAACCTGTATACTTGCCTGTTCAGGGAGTGCGATTAGTAGTGTCTCCATTTACTACATTATTTTTGTTGTTTTGTGCTTTGGAAACTTGCAAGATGCATTTGTATTTATATATATATATATATATATATATATATATATATATATATTTTTTTTTTTTTTGCAGGTTCATACTCAAGCACGTCATATGCTTGAAGTGGTCTCCAGCGACGGAACAAATGCAGAAATGGTACAGAAACTGACATCATCGGAGGAAGCTCTCAAGTTCGGCACCCGACTGCATCTGCTCAGTTTGCTGCTTGAGGTAAGCAAATCAGGAGATACAGTTTTGCCGCCTTTCCCTGCTTCGCATTCAAAGGGCTTTAGGTTGGATTCTGCATTCCTACATTAGCTTCTATGGCTTGTTTCTAATTATCATGGAGATGTTACCTTTAAAGTAATTGATTTCTGCTGAGTGTGTTCTCTATGATGAATTATCAAGCACGTATCTGACATCACAATGAAAAAAAGTCAGCCTGAGAGAACATTACTGTCCAGCATGCATTTTATATCGAAGCAACCATGCACTTGTCTGGCCTGCAACGTGTTCTTGATTAGCTTGCATGTCTTCGTTCTGGTTCAGTCGGAGTCCTATTGACGTAATTTGTGCAGGACATGAACCTGCCATGTGCGGAAGCCATCCACAAGGGCCATCTACTGGAGCTGCTGGTGGCCGTGCTGACCGCCACTCACCACTTGCTTGCCACTGCTAAGGATGCCTCCACCCCAAAGTAGGTTCACATGAAATAGCAGTACGGCTCAGTGTAAATAGACCACCGTTATTGTCAGTAGTGACCTGCGTGTGATTGCTGTAGACGATCCATTAGCACATTGGTGTAAGAAATGGAGAAAGGAGCGTCAGAAAAGAGCATTTCAAATTTCTTGGACTTTCGTAGGGCTAACATGTTAACCGCCATTCAAATTGTACTGTACCATGAAAAGTAAGCAGCCAATATGGTCAAGCTGTAAATTTGCACGACGATTGTTAAAGCAGCACTTTTGGAATGCTGACACAATTGTTCCAGGTTTGTGTTTTGGAATTTGTTTTCTAAACAGTGGCTAGCACCAGGGAGCACTAGAATACTGCAGAATAATGTGAATGAGACTCTTCTGATTTACAGGTGGTTGGCACCTCTGCTGCTGCTGCTTGATCTCTTTGAGAAAATATCTGTGATATCCAAACGGAAAGCAGAGGCCAACAGACTTCGGGTAAGTCAGTCTAGGTTACATGGTGTCCGTGTACCGCGTGAAACTGAATTAGCGTTGGTGAAAGGACTGGAGAATATCAGTATTATCATTGTGGGACTTGATCTCAAGTGCAGATGCTTTTTTTTTTTGTGTTTGTGTGTTGTTGTTTTTTTTAGTAACATTTTGCCCTGACAACCACACGCACACTATCTTATATTTTACCAGAGTGCTTGAATTTTCTAACTAGAATTGACAGTGCAGGAGCTGATTCTTACAACAGTTCAGGAGTTGTGCTGGTGTTTTACATTTTGCGATGAAAAAAGCATGGGGTTGGTGCAAAAAACATACAGCACGAAAAAAAACTTCATTTAAAAGGCGTACACATCCGACAGGTGGTTTTTAATTTCTCTGACATCAATTTAGGAAGGTACCCAAAGTGTCAGAAAGTCGCATAGAACACTTCCTGTTGTCACTCGACTGGCTAGTGACCAGTGTAATCAAACTCGCACTGCTGACTGCCCTCCAGCGGTAATTGACAGGATTAGCCCAGCAAGCAGGGAGGCTGTCACAGCGCTGACTTGTGGGTGCAGTCAAGGCCCTTGTTTCAATATGCATACGAGTATGTAGAGGCTCATATGCAGAGGTCAATTGAAGATGCGTAAGGTGCCCTCAAAATGCAGTGTATATGCAAAAATTTGCGAGAAATGTGACCCCTGAACAGTTTATGCTGGTCATTTTTGCTTGGGTTGTTACCTCACACTTACTGTCTTCGTTGCGTTAAGAAACGTACACTGAAGAAGCTACAGCCATGAGTGTTGGCTATAAATGTATTAAAACTCAAGCTGTAGATCTCACTGCAGGCTGGAAGCACAACATGGAAGTGGTTTGATGACAGTACTGGGCGGTGGTGCAAATACAGCATTGGCAACAACAAGACGATCCATGATGCCTACATGGCTGGGGACAGCTCAGTGCGGTGAGTGCTCCTGTGATGTACACCTGGGCTAGACAGACATTTATTCACACACACACACACACGTATTCTCACACACACACACACACAGATTCTCACACACACACACACACACACACACCCTCACCCTCGTCCTCACCCCCACCACCACCCCCTCGACCCCACACACACACACACACACACACACACACACCCAAAAAAAGAAAGAAAAGATTGTCATTTCATCAGGATAGTAGCCTTGTGAAAGTCTGTGTGAAAATGACGTGCTAATAATTAAAAAAAAAAATTCACTTCTCTGCTTTGTGTGAGTACACTTGTCGGAATTGGTGTGACCGCAGTCTCGAGAACTACTGCTGAAGTTTCGTATCAGCTGGAGGGTTGCTGACTGCTAAAGTATACAGGATGTCTCTGTCCAATCACGGTCACTGCTGTTTCCTGTACAGCAGTGATCTTCAGTGATGTCTCACAAGTTACATGAAGATTTTGGGACCACCCCATTTGACGGAATGTAAAGATCGATGCAGTAAATAGGGTGTGGGTTGTAAGGACACTTGACAAGTTTGAGAATGAGTGAAAGATTCTGACTTAATTGTGTTTTTGTTTTTTGTTTTTGTTTTTTTTCAATTTGCACAGATTCCAAGCTGGACGGCGGAAATACTGTGTTCAGTTCGGCACGATGGTCCAGGTTCGTGAAAATAGTTTACATGCACTTAAGTTTGGAAAAAACTATCAGTACAAATTCTTTTCTTGATGGATGTCATCTCAATGAATGAACAGTGCTTCAGACAAACACACTTGTTTTTAGTGGCAGTGCAGTGCTGTTTGCATATTACTTGGATTACACAAAAGGGGGGGGGGGGGGGGGGGGGGGGGTAAAAAGGTTTCTTAGGGCGTAATTCCTTCTGCATTGGTGGTGCGAACATTACCAGTAATGTGTTGGTTTGCTGTGACAGCTGAATGAGGAGACTGGCAATAGGAGACCAGTGATGCTGTCGATACCAACAGCGGAGGAGAAAATTGCCGCAGCCAAAGAAGAGTCCAAGGAAACGTCTCTACTAGCAAAACGTGAGCATATTTTTCATGAAAGACATGGTCAGAAATAGGGATCAGTAGTATACACTGTAAACTGTATCTAAGTTGCTGCGGCCTTCTAATCTGGCCCGTCACTATTGACCAGGACTTCGATGTAAGACATTGCACGTTGTGAATTCTTGAGCATTCTTAATGGACGGCTTCTGAGATTGTGCTTCCAGTTCAGTTGTCGAACTCTTAAGTCTGTTTTTCAGCTCCTGAAGAGAACAAAATGGAAACAGAAACGCCAGAGGAGAAGCCACTCCCTGCAGTTACCTTAGTGGGATTGAATGAAGAGCAGATTTCCAACATAATACGGTGAGGAAGTCTACCCCTTTATGGTCTGTGTATTCATAAGTTACCATTAGCTTATGTTTTCGTAAGTCATGTTTAGACTATACTTGTGTATTGCTGATAAGAGGATGACATTTTTGTGTTGTAGTAAGCAGTAATCGTTTTGATGTTGAGTGTTTGTTGTGGCGCCTCACAACAAACACTCGACATCAAAACGATTACCGGTGGTCTATTGGTTTAAGAGATTTGTCACCAATGCGAGAGGTCAGGGGTTCGAGTCCCACTCGGGGTAAAGAATTTTTCCTTCTCTTATGTGGCACCGTTCATTCGAGCCGATCATTGGTGGTTCTCTCCGAGTACTCCGGCTTCCTCCCGCTCTGCTTTGGACATGTTCAGCCCACCAAATTTGAAAAAAAAAAAAATCTAAATCCCGAAATTTGAATAGCTGAGCTGACCCTTCGCACCACGGTTGATTCGATTGTAATGTGTTAATGTCCAGTGTGTGAGAGAATGCGTGTGATTCCTATGAGCATGCGTGTTGGGTTCAGTTCGCGGCACTTTGAGACAATTCACAAAATTGGGTAAAGGGCCTATACAATACTCATTATTATTGTTTAGCTTTGGTTGCTTTGCTAACAGATGCATTCTTTCTTGCATTTGTTTATGATCGTGATTTCTTTCACTGTCTCTTGTAAACAGGTCACTGGTGTCTCTGATCACAATCCCGATAGAATCGGACACGCTGCACGCTTTGCTGCGACTGTGTCTGCGTCTGACGAGAGACCACCACTTTGCTGTTCAGTTCGCTTCCCTGGGAGGACCACGCATGCTGCTGGGTCTGACGCAATCCGTCGCCTTCCCAGGGTTCCTGTCTCTGGTGACGCTTCTCTTCAGACACATCCTGGATGAACCCACCGCGCTTCGCCACTGCATGGAGAAGGTTGGTACTTCAGATAGAGGATCTGTTCATTCTCTGGAGTCCGTAACCTCACCTGATGGCACCACATATGATGAACACTGCAAACAAGCTCGTTTCAGGAAACTGGAAGCAATACTCCCTTTACAAATATTTTTGGACATTCTTTCTTTGAAGACCTGGCTGTTGATACTAGAGTTTGCATGTGGCCAAGTCAAGGTGATGTGCGTGTTACAGCCTCTTTTTAGCTGGAGACGGTTTCTTGTAGTGTTGCTCTGTAATTACCAACACACCTTGTCTACCAGAATTCTGTGTCCAGAAAGTTTTTGTTTGGCAATCTTTTTCATTTGGCACAATGCCAAGACATCTTATTCACGAACTTCATGCTCTTCAGATCCCGCCCAGCACCTACCAGATTACCAAGATGTTTGGCATCACTTTTTTTGCTGTTGTAAAGTGGTTAGAACGCACTGTATAAAACACAGGAAAGTATTGTAGGAGTGCATGTAGTGTTGTGAATTTGGTGGTCATTGTAGTATTACTGTGTCTCCCCAGGTGATGCGGAGTGCGTGTACAGGAATGGGGTCAAGTGCCAGCGGTGTTAGCAATGGCATCATTGGATCAAAGGAGATGCATTATGTGTTGCGCGTCCTGGGCCCCGCTGCCTGTCGCAATCCCACTTTCTTCTCCACTGTCGCTCGTGACTCGCTGCAGATTGCATTACCCCCACAGAACAAAATTGTCAAGGGTGAGCACCTACGTAGTTCGTTAAAAAAATCAGTGAAGTTTGCTATGAATATTATGTGGAAATTTTTTTTCTTTTTTTTTTTCTTTTTGTCGGGAGAGCCGGGGTGGCTGAATGGTAGAGCGTTGGACTTCTAATGCTCGGGTCATGAGTTCGTATCCCAGCTGGGGCCAACTATTTGTGCTGGTTTTTTCATCGTTGCCCTGTCTGATATCACCCGCATGTGGTGGAAAAGGACGTTAAACTCCTAAACACCCACGCACCCCTCTTCTTTTTGTCTGTTCTCCAGATTTAATATTTTGGCAGTTTCAAAAATGTGAAGCTGAAAATTTTTTGACAATTAAAGAAGAGAAAAGACATTTGAAAATAAAAGAAAAACTCAACATTTTTTTGCATCTGTACAGTTAACATTACACACTATTTACATGCACACTACATTGGCTTTTCCTTTCCTGTAATAATGATTTTTTTTCTCTCTCTCATTTCCAGATGAAGATGAGGTGCGGTATATTGGCCCTAATGCGCCCCAGATCCTGAAGTGCTCAAGCCTGAAAATGGTGGATCTGGTCATGGATCCCGCCATTCGTGATTTCCTCTTTGATCTCCTCAATGCCTTAGTGGTGAAATACTCCTGGAAACAAGATGAAGGTAAGACCGATTACTGTCAGCATGGTGGGTTTTCTTGCACATTCTGTCTGCCCCCTTGCCAAAGCCTAAATGGCATTCTAATCGTCTGGGAATAAAAAGGTAGACCACTGAACTGCAGTCTCGAGAACTACTCCTGGCTTTTTGTGCCAGGCGGAGGGTAAATGGCTGCCACAGAAAGTGAAAGTCTCTTACTTAGTCGCAGTTCCTAGAACTGCTTACAGAGATTTCAAACAATACGGGGTTGTCAGCTTTCACAGGAAAACAGGTCTGCAATTTTCACATTATTATTGTTTTTATTTATCAAGGCGAAAGTGTATGTGTGTGTGTGTTGTGTGCAGAGTTTTAGTGTATGGTATTGTCATTATTGAGGTATGAGCAGACATTTATTTTCCCCATGAGGGATGAATAATCTTATCTTTTCTTTTCTTTTCTTTTCATTTCTTTTTTTCTCTTCTCTTCTCTTCTTCTCTCTTCTCTCCTCTCTCCTCTCCTCTCCTCTCTGCTCTGCTCTGCTCTGCTCTGCTCTGCTCACAACTCAAATGATAATTTTTTTTTACCAATGGTTGGTGGGAAGGGTGTTGTTAACCCTGGTAGTGCTGAACCCAGAATATTCTGGCCTACCTCTATGGCTTTTTTCAGCATAAGACAAATTAAGTCAGCAAGACCCGGGTTAAAATACCAGTACATTCTCGTTGACTTTGACTTGAATCAAGTTCACATACATCTACATCTGATTCACTTATGACCGTGTCTGTTTGTCCCCATTGTAGAGAGAATGTTTCTTTCTGATCTGTTCCATCCATGAAGATTTCACTCATTTGTTCTGTTTACAGCCCAGACATCAGAAGTGCAGCCAGCGCAGACGCTGGCCGAGGCTATTCAGGAGGCGGTGAACGAGGCGACCAGTAGCTTCAGTGAGAACAGCACAGGTATCTCCGTCCAGAACAGCACCGCAGAGCTGCCCACTGAGGAAGACACTGCTGTGAGTGGAATTTTGTGTTTGGGTCCAAATGTCCATCTGGACATTGCAGAATCTCAACATTACAGAAAAGGCTTTTGTTCTAATGGAAGCAAGCAGCTGATCAGCAAGGACTTGTTAGGAAGAACGTCGGTTATCGTATTTTATTGGATGATTTGTTTTAGTGTCTTCAGCACTGTCTTTACCGTCTGATTTTAATTTTTTATTGCTTATCTCTGGTTAGTATTAATACACGGTAATTAAGTAATTGCCCCAGGGGATAAGGAAAGTGTCTTGAATTGAAATATTTTATTTTGGTCGTGTGAGCGTGATTTTCAGGGGTTTGGATTTGCCTTGTCGGTGTCCTTTCTTAATGTGCTGTGTGTCTGTGTTGTACCGCACAGAATCAATCAGAGAGCAATCAGGAGACAACGGACAAAGAGAGCAAAGACACCAAGCCTGCGGATGACAAGAAAGCACGACCGCTGATCCCCAAGTCGGCCATCCTGCGCCTGCTGTCCGAGGTGATCAAGTCGTACAGCAACTGCACGCAGCTCATCACGCAGTACAACTACGAGGCTGGCCAGTCAGAGCTAGTGGCTGAGGTGAGGTTTCATTGGGCCGTCTTGCACAGCATCTGTGGTGTGTTAGTACACAGCAGAAAGTTGCATTTAACCCTATTCTTACCAAGCAGGGAGCTATTTCCTCGCCTAAGTAGACTCTAGTATGGAAGACTGGAGGCTCTGTAACAGCACTGACGTTCCCAATAAGCACATAATCATGTAATCCTTCCTGCCCTGCCTTTCATCAGCCCCTGTGACCACATTTATTTTGTACCTCGTTGAATTGTGTGTTACTGTTTGTAAAGGCGTTGTTGTCATTGACATGGGCTTTTGGCAAAACCAGAATAAATTTTTCAGGATGGAGCAGGAGAAGTGAAAAATGCATGTCAACCAGCACTATTTACAAAACAGAGTAACACCGAAATTCCATCACCACGGCAGTGTGGTGAATTATCTGTCTTCTTTTTTCTCTGTTGCATGGTGATGCATTTCTAAGGTTGACTGCATGACTGCAGCAAATTTTTTTTTGTCCAAAACTTTGACTGGAAGAAGGGGAACGGAATCTTATTTTTCATTTTTCTTCTACATTTTCCCAGTCAAATTTTTTTTTGTCCAAAACTTTGACTGAAAGAAGGGTAACACTATCAGACTCTTTATTTATCATTTTTCTTCTACATTTTCCCAGTCCTGCTCGCTGCTGGCATTTGTGCTGGATCAGCTGTTGCCCCAGTGCCAGACAGCAGGAGACAAGGACTGTCCTGCTTTGGCGCGCGTCTTCCTGGCCAGTATCGCTTCCTGCATTCACTGCCCCGAGGCTCAGACCACCCTTGTGTCGGAGGTCAAGGCCGCCCTGCAGAGAGCGTTGACGTTGCCGGAGAGCACAGAAAAGCATTCTCGCGTGCAGGCGCTGATGGCCATCATCAGCACAATCATTGAAGCATGTCCAACACCTGGCACCGTCCCCAATCAGGTATGTATCAGTACTTGGTGAAATGAGGGGAGGGGGGGGGGGGGGGGGGGGGGGGGGACGTCCTTTTCCACCACGAAAGGGTGATATCAAAGACGGGGCAACGAGAAAAAGGCCCGCACAAATAGGCGAAATGGCGAAGATTTAATATTGTGTTAGTAGTCAGACTCGAGTGGTTGATAGTCAAGCATTTTAAGGATAACAGAAATGAATAATATTGCAAAGATTTCAAGCGAGCTGGAGAAGAATGTCTTGAGTTTGTGTGAAACTTCTTCTCATAGTTTTCAGTTTACCCTGTACCCATTACAAAATAGTGGATCGTTTTTGACACGGGCTGAGATATTTGGTGAGCTATGACCCGGTCTTTCTTTGCCGGTTGTACCGGCTGGGGCCAAATATTTGTGCTGGCTTTTTCATTGTTGCCCCGTCGTTGATTTCACTTTATGTGGTGGAAAAGGACGTTAAACCCCCAAACACCCACCCACCCTTTGCCGGTTGTAGTGTTCCAAGATACCAAATCGGACAACATACATGCCAGGATTTTAGTACCATTAACGTGCCTAATAAGGTTTCTTCATTCGTACACTAAAGTGATGTCATTCAGCGTATTTCCGTGAAGGTATTCAAGGGACAGCAGACGCCAGGGAACACCATGGTCAAGCTCCTCATCCGGAAAGGCCTGGTGACGGACCTCGCGCGGGTGCCCCACAGCCTTGACCTTTCCTCCCCATACATGGCCACCACGGTCAACGCCGCCCTGAAGCCACTGGAAACCCTGTCGCGAGCCGTTAACCTCCCTGTTCAGTCAGCCACAACCAGTGCCAAGAACAAAGCAGGCGGTGATGGTGCGGGCCCTATTGTACAGGAGGATCAGGGAGGCACGACACACCCAGCTGCTGATAATGCTGGTACGTGTGTGAGTGGAAGGTGTATTGGGAAATCTGTCCTAGCTTATGCTGGGCATCCACGTCCACAAAATCACAGTAGTGTGTGACAACTAAAACCAAAATTATTGTAATTGTGTACAGTTGGGTTTTTTTGGTAGTTGTTTGTTGGGTTGTGTGTGTGTTTGGAGTTGTTTATCTTTTCTTTTGGGGGGGGGGGGGGGGGGGGTGAGGACTCCTGTAAATTTTCTACAGAATTACTGCTGCTTTTTCATTGGAAGCCCGTGTTAGGGTATGTCTTGATTGTTTTACAGACATGCGCTCACTCTCGGCGAGGGTGTGCAGGCTGGTTTTTTTGTTTGTTTTTTTCTGAAAATGGGAAGGCAGCTCTAGGAACTGTTTGTTAGCGTCTTCATCATTGGCAATTCATCATCACTTAACAGTCTTGTTTTATTTTTCTTCATTTTTCTTTTCTTTTTCTTTTTTAAGCAGAAGGTGGGCAGGGCGAGGACAATGTGACGATTGAAGATGTGACCAACAATCCTGATGCCCAGGCCGACCTGGAGAACACACATCACCAGGATATTGTGGAGCCTGACACTGACAGGGACCCACTGGTAAGGAATGGAATGGTTTGTAGGGGAGGGCCGGGCACGCAGGTTAGGGAAAGGCTGCTACCTTTTGCAAGAATTGTTTTGTGCTAGTAACATTTTGCATCACTTGTGTTACTGTACAGGTGACATACTTTATCTGAGGCCAGGTTCTGAGGGAAAATACTCATGATTTTTCTTCCCAAATTCTCCTGCGGAACCTCAGAATAGGTTTTTTTTTGCATAGTTTTGTGAATGGTAAAAGTACATTATTGACAAAACTATGCCAAGAAAACCTGTTCTGCTGATGTTTGGACAAAACCAAAGGTACAAAGTGTTCTACCAATTGTGAACCTTAGCATGCAATTTTCAAAGCTTAACACTGAACAGTATTCATCTTGTGAGGGGAACGCCAAACACCCCATCATTTTGCATTGTTCAGAGAAATAATGGTGTCATAATTAACATAGATTATTCATTTCACTTGTTGCAGACGTGTAGAGGAAAAGGGAAATGAGACCAAACTGAAGTCTGTACCTTAAAATCATGACTAGACTGGAAACAGAATTTTGGATGAAAAATAGCAATTTTTTTTCCCGTAGCACCTGGTCTTTTAACAATGGTAGCAGCTAGTGGCACAGTGACTGTTTCCAAGCTTGCTTTTACTGCTCTTGGAAATACCTTTCCTTCAGTTGCTCCAAGAGTTTCACTGATTACATTTCATTGATTTTGTTACACTTGGTGTGTGATTTTAGTGCTGCAGTTTATTCTTTGTGGCATTATACTGATCGGCTGTTAAAAGGATTATCTGTTCGAACAGACGTCTGAGGCGGAGCTAGATCAGATCATGGATCGCCTTTTGCAGCGTGGACAGTCTGACCCTGAGCAGCAGGTGATCGGTGACATCAGCATGATGACAGGTAGGTGACATAGCACGGTACATCTACAGTTTGATGTTGCTCTTGCCGCAAGCAAGGGATCCTGGCAGGGTTCCACCTTTGGCTAGAAATTTTCCTGCCCCCAAAAGTTGTCTCCTCCTCTTAAGCACTTAAGACCATCCAAAACGCACCAAATTGCGCAGATTTCAGTCGAATTCTAAAAATTTGCCTTTTAAAAGAAGTGTTTCTTCCTCTGAAGCATTTAAATTCATGCCAAAATGCACCAAACTGCACAGATTTTAGTCAAATCCGAAAAATAGAAGAAGTGTTTCCTCTTCTGAAGCATAGTGAGTTACTTAAGTGGTTGTGGCTTAACGCCGCGCAAGCAACAAAGACTATTTCGCAGCTGTCCGCTTCTGAAGCTCTTGAAATCACGCTAATGTGCACCAAACTGCAGAGAATTCAGTCTGATTTTTTTTTTAATTTTTTTTTTTAAATCCGTCTTTGCAGCTGCGGGCTTGTGGCTTTGCCACTGTGTCACTAAACGCTACACACTTTTCCTCCTCTGGGATCAAGAACCATTTTATACCCTGGACTTGCTGCCAAACATTTATTTTCTTATCTTGTTTCATTGCAGTGGGGTGGTCGGTGGTCTAGTGGTTAAGAGACTTGTCACCAATGTGAGAGGTCAGGGGTTCGAGTCCCACTCAGGGCAAAGAATTTTTCCTTCTCGTATGTGGCACCGTTTATTCGGGCAAACCGTCGGGGGTTCTCTCCGGGTACTCCGGCTTCCTCCCCCTCTGCTTTGGAAATGTTCAGCCCACCAAATTTGGGAAAATGAATGCAATTCTAAACTTCGAAATTAAAATAGCTGAGCTGACCCTTCGCACCACGTGATTGTAATGTGTTTATGTCCAGTGTGTGAGAGAATGCGTGTGATTCACGTGATCGTGCGTGTTGGGTTCAGTTCACGGCGCTTTGAGCCGATTCATGAAATTGTGTAAAGCGCCTATACAATACTCATTATTATTATTATTATTGCAGACCAGAGTCAGGTACAGGATGAGTCGCAAGATGTTCTGATCGACGTGGAGGTGGAGACGGACGACATGGACCACGACAGCTCGCAGATGGCAGCCCAGGAAAACTCAGACGGTGAAGATGATGCCCTCCACCCTCACCCCGCGCTCCATCCTGGTATGTGGCTGTCATGTTTTATGTTCAGCTTACAGTTCGTAGTGAGTTGCGGAGTTGTATGGTTTCGTCCTTCTGATGTTGCCTTAGGGACCTGTTTCAGTCTGATGGGTTGTGTGTGCGCGCACATGTGCATATCTGTGTGATTGGGTATGCATGCATGCATGTGTGTGAGTGTGTGTGCAGGCACGTGTGTGGGTGTGTGCGCGCATGAGAGAGAGAAGGGGGTACCAGTCCTGACCGTACATGAGCCATGTCAAAATCTGCAATGTACTTCTGATTTGCGTTGTTGAGAGAAAGGGATGACCTAGGTGATGTAGTTTTTATCCGCCCAGGTGGAAAAGATTAAGAATATCGGGACTGCTTTGTTGGAAAACTGTACTTGGTGAGCTGTTGTCCCTCAAAGAGCATACCAGGCTTCCTAGAAATTGTCAGAAGTGAGATGCTGCCAGTGAGCGGTGTTGGCTGTACTGTCTCCGCCTGTGTCCCATGTAGATACTAGAAGCAAATACACAAAGTTCTAGTGTAGTGGTAAATGAGCAACTCACTGTCAACAGATGCGGACCATGACGACTCCCCAGACAGCCCGTCTGAAGCAGAAGATGAGGAGGACTATCATGAGTTGGATCAGGACGATGAGGCTGATGAGGATGACGAGGAGGACGATGAAGACGAAGAGGTGAGGACTTAGTTATAAATGATTAAAAGATGACACTGTTGGTTTTAAACAAAGAAATTACTAAAATTGATTTGGCCCATAATTCAGTTGTTTAAAAAAAGAAGTAAAACGTGACACACGCTGTGCTGACCTTTCGAGGTGTATTTTGTTAGCCTCTTTTTCGATTGGCGCAGGGGTCGGACATGGAGGCAGATGACGACGACTACCATGAGATGGACAACTCCCTGATGCCGAATCAGGATGACGACTTTCTCTTCCATCTGGAGGACATGCACTCAGGAAGTATGGGCTTTTGCCAGACTTCAGAAATGTTTAACATCTCTAGTGTGCTGATGGTGTGTGGAGCAGGGGGAAGTGATAATGTATATCTGTTCCATCTTCCAAAATGTTTTGGGCTCAGTCTTTTTTTGTGAGCATTTGTAGATATATTTCTCCTACGGTTATAAATACCAGATGACATGATACTAAAGGAGTCTCCCTAATACCCTCACGACTTCAGTCAGTAGAGCCATCGTGCTACCCCCAGCAAAGGCTTTAATTCGAGGGAATTCACGTGTACCCCTGTGAGCTAATCTGGTAACGCGCGATCCCCTACTCACCCCATACCCCACATGAACCCGTCGGTCTTCCCGACTGGCTGCCGCGAGCAGCAGTCCCTCACCACAGCTCCGGTCTTTGCTCACTACCATGTTTTGTCAAGCCCCTCCTTTGGCGCTTTTTCAACCGGCTTGTCCAGTTTCCTTTGCATTTGAGCAGACATCGCTATATTTGCTCTCCTGACCCCTGGCATTTGTGGCGGTCATGTTTCGTGTCCTTGCTCGGGCTAAGTCATTTTTGCGAGCATTTACACATAAGCTTAATAATATTCAAACGTTCCCACTCCTACCCCCCCCCCCCCCCCCCTTCCAGTGGTGAAATCAACTTCAGGCATTGAGCGCACCCTGTTCTACATACGAGTGCCTTCCAGAACAGTGTGCTCGGAGTTTAATTCGTGCCAGGCTGCAGTCTGCTCCATCGCTATTGAACAGTTGTAAGTGGCAAGGACATACTCATTTGGGGTTAATTATTTCAGACAATGGTGGACATATCGTGCTGAGCGACAACGCTCAGATTTACCAGCTGCCGGTCTCCATGCATGACGCTGACAATGCTAACGAAGTTTCAGGTGAGCTCAGTTTTGGCTGATTGTTGTCAGAGCAGCTTAAAAGCTGATGTCAGGGTGACTTTGAAAATGTTCAAACCACAAATAGTAATCATCATTTGATTTTAAATCCTTGCCTGATTCTGGGTACCCTGTGACTGTAATGCACTATGCTTTTCACTGTGCAAGTGGCATAGTACGTGTTCATTCACGTGATGCTGTGGGGGGGGGGGGGGGGGGGGGGGGGAAGGGATTTTGCATTGCTGTGAACCAAGCATTTTGCCTCTATTACTCCTCATTATTGGTTTTGTGGTTGTGCCTGTTGCTGTTCGCTGTCAACTAAAAAGGTTTTGGGAAAAGCCTTAGAGAGCTTTATTATGTATTTCACCAGTTCCGTCGCTACCCCCAGCCCCATCTGGAGTGTCCGCAGCCCATCCGCTGCTGGTGCGTCAGTCGGAGCCTGTCAGTGTGCGCGTGCATCGTGCCCGTCAGCGAGGATCGTACCGCTTCACGCCAGGAGCCCACACGTTCCACGTCAACGTTCACAGTGCGGGGGGATCCAGCCGTCAGCCAAACCCTCCCGTCATTCTACAGAGGTGTGTCTGGGTGAATCTTTGTGATGTGTCTCTTGCAGCTACCTTAGCTCGTAACAGCCCGACCCCTGCCCACCATATGATCAGATTTGTTAATAAGAACAAGCCACTGTGCCCCAGTAGGAGCCGCTTCAAGCCACTTTTTTGCAAGGCGTGGGTCTTCCCTGCTGGGCCTGAGAGCTCTGCAGTTTGCATAGTAGTGGCTTGAAGTGGCTGCTAGAGATCTGAAGATTTGAAGTAATATTGTGTGGGCTTTTAGGAGTTACAGGAGGACTGTGATACTTATTGATGCAAATAGGTCTGATGCTTAAATGCTCAGGGTTGGTAAAAACCAAAGAAGAAACTAATCTTTGCTTTGGAATTATGAAATTGTGTTGCGTTCACACTGACACTGATACAGCCATTGTCTGATGGTAAGTTTATGATCCCTTGTGAATGTGAAATTTTGATTCCAAGTTCAAACTTTTTCATCGTGTATTTAGAATTTGGTAACATTTTCCCTCTTGCAAAATTGTGCCGTGCCAGTTGTGTTCCTCCTCTTCCTTGATCACATGCCAGTTGTGTTCAGAAACTGTTTGATGTTGAAATATCAGGCAGTAAAACTGCCATTGCTCTCTCTGTGAAGATCAGATCCTATGTACACATGATAGGTAATGTCTGTTGCAGTCGTTGATTGAATGCATTAGAAATATTGTGCATGTTTGTGAAGTTTTGCCATCGTTTGGTACCATTGCAGATTGCTTGGTCCAAGCGCGGCCGCTGATATCCTGCAGTTGACTAGCACCCTGACCTCCCAGGCAAGTGTTCCCCTTCGCACTCACATCCTAGCCAATGACGACCTGCGCATCATTTCTCGCCCAGACGAAGACTTTTTTGAGGAACTGTTCCAGGTTGCAACCTCGTTTTTATTTCACCCTCGCTTCCCTGTCTCTGCCCCGAGTCACTGTTCACAGTGCTCCGATACATCTGGCTTAAACCCCACCGGTGGGCGGGGATGGTTTTTCAGTTTGGCTGTAGACTGACATGCGGTTTGTGCTGGCGATCAACCAGCACGTGCTCCGTGTTATTTTACAGTTGGTCTGGCAAACCACTCCAGCGCGCTGGCAGGGTTTAACTTTGCTGCCGTGCTTTCAAGTACATAACCTGCTGCATTTTGAAGCCTCTCTCGCATCCTCCAGTAGTGTAACTGAATTAAAAAAAAAAAAAAAACTCACTGTGAGGATTTTTTTTTTTTTTTTTTTTTAACACGCAACCCTACAGGATGAGGATCGTAACTGTTTGACTCAGGTATGCTTGGAGTATTAAACAAGTGCCTCCCAGCATTGCAGAAGCATGCTACTATGGCATATTTAGCTGCAACTTTGTAACGAAGAAGAATGCTGACGAGCTGATGTAGATATGCTGTTGCTACTTTCAACTTTTTGCACCCGTGTACCAACAGTCGTGTACCTGCTCTGCTCTGTATCCAGCATGATTCCTTGCTTTCGTTCATACCGTTTCTCGTCTCGTGCCTCATAACTATGACGTTCTTCTCAAGCTTGTCGCTGTTTTGGTGACAGTACTTCTGGAGTACGTGTGCTCACATTCATTCACATACTTTCCCATTGAAGTGAAGCGTTTGCTTTTATGAATATAGGACACGGTTTTGCAGTATATGTATACCTGTCATATTGTTCAATATTCTAATGAAAGTATATGTAGGAATTGGTTTTGTTTGTCGGTTTTGGAATAAAATGGACATTTTCAAAGTTGATTTGATATTATTTTTCATGCCCAACTTCCTTGTTCATGCCCCCCCCCCCCCCCCCAACCTCTTCACACCTCAGCCCTCTTTCCCATCCCCCCTCCCTCACCACCCCCCCCCCCCCCCCAAAAAAAAAACCATCTTGGAGTGTCATAGCCTGATTTTGCAACTTCTCAAAATCCTTCAGAACAGTCACAAAACATATGTAAATCAGTAAGAATAAGTCGCTTTGAGATATATTAGTGAGGATGGACTTTTCAGTAACACTTGGTGTTATTGCAGGATCCTTATCCCGACAGCGGATCGGCCGGATCCGGTGTGTTATCCAGCATTCCGTCCACTCTCATCCGCTGGACGGAGGAGGCACGAGTACTGGATGGGGACAGTGTGCATGACTGTGTCACAGGTATGGTTGTGTGTGTGTGCGTGTGCTCGAGTGCAGAAATAGTACAAAACTTGCCAGGTGTATACTGGTGATTACGTGACTCTTGTTTGTGTAGAGCAGGGCTTATGAAGAGACTCGTCCGACAGCCCACAGACTAGTGAAAATACCATCGGACTAGTTAAATTGTTTTACCACTGGCCCGCCGGACTAGTTGAGATTACGAGGCAAAGCTTGCTCTATTTTCACAGAACTGAATGCACAAGGTACTGTCAGCGAGGCCCCCCCCCCCCCCCCCCCCCCCCCCCTCAGTTTCTGTTGTGACGCTGGGGTGAGAGTAACTATTTTTAGCGCGAGCCACTCGCTACAACTCTCCGTAAAAACCTCATTGAGTGCAGAGCGGTTTCTCCCCGAAGTGCGCTGCGCGTGCGCATCCCAGAAATTGGGAAACCCTTCGTGGCGACTGCGTGTTTATAACAGTTATCAAAGTGTTGTGAATCTTTTTTTTAAAATTACGAATAGGTCTATATTTGACATAATGTATTTTTGGGCTAGTGGAAATGGTTTCGGGCTAGTTGGTTTTAAATCTTGCTAGCCCGAAGGACTCGCAAGATTTTTCAGCTTTCATAACCCCTGTAGAAGGGGGGAAAAATCAGTTTTCATTTATTTCATTGTTTTTTGTCATCTTGTAAATTTTCTGGAAGACATCAGCTGGTTAACTTTTCACTTTGTAAAAAAAAAAAATAAAAGCAGCACTATAAATGGTTTAAAATGTCCTCTCTAACTTACTTAACTCTTTTTGCAGTTTTCCTTCCCAGACATAGAGCATGAATCTCTCGGCCTCTTAACCTGGCTATTTACACTGATAATGTTTTGCTTATTGTGATACAGTGGTGAAACCAGATATCATTGAGTGTCTGGTGAAGAAGAGGGACGCTGAGCTGGCCGAATGGCGAGAAAAGCGGAAGAAAGCGGCTGCAGAAAATGCTGCTGCAGCCAAGGACAAGGCCAAGGACTCGGCAAACGCAAGCGGGGCAGACGCAGAGGCTGCCAGTGCAGGGGCAACATCTGCCACCACCACGGTGAGTACATGTCAGCATGGTTGCGGTTGCGTTCAAACAGGGCTTAGAATCTTCAACCTTTACCGGACCCAGTAGTGCAGCGGTTAGCACTTGGGACCATGCCGGGAGACCCGGGTTCGAGTCCCAGCTGAGGCAAGTGGGATTTTTCCTACCTAGGTCGGCTCCTACCCAGGGCGGGTGTGCTATGGGCCCAACGGGAAGGCTGGGACTCGAACCCGGGTCTCGTGGTCCTTGGTCCGAAGTGCTAACCACTACACTACTACCATCATCCTCATCTCCATCATCATGCATAATAAAAATTGCCCCAGCTTCTGAGCCCTCCGTGGATTCCACCCATTACCTGGGAGGAACACCACTGAAACTGGCAATAGAGTTGGGGCAGCCCCACCCCCCATACAAAAAAATCTTTCACCTTTTGGCGGATTTCCACCTTCGGCTAAAAATTGTCCTCCCACCAAAAAGTGTTGCCTCCTCAGAAGCTCTTAAAATAATAATTATAAATAATACTACTCATAAAAAATAATAATAATAATTGCGTATGCGCTTTACCCAATTTCTTAAATTGGCTCAAAGCGCCGCGAGCTGAACCCAACACGCACGCTCACATGAGTCACACGCATTCTCTTACACACTGGACATGAACACATTACAGTCACGTGGTGCGAAGGGTCCGCTCAGCTATTTAAGTTTCGGAATTTAGAATTGCATTTATTTTTTACTTTTGTGGGCTGAACATTTCCAAAGCAGAGGGGGGGGGGGGGGGGGAAGCCGAAGTGTCCAGAGAGAACCCCCCGATGGTCTTCGCCCCGTGTGGGACTCGAACCTGACCTCTCGCATTGGTGGTGAAGTCTCTTAACCACTAGACCAACGACCGCCCTAGTGCCAGAATGCACCAATTTATTATTTTTTTTAAATAATAATAATAATAATAATTCCAGGGGACTATGCCCCTGGACACCCTTAGTGTAAAGTGTCGGCTTTGCAGACTCGCGCTACACACTTCTTTCCATGCAGCCTTTTAGGCTGTGTGCGAGAGAAACGCCTGCCTCCTTGCACTGTGTTCAGTGTGTGTGTTTAAACAAGTGACACTCTCACAGTACCCGCTGGCTGTATTGCTATATTCTAGATGTCCGTGAACATAGAAATGCTGTAACGATATTACCAGTGATATGCAAGGTAATGCTGCATGGTATAAGTACACTGATCAGTGTTGCTTTGGTTTCAGACAACTGCTGATGTTGTGACCTCTGCAGCAGGAAATCAGCAGAGAGCAGCAGATGAAACGGAACGGGACAACAGCAGTAAGTTTAAGATGGCCTTTTATGAGACAAACCCATCCCCTGTTGCATATAACAGTTGGTGTCCGTGCTAGCAAGTTTCACACCCAAAACTTGAAAAAGTTGATAAAACGATAAATGACACCGGCGTTCAGTCATTCCTGTGAAGTACCATGCACATGTATTTATTTTGTGGTTGGTTGTATGCCGAACGCTTCATTACATAACTGAACAAAAGGACTATACTCAGAAAGTGGTCTGATGTTACGTGCAGGTTTCTCAGATGCAGTAACAGCAGCGGAGCGTTTGGCACTAAGCATGGTTCAAGAGGCCATGCAGGCTGGACCTTTCCCAGCATCCTCTGGGGCAACCGGCGGTCCTGGCAGCAACACCACCACGCCTGCCATTTCAGGCACCACGGTCACCAGCACTGCGGCCACTCCCATCATGCCTTGCAGCCCACCTACGATGCTGACCGTGCGGAGAGAACTCAACCCAGCGATGTCCAGCGCCCGAGCCGATACGAGGGATCCGGCCATTGGCTCGTCCACTGTATCCACTTCCACACCAGCGGTAACGTCCGGGGTCCGCGCTTCACTGTCAACGAGTGGCAGAGCTCCTGCATCCACTATGGTTTGTCAGACACCTATGATGTCGCAGTTGTTGGAGGAGGGGGCACAGGAGCCACCCCCATTGTTACCCCCACAGCGGATGTTCGAAAGACAAGACCCTGGCCAGACGCCGTGGATGGCCATGCCTCTTGGACCTCGGTAAGGCTCTTGTGGCTATTGTTAACTTGGCCGTGGAACATAATTCTTACATACTGAGGAGTACTTTAGTCAGTAAAATTGTTTCTAGCAAGTGAAGGGGTTTTTTTTAAATATTTTTTTTAGCGAGTTCTTTTTAAAGAATTTTTGATGTATAGCAAAGTTTTCATGCATTTGGGATATGCAGTAATTCTTTGGTGTTTCTGACAAAGATATGTTTATATTTTCTTTGAACAGTAGGCACTTCATTTCAGTTTTCAAGGAAGAACCTCAGCATTGAGTACTGCCATAACTCCTGTCCACAGCCCTACCCCCTCCTGCCCACACTAAATGACAAGACAAAACTCACGGGACCACTAAACAGCACTAGACAGCACTGTTACGCAAGGCGTGGGCACTCTCAGGGAGGCCCGTTTCCCTCCCCTGATGACGCACAGCTCACAGTAGATTGCATAATCTCTCATAATCCCTTTGCCTGCTCAAGGCAGTCTTGTGTATGGCTCATACGGCTGTGAGTACGTCACATGTGGTTTCATGCTCGTTGTAACGGGACTTGTCTCTTGTTGTCTACCACCCTCATGCCAGTGGGAAGTGCATGGGGCAAGTTGTAAGGGGGCCCGACTGAGTCTGCACTTCGCTATTACGTGGCCAATACCCCAACTAGGAGTGACCGTGGTATTCACAAGAGGGTGCGAAATTGCTGAGCTGTCTGGCTAGGGTTGACCGCTCCATGGAGTGTGATGCAACATGACGGCACGTTGCGCTGTCTCTCAGGCAGACTGCTGGCCTCAAGGTTGCATAATAGTGCTGTCTTGTGTTGTGAGGATTTTGATTCAGGATGTGATTCGTGTGTGGACAGTTAGGAGATAAAGATAAAATGCATGTAGTATAAGACAGAATGTTTACGTGCCTGCTGACCCTTTTGCAATAAACTGCATGGTGTAGCTCTCCTTTCCGACCCAGCTGGTACACCATGCCGTCCAGCGAAACTGCTTCGTCATTCCACCCGCCCACTTCTGACTCGGCTCAACCGCAGCAGCAGGCCATGGACATGTCAACCGCTGGATCAGCCGGATCCACTCCAGCCTTCAGCCAGCCACCCATTCTCAACCTGCAGGAGTTCCTGTCGGGCTTGCCGCCCTCGGCTGACAGTCCCTCACTGGCCTACCTGAGAGGGGGCCCGAGTGGAATGAGTGGGTTGGGTACCGATGACCCATTTGCCAGCATCACGGGCTTGGGCCCGGCCCCGGTCACCACTGCCGCCACAACCAGTGCAGCGGGTAAGTTGCTTGTTGTGCTGCTTGTTTGAGGGTATGGCCATGTTAGGTCCGTGTGTGAACACAGTGATTTGAAGGAGTATTTTTGGGGCGGTTGGTGGTCTAGTGGTTAAGACTTAGTCACCAGTGTGAGAGGTCAGGTTTGAGTCCCACTCGGGGCGAAGAATTTTTCATTCTTGTACGTGACACCGTTCATTTGGGCCAACCGTCAGCTGTTCTCTCCGGGTACTCCGGCTTCCTCCCCCTCTGCTTTGGAAATGTTCAGCCCACAAAAATAAAAAATAAATGCAATTCTAAAATTCCGAAACTTAAATTGCTGAGCTGGCCCTTCGCCTCACGTGATTGTGATGTGTACATGTCCATTGTGTGACAGAATGCGTGTGATTCACGTGTGCGTGCATGTTGGGTTTAGCTCACGGCACTTTCTGATAAAGTGCCTATATCAATGCGCTTATTTTTAGTAGTAGTAGTGTTTAGCAGCACACTATTTAAAAATCAGAATATCTAACATTTGAAAAACTGTTTACCGTGACAGTGAACAATGTGTGAATGTTACTGATGTGCAGGCAGCTCAGAAGGGTTGTCCATCGCGCCGGAACCTAGCCTGGCTTTTTCTGGCATGGATTTCTCCAGCATTGTTGTGTCCCAGAGCTCAAGGTATCCCCTTAGTTTAGCCATTTAAATGATGCAGTAATAATCTGATATTATAGATGTGTCCTGTGGTTAATACTCAGATGCATCGACAGGAATCGCAGTTAGTGTTAATGTGAAAATCAAGGCTGTGGTTGCGAGCTCTTATCAGAACTCCAAGAATTTGAAAAAATGGGACAGGGAGCAAATCGTCAATTGTAATTTTGTTTCAGACTGCTCAAGATAGCCCTGAAAGAAGTTTTGTTTTTCTGGAAAAACCATAAGTTAGGTTTGTAGATTACAAGTGAAAGAACTTGCTCTGGATGGCCGAATCATGCCAGTCTTTTTTCTTTTTTTTTTCACCCACAGTGCACCAGCCACCACAGGCAACACCACAGTCGCCACCACAGAACCAGCAGCAACAACTACAGCAGCAGCAGCCGACACCACCACAACCACCTCGGCCACCACCACCCCTACTGCCCCGGCTGCCACTACCGCTGCAGCAGAGCCTGGGACGGCAAGCAGCACAAGCACATCAAGCACGATGTTTGGTGAGAGAATTAGTATTTTCTGTTACTGACGCTGTTCGTTTAGTTTCTGGTCACTTGCCCTTTTTCGAAGTCGCGCCGACAGGTTTTTTACCCTGTCCAGTAATTGTCAGTGTTTGCCTTCTTTCTAACGCTGACACGTGAAAGTTTCCAGATCTGTCCAAAGTTTCGTGTAGGCAGAGTGTTCTCCTTCGCAAAACATCCTCTTGCGCGAGCATGACTGTGGTATGTCTCTTGAGCCCGAGCCAAACCACCCCCTGCCAGCTGTATGATAAGACTTGTTGAAAAGAACAAGACACTGCACACCAGTAGCAGCCACTTCAAGCCACTATTACGCAAGGCATGAGCCTTCCTGCTAGGCATTAGTCCACTGCAGATTGCTTAATAGTGGCTTCTGGTGATTACGAGTACACATGCGAGTTTTGTATGGGATTTTAAGAGATACAGCATCCAGATTGAAAGTGCGCTAGCAGTGAGAAGAGAACCAGAGAACAGGGATTGGCTATGCGGTGCGAAACTTGCTTATAGTTTCTTTCGGTTAAAGCTTACCCTCATTGTGGCACAGGTGACTTGCCGGAAGGGGTGGACCCATCCTTCCTGGCAGCGCTGCCGGAGAACATCAGACAGGAAGTGATCGCAGAGCAGCTCCGCCTGCAGCGCATCCAGCAGAGGGCGCAGCAACAGCAGCAGCAACTGGCCGAGACACCCGGTGCCATGGAAGTGAATCCGGAGTTTCTGGCTGCACTTCCGCCAAATATTCAGGAAGAGGTAGGGCCTATGTAGTCTGCAGTGGGATTTCCGGGTGAAGTTGAGATTCTGGTTACTTCCATTCGCAAGTGCTCTTATTCTAAAGTTTGGCACAAGATTAAAACTTTGGTCAGTGGTAGAAGTAAGGTGTTTTGGGTTTTTTCCCCAGAATAGCAGTCAATACCCTCAAAACACCAGACAGACATGCCTACATCTTTGGCAGGAGCGTGTTGGGAAGCACATTTCACATGTATAACAAGATACATTGCAAAGAGCATCTCATGTTTTTGTGTGTGTGTGTGTGTGTGTGTGTGTGTGTGTCCTCCTCTCAGTCATGGCGATTGTGTGTGATGGACTGTTCGTCTGCCTGACAGTTCGAGAATTGTCTGTTGTTTCAAGGTGTTCTTATCAGAAAAGCACGTCCACAGTCATATGACTGCTTCATCTGTCTTTGTATCATCAGACTGATAATGATTTTGAAAAGATGATGAAAAAAAATTTAAAGAAATAAAATGGACAAATATGTGTGGTTCAGGTGTTGGCTCAGCAGAGAGTAGAGCAGGCTCGCCTCATGGCCCAGCAGCAGGGCAGCCAGTCGTCCGACGCACCCGTCGACCCCGCCAACTTCTTGGCCACACTGCCCCCGACGCTGCGCCAGCAGGTTCTAGCCGACATGGATGACAGCATGATGGCCGTCCTCCCTCCAGACATTGCTGCCGAGGCCCAAGAACTGAGACGCGAACTGGAGGACCGCCATCGTCGCTTGATGCAGGAGCGATTGTTTGCCCAGAGTGGGGCTGCTTCCCTTTCCGCCATCTTGAGAAATCCAGGTATGGCCGGTGTCGTATCTACACGCTCCTTAGAGATTTGCTTATAAAGTACAGGTCACCTTTAGTGTTGGATGGTTTGGTATACTGCAAGTCCTATCAGGTCTAGGGGTCCCACACACAGAAGACTGCCCATTAACTCTTTGACGACGGAGCGCAATTTCTGACACACGATTTCCTATAGGATTTCCTATATTTCTCCGTCGTCAAAGAGTTACAAATCTATGGAAAGTTCACATGAAATGTACACTTACAATGCAGTCCAACGCAAGGGACCCCAATGATCCCATTCTGACGAAGCTGACAACAAATATATTTGAAGGATTTGTGGTTCGAGGAAGTAAGCGGCAGACGTGATCTTCTCTTGGACTGCAAAACCCCTTAGAAAATGCCTTTATTATACTTAATTTTTTAAGTAAGTGTTTTAGGCCACTTTTGGTGTTACTTGCTCATCTACCTTACACTGGTGATATTTGTGGCAGGGCTGACGATAGAACATTGTGTCCACAGGTTTGTATGGACGGCTAGGAACAAGGTACGCCATACGCGCTCGAGCAGTTCCAGCTCTTCCGCGCTCACAGTGGGCCTTCGGTCTGAGCGGCCAGAGTAGGGGAGGGGCTGGAGGAGGAGGGGGCCTGCCCATTGCCAGGCTGCGAGGTCGCCACCTGCTGGATCACGAGGCCCTGACGTGTCTCCTGGTGCTGCTGTTCATGGACGAGCCGAAGCTGAACACCAGTCGCCTGCATCGCGTGCTGCGCAACCTGTGTTACCACGGTCCTACTCGCACCTGGATCCTGCGTGCCCTGCTGTCGATCCTGCAGCGTACGGCCGAGTGCACTGTGGAGTCGGAGGACCAGGCTGCAGGTGCTAGCAGCAGCATTAGAACTGCCAGTGGGGGCGGGGGAGGAGGAGGAGGGGGTGGCAGCAGCAGCGTGGTTGCTGCGGTTGAAAGAGGTAAAGGTCGAAAAGGAGGACAGCCATCAGTGCAGCTGACCCCAGAGAGCAGCAGCAGTGCAGTGGGGTGGATGCGTGGTGATGTCACGAGGTGCCCCGGCTCCTGGTTGTCCATCAGTCTTGAGGCGGCACTGGGTTGCCGTGCCAATGTCTTTCAGGTGCAGCGTAGCGTCGGCGGCAAGAAACACGCCATGTCTGCGCCCTCCGGCACCGGTGTGACTATTCACCCGCAGGCATCCCCTGTGGTGTGCAGGCATGTGTTAGATACCCTCATCTCGCTGGCCAAAATCTTCCCCAACCAGTTCCTGCCAGGACCCAAGGCTAAGGAAGTGTCAGCCTGTGAGATCAAGGATGACAAAGACTTAGACAGTTCAGTCGCTGCCACACCCAGCACCCCAGCTGGTGCTAGACCCAAGTCCCAGGGTGCATCATCCAATGGGGCCACTAGTCCTCGCATATCTCGCTCCGACAGGTCAGCGTCATCCGCAGCCACTTCAGACTTCAGCCGTCAGGAGTCGGATTTCTGGTCCCTTCTGCTGCGCCTGGACGGAGCGACGCTGGGTCGCAAGGGAAAGGGCATGCAGCGTGTGCACGGCATGTCTGCTGGCGCCGCCCCGAGTGAGTCTGATGCGTTGGGAGGGGATTACAACAGCTCGGCGCTGGGTCAGCTGATGGCCATGTTGAGTCACCCAGTGGTGCGACGCAGTCAGCTGCTTACAGATCGCCTCCTTCGTCTGCTGGGGCTCATCTCCATGGGACTGCAGGAAGATGCCAACATCCGCGCCGCCCTTGGTGGTTCAGCCACCGGTGCATCATCCGCAGCCACTGGCAACAGGACAGCCGCTGCTTCATCCACCGCGGCCCCAGCGCCGATCACAGCCTCTTCATCAGCAAGCTCGGCTGCCCCAGCCCCATCTCCGTCGGTGGCATCAGCCGCTGCTCAGCCGAACACCGAACCTGAGACTCCCGACAGCAAAATGGCAGAAGGTAGGGTTTAGACACGTCTCCGATATTCATAGATTCAACTTAGTTCAATACTGCCTATGGCCTTAGTTTGGTTTAATACTGCCTATGGCTTTAGTGTTTTCTATCATTTTCCTTGGGCTTCTGTAGAATAGTTTGTTTTTTTTGTTGGACATATTGTTATACTTTGGACGTTTAGCCTGAAGTGGCTTCTTAGAATATGGAGTAGTGAATACTTTGTGGCGTACTGATGTCATTTTTGTCATGAATTCCAGAAGCAAAGGAGAAGGAAGACGAAAGCGCAGCCAGTGAAGAGGAACCCATCTTGATGGAGGAATTGAAAATGGCTGTGCAGGTTTGTACTGTTTTTTGTGGGTTTTTTTTTTTTTTTTTTCCCTTTCTTACTTTCTGTGGTTCTCCAAGTTGATGACTTGTTCAGACTAACCAATGCTATCGAATTTATGTTCTGTTTTATATATGCGTTTCTGGTTTCTTTTTTTTAAACAGCACACATGAAGGATTTTGTCTTTGGTTTTTGTCTTGTTTTTGCATTCTTTGAAACAATTTGGTGCGCATACCCCTTACAGGTGCTAACAACCAAGGCGTGTTCCGAAGAAGGTCTTGACGACGCCACCAGTCTGCTGCTACAGCTGTCCTGGGCCAACAACGCCACACGACAAACCATTCTCACGCTGCTGCTGGAGGGTGCTCGCACGCTAGGACTCACAG
The DNA here is from genome assembly GCA_018292915.2 of Batillaria attramentaria. Lineage (NCBI taxonomy): Eukaryota > Metazoa > Mollusca > Gastropoda > Batillariidae > Batillaria > Batillaria attramentaria. The sequence continues at coordinate 583,457 of JACVVK020000223.1, forward strand.
TCCGCCAGCATATCGGGTGAGATCCTTCTCTTTGGTAATCTGGCAGCTACAGCAGTATGGAGGGAACTGCGGCTCGAAACACTTTCAAAGTTCGCCAAAAGACCATTACCTCAATCCCTTTCATCTTTAAATCGTCCCTTTTTCCATAAAGTGACGTCATGGATGCCCTGTGTTTTGCATGATGATAGACCTTGTTTAGAACATATATGCCATGATCAACGTTCAAGTTGCCTCTTTCGTCCAGCTGTACGGTTCCTCCTGTTTGTATAGCACTGTGTTATGTTTGTGTTCACAGCATGCTTCTGGATGAACTCAGGGAGCTCAACTCTAAGCAGCCGGATTACATGGATGAATCAAAAGACAACGAAGCTGCAGCCGCACAGGTCAAGGGCATTTTAGCGGACAGGTAGGGATAATGATTGTCTTTCTGTATCTGCCACTTTCCATGAGGGGTTTTGATATTTGGAGCTGTGTGAACTGAGCACTTGCAGTGTATGGTGTGTGCCCCCCCCCCCCCCCCCCCCCCACCACCCTCACACACACACATACACACACTTTTGCGTAGACAGGCTGCCCACAAATCTCTTGAATAATGAAATAAAGGGAAGTAGAAAACAGTTTAGTAAATGGGCTAATTCCATATTTGTTCAGTCAGTTTGTTTTGAAACAGTTTTGCTTGTGAATGCGCCTTTACACTCGAAATACTTTATCTTGATGATCAGTACAGCTCTTAATGCGATACAGTCTTGTTTAGACTTTGCACGAGCGGTCAAACGTTGAAGTTCTGCAACTGTTGTTACACTACTGAGGCACTCAGTGTCATCGAGTACGCTTCTGTTGGCTCAGTGCCAGCATTACAGATGCCGTCACTGTCCGGATGTCTAAGTGATGTGATGATAGATACCACAAAAACAGCTCAGAACGATCTGTGAGCGTAAGAATGGTAGCATTAAACCCTCTAAGTGAGAAACTCGGAGCATGTATTTCACAACTACAAGCCAGCAGTTAGCAGATGGCACGCAACAAACAGCAGTTGTGAAAACCATGGCAAGGTTTCTATAGTGTTTTGTGATGGTATTGATCTATAAAGTCAATGTTTTAGTTCTTCCATCACCAGGTTCACAGGTGGTGGGAGTGTAGTGGTGTCGGCTCCCACAAAGTTCAAGTCGGGGCGGGAGCTTCAGCTGCCCTCCATGTCCCAGCTGACCAACAAGACGTCTAGTCAACACTTCTTCCTGAGAATCCTCAAGGTCATCATCCAGCTGCGGGAGGCAGCTCGCACAGCCGTGAAAAAGAAGCAGCCTCGAGGAGGTAAGCATGCCCTGTTCAGGCCGGGGCATTTTCAGTCATTCGGCAGTTTGCAGCCTAATTTCCTATTCTTTCAGCCCAAAAAATGTCAGTTTCAGCCAAAGAAAAGGAAGGAGGAAAAAGGGTGCACACACTTATCATGATACATGTAATGCCATATAGGACAGTCTAACTTCATTTTGGAAGACTTGTGTGTCAGTATCAAGGAAGTATTTTACTTTTGGGTGCCAGGAGAGGCTACTAAATGCCTTTAAAATGCTGAAATTTGTTTTCTTAAGTGGGGCATTGTCCCTGTGTTCCCCCAGCAGGATGCTGCCTCTGCACTCCAGTCTAGGTTTCAGTCTTTTTTTTCCTCAGCAGTTCCCCAGCCTGCCTGTTGCATTTCTTCATTTGTTTGTTCAGTTGTGTGGTTTCTCCTGTGTTCGAGACACAGGTGGGAGGCGGCTACTGTACGCAAACAGTATCAGCTGTAAAAATGAAACTTAAGCACATCATTTGCTGGATACAGTTCTGGATAAATTACTTTGCAACTGCTCACTGATGTTGTATGTTTCTAGGTTCTCCTGACCTTGCCAGCATCGTGGACATTGTCGGTGACCTGGACTCGGAGGCCGAGGCCTTCATGGACCTTGTTCGTCACCGCAGTTCTTCACGCCATCACCACCACCACCATCCCGCCCTTCCCAGTGACTCTAGCCCTGCGCGCGCCCTGGCAGCGTTGAGTGCCGGCTTGCGTCGCAGTAACTTGGCCAGCAGCGGGAGCAGTCAGCAGCCAGAGGGCGCCGGCGAGCAACAGGAGGAGGGATCAGGAGGTGGGGGTGGGGGTGGCAGTGGGGGAAGTACTGAAGGCAACCAGAACACAGACACTCCCATGGAGGTCGACCAGCCTGGTGAGTGAGAAATGGGGAATGGAGGGGAGGTGCATAGTGTGTGTGTGTATGTGAGTGAGTGCATGGTGTGTGTGTGTGTGTGTGTGGCTGTGTGTGAGAGAGAGAGGGAATGAGCGAGTGTGAATTTCGCAAATGACAGGGTGTCATATCTGTGAGTACTGTGATAAGACAAATGTCCTGGCTGACCATAAACGTATAGGACGTGTCCAGAATGTTGTCCACTGTGGCACAAAAATGATAGGACAGATGGAAGAAAGGAAATAAATCAGACATTTCCAAAACGAATCAGTATTCATGACTGATATCTGACTTTGATATCCCTGCATTGATGATGCAGAATGGAAATAGTTTCTTTTGCTACTGTATAAAAAAGGGCTTATACTAAGTTATAGAGGTTTTTGGATTTTTAAAAAAAAAAAGTGAATGAAGCTGAAAGAAAATAGGTTTGGATAAATCGGCCTTTGGACTGAGCCCAACCAGCACATGCTTTTCGCTGTACAGCACATTGCGCGGGTTACTCCCAGTGGAGGTGGATTTCTAGCTTCATTCCCTTACTGATATTGAAAGTGTTAAATTGGATTAGTGTTTGACTACACTCTTGCCTTGAAATACAAGGGCCAGCGCTTTTGCATTCTCTGTCTTTTGTATATTTGGGTTTTTGATTGTGTAACTCATGGCCGCATTGCTTATGTGAACCAGGGCCTAGCAGTTCCAAGACGAAGAAGGAGGAAGAGCAGGTCCAGAACTTGCCACGGTTGAGTGAGCTGCTGAACCTGGACGAGCTGTGGGGTATGCTTGGAGAATGCCTGAAGGAGCTGGCTCGCACGCCCGACCACCATGCTGTGCTCATCTTGCAACCGGCTGTAGAGGCTTTCTTCATTGTGCACGCAGGTAGTGTGTCTTTGAGTGTGTGTGTGTTTTATAAATCAGATAGAGGGTCCTTTGAGAACTATTTTAGAAGGTTTTAGGTTTATTCTTTTGTCTCTGTGTGTGTGTGTGTGTGTGTGTGTTTTCCTTCATCACTTTCCCTTTTTAACTCTTTATTTCTTATTTCATCTTTCATATTTTAACAATAATTTCCATCAACATTTTTACTGGTAACAGGGTTTATATGCAGCATTGTTACACATTATAGCTGGGGGGGGGGGGGGAGATTTTTGGCTCCCTTGTGTAACAATATGAATGGCCTTGACCGAAGGTTAAGGTCACTAAAGCTCTTTGTTTGAAAATTTTACATTGGCATTTTCTCGTAATCTACAAATGCCAGAGGTTTTAAACCTTGCATGATGATAGACATTGATAAGAACTTTACAGATATACATGTAGTCAGTGACCTTCTGTCAAGGTCAAGGCCGTACAAGATAGTTTTGTGAAACCTTAACATTGGCATTTTCTCAGAAACAACGAATAGCAGAGGTGCCAAACCTGGCATGCTGATAGACAGTGATAAGACCTATGCACACATACCATCTTAAATGACCTTGACTGAAGGTCAAGGCCATTAAAAGTCTGTTCGGAAATTTTACATTTGCATTTTCTCAGTATCTAGAAGAATCGGAAGCATCAAACTATGTGCGATGATTGACATTGGCAGCACCTTTACAGACATACCTGTGTTCAGTGACTTTTAGTCAAGGTCAAGGTCATGCAAGCGGTTTCTTTTTGGAAACTTTAACCTTGGCATTTTCTCCAAAACAACAAACAGTAGAGGCACCAAATGAGGCGTGATGATAGACAGCAATGAGACCTACCTTTCTGAATGACCTTGACTGAAGGTCAAGGTCATTAAAGCTGTCTGTTGTGAATTTTAACAGCAAAAAATTTTCACTAATTTTAGTATTTTTTAGTAGGGTTAGCAGTTTACTGTATGCCTTTGTCCTACTCTTCTAGCCAGTAAGTAGCGGGAAAAACCAACCCCTGAGCCATCGGGGACCGAATGGCTGAAGGGAGGTTTAACCAAGCTTAGAGCATTAACTCCCCCTTCCTGGGTATATAGGCGGGTGCGCATCATACCACCCTCAGTTTTACTTGCTGCTCGAACTCCGAGCGGGGCAGGTGGGAGGGTAGTCCGGCAGTAAACTGCTAACCCTACTAAAAAATACTAAAATTAGTGAAAATTTTTTGCTATTTTTTCTCCGAGTTAGCAGTTTACTGTATGCCGAATCCCGAACAGGAGGAGGGAAGGAGTTAAGACCAGTGTCCGAAATGCCAAGTTAATGGATTAAAGAGCAAGTTAATGCCCTAAGCAACAGAGGGGTTAGCCCCCTTTAAACATATCTGATAAAAAAAAAAGACAGCCAGAAAGTAGCAGGAAGAGGGGCTAATCGGACACTGATCGGCTCTGTACACTACCGGATACTTGCGTAGCCGGGTCAGTGGTCCACCGCGTCTGCAGGCAAGGGGCTGTCCGGCAGGCGCAGGTAGAACCTGCCAAAGGTCGTGTGCTGGCTCCAGCCGACCGCCTTTGACAGCTCGATCAGGGACACCCCTCTGTAAAACATCCGAGAGGCCGCCAACGCCCGGATCTCATGAGTGGACAAGCTGCCGCGCGCTGGCCTAGGAGGAGGAGCGGGAGCCGTGACTGTCCTGGATCCGTCACTATGACCCGCCTGGCAGGGCAGAGGGCAGGGTCGTGAACCACACGTCGGCCGGTATTAGGAGCATCGAGAGGACGAGGGTGGCGAGGGCGGACCTCCTGGGAGAGCGGGCGGGCCGACTCACAGGAGGTGGTGGTGGCAGGAGGAGACGTAGCAGGGAACGCCGAGGATGAACCTGCCTGATCCTGATCCTGATTAGAACTGTAGACCTTGATGAGGAGCTTCCTCACGAAGGACGACAGAAGCTGTGGAGACATCTTCTTGCCCGGGGGAGCAAGAAACAGGGGATCCAACTGACGTCTAAGAGCGCGTGTAGACCTGAGGTAGACACGGAGAGCTCTGACAGGACAGGCCTTGTCGTCATGCAGCGGCTTGAGCGTGAAGGCCTGATTCCCCCAAACTGGTAAACGATTCTTGGCGATGAAACCGGGGCACGTAAGAAGCGACACGGAGCCATCGTCATTCCAGCGCATGCAATCAGAACGCGCCGACAGAGCGTGCACCTCACTGATTCTCGCGCAGGTGGCCATAGCGACGAGAAACACAGTCTTTCCAGCAAGGCATCCGCGGGGCAGAGTCTAGAGGCTCATATGGGGGAGACTCCAGAAAACGAAGGACCTGGGGCAGAGACCACTTCGGCAAGAGACGGGTTACACGAGGTCGCTCGATGTCGAAGTTGTTAAGCAGACTGGAAAGTCGGGGGTTCCGTCCAGGGTCCGGGCGCCCTAAGAGGCGATACTCTCTTGCAATACAGGAGCGATAACCTCTGATGGTAACAGGCTGGAGGCCTTTCTCGGAGAAAAGAAACAGAAAGAAATCCGCCAACTGGGGTGTGGATAGGCTGAACGGGTCTAAGGCACGCTCTGAGCAATAGTCTGCAAACATTTCCCACTTCTGGTCGTAAACGCTCAAAGTGGAACTCCGTCTGTCCCGCGCGATGCGCGCCACAACCTCAGAGCTGAAGTCTTCTGCACGGAGGGCCTGGAACTCAGCCTGAAGGCGTGTAAGTTGAGACCTAGAATGTCGGTATGACGAATCTGTGGGTCTGACTGAAGGAGCAGATCTGGGCGGGTGGGGAGCCGTATGGGCACATCTACCAGGAGATCGAGCAGGGGGGAGATCCACGATCTGTTCCACCTGAGCGGGGCGATAAGGGTGAGATCGCACTGAAACAGGGGAAGGCGGCTGACGATCTTCGCTACCAGAGGGAACGGCGGGAAGACGTAGGCGTCTATGTCCGTCCAACTGAACGTAAGTGCGTCTAGAGCCAGAGCAAGGGGATCGGGAAAGGGAGAGATGAAGCTTCTTGTTGAATCGGGTGGCACATAGGTCTAGTGTCATGGTGGGAAAACGCTCGAGGAGGCGGTTGAAGACCTGGGGATGAAGCTCCCACTCCGTGGGGAGAGGTAGCTGGCGTGAGAGGCCGTCTGCTAGCACGTTGAGACGACCCGGAATGTGCCGCACCAGAAGAACGATCCCCGCTGCCGCACACCACTGGAGAAGGTGAATCACTTCTTGACAGAGAGCTCGTGAGTGTGTTCCTCCCTGGTTGCGAATGTAAGCCATCACCGTAGTGTTGTCTGTCAGAAGCATAACGGTTTGTCCCTGAAGACGGAGACGCCAGTAGGAGAGCGCGTAGTAAACTGCCTTCAGTTCCAGACGGTTGATGTGGAGAGCAGCTTCCAGCGGAGTCCAGAGGCCTGACGTCATCTCGAAGGACGGGAGAAGATGAGCGCCCCACCCGGTGAGAGATGCGTCGGTGCACAACGAAACAGTGGCTGTCTGAGATGCGAGAGAGACTCCCTTCTGTAACCACTGACGATTCATCCAGGGATGGAGCGCCTGAATTAAGTCCGGAGATACCGGAAGAGGATAATCCCATGGCTGCGTGGCTTGGCACCAGAGATCCTGCAAGGCCCACTGAAGCGGTCTGACAGCTAGTCTGCCTGCCGGAAGAAGATCTGCTGCCGCTGAGCACATACCGAGCACGGTGGCTATCTGCCTGGGCGTGGTAGTTCGCTGCGAACTCAGCTCTATGACTGCCGCTATGAGTTTGTCTCTGCGTTGGTCCGTCAGAGTCACTAACGGAATGTCCGTAAGAAACATCATACCCAGATGCACAAAACGCTGAGAGGGGATGAGGTCCGACTTCTGTAAGTTGACAATCCACCCTAGCTGAGTGAGCGTCTCTCTTAGCGTTGCCAAGTCGCGCTGAAGAGTGATGGGGCAGAGATTCTTCTGAAGGATATCGTCGAGGTAGCTTGATAAACTCGACGAGGTCCTCTGGCGCACCACAGACATCACAGCGTCCATCAACCGTGTGAAGGCCCAAGGGCTGATGTTCAGTCCGAAGGGCATAGCTCTGAAGGCATACACTGCACCGTCTAAGGCAAACCGAAGGTAGCGTTGGGCGGAGCGATGCATGGGGATGTGGAGATAAGCGTCCGTCAGGTCCAGACTTACTGCATATTCCCCCGGTAAGAACGACTGACGCAGAGCACGAGCTGTTTCCATTCTGAAGTGCGGTGCCGTGATCTGCAGGTTGAGCCGGCTCAAGTCTATAATCGGCCTCCATCGACCTCCCGGCTTGGGCACCACGAACATGTGGGAGTAGTACCCGGGTGAGGACGGATCGTTGACTAGTTCGATCGCTTGCTTGGCAAGAAGAGCGGCTACTTCTGTCCTTAGGGCAGCTGCCCGATCCGGAGCTGCAGGCAGGGAGATCCACTGAGGCGAGGTCGTGAGCGGGGGAGGAGCCGTGAAGGAAATGCGTAACCCTTCCCTCACTACCGAAAGGACCCAGGGATCGTGAGGAAACAGGTCCGTCCAGCGGGGAAGGAAGAGAGAGAGTCTGGCCCCGACGGGGAAGGCGTCATTACTGGGTGGAGGTAGACGGGGCGGGTTTGGTGGAGGACTGGGTTCTCCTACCTGACTGTTGATCCCGTCTGTTGGAGGAACGGGGAGCACGACGGGGCTGCTTCCGTTTAGACTGAAAGGGCTTCTTAGGCGGAGGGGGCGCCGACATGGGGGGCCTAGAGGAATGGGGCTTGGGATTGGAGAACGCCCTAGCCTGTTTGCGAAATTTCTTGACAGCTGAAGAAGCCTCGGGACCGAAGACAGCTGGCGCATCGATGGATGAGCGGCGGCACTGGCGACGAACATCTTCAGGAAGAGCAGAAGCCCGCAAGTAAGTGTCTCTACGCAGCAACTTGAGGTTGACTGCAGAAGTGGTAGCTAACGTGGAGAGATCAGCAAGCCCCTCCCGAAGCACAGAAGAGACGGTAATAGCAGAGTCCAGATCAGCAGAATCGTTCGTCAGAAGCGAGTCTAAAGTCTTAGACGCAAGCTCACAAAACGACGTTACCTCCAGGGAACGGCGCGCAACAGTCTCTAATAAGTCAACCTCACGTGACTGCAGGGTCAGAGTCGATGACTTCGAAGATAATTCCGGCTCTTCAGGCGTGATGAGATGCTGCGTTGGCCAGAACGAACTTGGGAGCTTATATCTGTTCAACTTGGCGTTGAGGAGTGACGCCGGAATACAAGGACCGACGAACTTATCTTCCCTCACAGCTTTATTAGCATTCTCCCATGCCTCGTTGAGCTGACTAGAGGCTGGTAGCGCGTCACTCACAAAGGCTGGACGACGAGAAGCTAAACGATAACGCTGAGTATCATCCTGAGGGAACACAGCTTCACGCTCCCGCAAGAGCGCAACAGTAGCAGCAAAGGGTCTCTGGTCCTGCAGGGAGTGGGCTCGTAGAGAGACTCGAAGAGCGAGAACGAGAACGGGAGCGGGTGTGATGGGCGCTTGACACACTGAGACGCCGCGACGAACACCTCGAGCGAGAGCGGGAGCGGGAACGAGGGCGGCGGTGAGCGTGTCCATGCCTGCGCCGGCGACGACCGTGGGAGGTAGAACGGCGGCGACTAGAATGATGACGGCGTCCAGAACTATAATGACGCCTACGTGAGTGACGCCGGCGGCTGGGAGAACGCCGACGCTGATGATGACGGCGACGGGAGCGCCGGCTTGAACTCCGAGAACTGCGTGACCGCCCAGAAGAGCGCGAAGCAAAGCTCGACGAAGAAGGCGAACGTCTGTGACGATAAGAGCGCTCATGGGAGGATGCGACAACACGCCTACGTGGCGAAGGCTGCGGAAGCGGCACGGCCATGGGCAGGTTAGGAACATGTATTGGATGCTCAGGATCCTGTGCAACATATAAGACTGGACGAACATCCTTGTCATCAATGGCTGGGTCCGACATCGTGGAAATACGCTACGGGCACAGCAGGTGACGTTAGGAAATAACACAACTCAACACTGCTCTTCAGAGCTAGACTCCGAAGAGTGAGCGCCGAGCGAAGAACTGTCACTGGAGTACACGAATACGTGGGTGCGGGGAAAAAAACAAAAAACCCACAAGTCCACACAATAGAGCAGCGTGTGAAAATTGCAAAGACCACACAGCGCAACTCCCCGAAGCTATTCCCCAGAGAGAAAACACCGTGGAAAGTTCAGTCACTGAAGAAAACACGCCACGTAGAGAAGAAAAACACAAGGTCAAGATGGCGACGCCCGGTCAAACCGGTGAGCACTAGTCAGTGAGTGGGTGCGTGGAAGACTGCGGGGCAGCCAAGGCACTTGCAACACGGCGACTACGGAGCAAAACTGTGGCCGCAAGACAAACACTGACGTTCCGTGGCACCCACCAAAGAGAAGCTTGTACAAAGATCCTAAAGTCTTCCTAAAGTCACAACTCCAAAGACTTATAAAACGTAGTGAAGAAGCAGAAGGCACTGCGAGGCTAGAGGGCACTGGTGTGTCTCAAGGCGAGCAGGAAGTGAAACTGAGGGTGGTATGATGCGCACCCGCCTATATACCCAGGAAGGGGGAGTTAATGCTCTAAGCTTGGTTAAACCTCCCTTCAGCCATTCGGTCCCCGATGGCTCAGGGGTTGGTTTTTCCCGCTACTTACTGGCTAGAAGAGTAGGACAAAGGCATACAGTAAACTGCTAACTCGGAGAAAAAATATTACTGTTTTCGGAGGAACTACAAATGCTAGAGGCATCAAACTTGGCATGATGATAGACATTGATGAGATCTCTTTTGAATGACTTTGACCAAAGGTCAAGGCTGTACAAACTGTTTCGGGGAAAATTGTAATATTGCCAGGAACTCAGAGCGCCAGACACTTTACTTGGCATGATAATGGATAAGGTGGGTTGGGGGAACTTCGGCACTGCGTGCATGCGTCCACTAGCGTGTTGACTTAACATGCTGCCCGCCTTTTCGTGTTCACGTGAGAGAAACATGCTTAATGCCAACGGATACTTTAACCAATCGCAGACCTGCTTTCAATGAAACTGCGACTTTAACCTCATAAATGTGCATTGAAAATCGTTCTGAGAACAAGTGAGTGTGTTTGGGGGAACTTCGACACCTTCGGGGGAACTTCGTCAACCCCTTCGGGGGAACTTCGGCACCACCTGGGGAACTTCGTCACTAGGCTTGAGAGTATTTGTTTTCATGGTTTCAGTGCCTTAAATGTGATGTGCTACAAACTGTAGGTCAGATTTCTTCTTTATTTTTATCTAACATGTGTGATGAAACAACTCTCTCTCTCTCTCTCTCTCTCTCTCTGAATGAAGAAGACTGTTTCAGGCAAAACTGAGCTTAAAACAAGAGGTTATTTTTGTGTGTATTCATTAAGCTAAGCAAATCGACCAGTCTGGGAATGTGAGTGTGTCTATGGTAGAACCATCCTGGAAGGCTATTTTAGTGTTAGAATATTTCAACTTCTTAGCTTACTCTTAAAACGAATTTCCCCTGTTGATGGTGACGGATTTCCCCCATGTACATTTTTGGTCGGGGGAACTTCGTCACCCTCAGTAATTTCGTGTTTATGCAGTGTTTTGATGTGTGCCATCGCTAAAGAAACATTTAAACTTTAAAATAAAGTCATGTTTATGTTTAAGACCCTTAATATATTTGATTTCATTCAAAAACATAAAAATAAGACTATACAAAGACAGTTGGGACTTTACCGGCAAAAGACACGTGAAGTTATGAAGCAGACGAGAAAAGACACGTGAAGTTATGAAGCAGACGAGAAAAGACACGTGAAGTTATGAAGCAGACGAGAAAAGACACGTGAAGTTATGAAGCAGACGAGAAAAGACACGTGAAGTTATGAAGCAGACGAGAAAAGCAGTCAAGTCAGAATGCGATCATTTGACGCGTCTGGCTGTACCAAGTATTTTCACTGGTCGTTCCATCTATCGTTTGGAATCTTGTAGTTACTTGGGAGAGCCTATTTGGAGGGATGAAAGCTTAGTAAGTGCATTGAATTATAGAAGAAACTTGGGGTGACGAATTTCCCCCGAACCGCAAGGGTGCCGAAGTTCCCCCAACCCACCTTAGTGATAAGAGCTTTACAAACAGACTTTTGTGAATGACCTTGACCTGTGTCACAAGGGAGCCATGGAGGCTTCTGCCTCTCTAGTTAAAAATGTGTACAGTTTGCTTACAGTCGTGTGGGAGCATGAGTGTGTCTGTTACCCACGCTCCCGCGAGCGCACACACACACACACACACACACACACACACACACACACACACCACACTCATTCAAGTAATGGTTGGTTTGCTATATGGGCATTCAACATCCCTTTCCACCACCTTAGGCTGATGTCAATGACAGGGCAACAACGAAAAAACAACCCACCTCAAATCTCTAGCTCCTAACCACGTTTCAAAATCATGACCCGAGCATTCAACAGTCCGAAGCTCTATCACCTCAGCTGTTCCAGCTCCTCTCCAGACTACCTCAGTATTGACTTTAGAAGTCCACACCAACAATACAGCAGGCATCTTGGCCTGTATATATGCAGCATCTCATGGTGGTGGTCTGTGTGTTTTGCTTTAAAGGTGAGAAAGAATCCAAGCGCAGCGACATCTTCACGCCAAAGCGGGAGGATCAGCTGGCTCACCTCAACATGGAGATGGCGCCACCATCACCATCACCAGGCCCCTCATCCGCGGCCGAGCCCTCCATGACAAGCATCACACGGGAAAACTCGTCGGCTTCCATCGCACACCTACCTCCGGACACGCAGAAGTTCCTCAAGTTTGCTGGTGAGTGTGGAGCAAATGAGTTTTATCTTTGCGTCAGTAACAGGGGAAAGTAAGCATCATAGTGTAAAGTTAATATCAGAAGGTGCAAATTCACCGTTGTCAGGGGGAAGGGCCTAAGCACTGATCAAATCTTTTACAGCAGTGCTGTGATCATGCTTGATCTAATCTGTGACTACTACGATGAATCAGAATGGGTGAGAAAATGACACTTGCTTTGGCAGATGGTTTTATTTGGAGGTAGGTAGATCCACAGAAGCAGGCCTGACACTCTGCATATGTTAGTTTAAAAAAAGGATGGTTGAATTGACGGCATACATATACCTTGGCATGTAGAAGGTGCATCCACGCTAAACTCCAGCCTAGGTTAGATGTTACCTGCAAATTTTGAGCTATAGTTCGTAGTGTATACTTTGCTGATTTTGTTACCTTTGTCTGGCAGAAACACATCGAACAGTGCTGAACCAGATCCTGCGTCAGTCCACCCTCCCTCTGGCCGAGGGACCGTTCTCTGTGCTCGTAGACCACACACGCATGCTGGACTTCGATGTCAAGCGGCGCTACTTCCGACAAGAGCTGGAGAGAACGGAGGAGGGTCTGAGGCGGGAGGATCTGCCTGTGCACGTTCGTCGGGAGCACGTGTTCGAAGACTCCTTCCGAGAGCTGTTCCGTCGTTCTCCTGAGGAGTGGAAGCAGAGGTTCTACATTGTGTTTGAAGGTGAGTATATGTGAGAATGTTTGACTTGCCACATGCCAGGCTCATTTTGCTCTGTTTTCATTATTACCTGGCATGAAACTTATTTACACAGCCAACAAACAGCCCCAGATTGCCATTTTTTACTGTGCACACAAATTTAAAAGGGCAAAAAAGTTGTACTATATTTAGCAGAATTTGTTACTACATGAAACAGGCTGGGGAATTTTCAGTCATTTGGCAATTTTCAGCCAAATTTCATTTCTTTTCAGCCCCAAAAATCTACATTTCAGCCAAAGAAAAGAAAGGGGGAAAAAGGTGGTGCTCCACACAGTAATGTAACACAATACGTGCAGTGCCATACCGGACAGAAGTCTCACTTCATTTTTGAAGACTGCTATGTCAGTACCGAGGCAGTATTTTACCTGTGAGAGCCAGGAGACGTTACTAAATGCCTTTAAAAATGCTAAAATTTGTTTTCTGGAGGGGGGCAATGCCCCGTGGTCCCCCAGCAGGGCACTGCCTCTGAATCCCAGCCTAGGTTTCAGTCTTTTTTTTTTCCTCAGCAGTTCCCCAGCCTGATGAAGTTATTTGTGTAGTGTATCCTGCAGAAATGGGTTTTATCCAGCATACCCACCCTGTAATTATTAGTCTCTTCATGCAGTAGGTTCTGTCTGACGTGCAGGTGAGGAAGGACAGGACGCCGGAGGATTGTTGCGAGAGTGGTATGTCATCATCTCCCGCGAGATCTTTAACCCCAACTACGCCCTCTTCCTGACATCGCCTGGCGACCGCGTCACCTACACCATCAACCCCTCCTCCCACTGCAACTCCAACCACCTGTCCTATTTCAAGTTCGTCGGGCGTATCATCGCCAAGGCCATCTACGACAACAAGCTGTTGGAGTGCTACTTCACGCGCTCTTTCTACAAACACGTCCTGGGACTGGCTGTCAGGTATGAGGGAATGTTTGCTAATGTTATGATGTCAAATCTTGCAACAGAACGAATGGGGGTCTATCTTGCATTTCCTTAGCAGAACTTGAGTCAGGGTTCACGTCACAAAAACAAGAGAAAAGAGAATGGGGGGAGTGGCCATAGTAATTATTGTCCTAGATGTACTTCTTTTTATGACGTTAGCGGAAAGACGTCGTTAATTATTGAACAGGACCTAACATTGTATGCCGATCGTGTATTTACTCCTTCCCGGTTCCTCCAGTGTGCCAGTCGCGATGTGGCGCACGCCAAAACGCCAAATATTGTATTTGAAACATACAACGGACAAAAGATACTCATGGCGCACGATGACCGAGAGGTCAGTCAGTGTGGATTTGCACAAACGCGTGAATTTTGTTTGTATCTTGGCAGATTGTATTTGACCATTCTCTTTCTAAACATGTTCCACCTGTCTGTACTTAATGATTGATAACATGCTCCTGCTGCAGATACACGGACATGGAGGCAGAGGATTACAGCTTCTACCAGGGTCTGGTGTTCCTGCTGGAGAATAACGTGTGCGACCTGGGATACGACCTGACCTTCTCCACAGAGGTACGTACAGCGTCACGTTTTGCTGTTTTTGGCTCCCTTGTGTAACAATGGGAGTCTATGTAATAGCCCTCCGTCGTCTGTCTGTCTGTCTGTCTGTGTGTGTGTGTGTGTGTGTGTGTGTGTCCAGAAAACTTTAACGTTGTCGTTTTCTCAGAAACTACAAACAGCAGAGACACCAAACTTTGCATGCTGATAGACAACCATAAGACCTTTCAAAACATATCATTTTGAATGACCTTGACTCAAGGTCAAGGTCACTAACGCTGTCTGTTTGAAAATTTTACATTGGCATTTTCATGGAATCTACAAAGACCAGAGGTTTGAAACTTTGCATGATGATAGACATTGATAAGAACTTTACAGATATACATGTATTCAATGGCCTTGTGTCAAGGTCAAGGCCATACAAGCTATTTATGTGAAACCTTAACATTGGCATTTTCTCAGAAATAACAAACAGCAGAGGCGCCAAACTTGGCCTTCTGATAGACAGTGAAAAGACCTATGCACACAAACCATTTTAAATGACCTTGACCCAAGGTCAAGGTCATTAAAGCAGTCTGTTTGGAAATTTTTGCATTTGCATTTTTTCGGAATCTAGAAGAACCAGAAGCATCAAACTTTGCATGATGATAGTTATTGGCAACACCTTCACTGACATACCTGTGTTCAATCACTTTTAGTCAAGGTCAAGGCCATGCAGGCTGTTTTGGGGAAACTTTAACCTTGGCATTTTCTCTGAAACAACAAATAGTTGAGGCACCAAACAAGGCATGATGATAGACCGCAATAAGACCTACCTTTTTGAATGACCTTGACTGAAGGTCAAGGTCATTAAAGCTGTCTGTTGTGAATTTTAACATTACCGTTTTCAGAGGAACTACAAATACTAGAGGCGTCAAACTTGGCATAATAACAGACATTGAGGTGATCTCATTTTAATGACCTTGACCCAAGGTCAAGGCCATACAAACTGTTTGGGGGAAAATTGTAATATTGCCAGGAACTCGGAACGCCAGAGACACTTTACTTGCCATGATGATAGATAGTGATAAGAGCTTTACAAACATACACTTGTGTGAATGACCTTGACCCTTGTCACAAGGGAGCCATGGAGGCTTTTGCCTCTCTAGTTCTCTCAGTTCTTTCACCATGAGCACCATGTTTTCAAACATATGCTTCCAAACAGTTGTCTACTAGCGGCTGTACTGAAATTTCCTCCGTGTTTGATTGACAGATCCAGGAATTTGGCGTGACGGAGACGCGCGACCTCATGCCCAACGGCAGCAACGTCCCCGTGACGGAAGAGAACAAGCGGGAGTACGTGAAGCTGGTCTGCCAGATGAAGATGACGGGCGCCATCCGGCAGCAGCTCAACGCCTTCTTGGAGGGTTTCTACGACATCATCCCCAAGAAACTGGTTTCCATCTTCACAGAACAAGAATTGGAGCTGCTCATCTCGGGTCTGCCTACTATCGACATTGATGACCTGAAAGCCAACACAGAGTATCACAAGTACCAGCCCACGTCATTGCAGGTACATGTGCAGATACGCGATGTTCTTTTTACTCAGTAGTTGGTTGGGTTTTTTTCTCAGCAGTATATGTGCTGGCAGACGTGCATCATCATCTTTCTTTCTGTGGTCTTCCGAAATTAGCAGTGCATTGGTCACAAACAGCTAAATGCTCTTCAGCATACAGGAGAAATTGGTCAAGTGCAATCATCTTTTGGCCCCCCTCAAAGAGAAAGATTTCTGCGTAATGACGTAAATTGAACATTCATGTAATTCACACTGTCCCAGTTGTGGATCCCACTCTTTTTTTCTTTTTTTTTGTTACAGTGTTGGTCAACATGACTTTTATTTTAATACTTGGACAGTTTTCAGAGTTTTGCTTGGGATTTTTACAGGTCTTCCCTTCAGTTTCAGACTCGTGATATTTTTCACAGAGTTTCATTTGCAAAAGTAAATGCACGTGTGCATCTGTGGCCCTTCGACTATGTGTGGCAGGTGCTTGTGTTCTGTAAAAGTGGCGTACAGCCATGGCAGTGACAGTAGAATACCAGGCCCAGCGATGCCGTCACCCTTCACCTTTTTCCACCCAGCCGTAGTTGCTGCACTCGTTTCTAAAAGTTTGATTTGTGTTCTCCACAGATCCAGTGGTTCTGGCGGGCCTTGCGCTCGTTTGATCAGGCTGAACGTGCCAACTTCCTGCAGTTTGTGACGGGCACGTCTAAGGTGCCGCTCCAGGGCTTTGCCTACCTGGAGGGCATGAACGGCATCCAGAAATTCCAGATCCATCGTGATGATCGCTCCACTGACCGCCTGCCCTCTGCCCATACTTGGTAAGTAGCAAGGCTTGTTGCTTCTGAATGCAGTGGTTTGTTTGTTTTGTGGGTTGTTTTTTTTTTTGGGGGGGGGGGGGGGGGCAGGGAGGGGTTAACACTTCCCACATTCTGACCAGTGCTTTCTTACTGGCTGCAAGTCCTGACCTGCTTGAATTGGTCCTTGACAGTAACAGATGTAGAAAGGGTTTATGACTTCTGTGGGTATTTACAGAAATTTTATTGAAGGTGAAGTATATGAGGCACTGCCCGTCTCTGTGACAAATGCATAGCCATAAACAGAGACTCAGAAAAGACAGCACATTTGCTGTGTTAATGTGAAAAGGGTAATGCATGTGGCGTAGTTGCGTTAACATGAAGAGCATGTGGAAATTTCAATTTTTTTGTGATTTCAATCCATTTCCTCTTTATCAGCTTCAACCAGCTGGATTTGCCAGCGTACGAGACTTACGACAAGCTGCGCAAGATGTTGCTGTTGGCTGTCAGCGAGTGCTCCGAGGGCTTCGGACTGGCCTAGAGGTCGGCTCAACGCATGCCACACCTTGCATCAGCCTGCTCCATCATCCGCAGTATTCCATTGGTGCAAAGAGAGAGAGTGAAGAAGAGAGTGATTTCTATGTGCTTTTTGGTGTGTACTGTACTCGTCAGTCTTGCAGCGTGGAAGTCAGCCACATTTTCAACATGGACTTTCCTGCAACGGATTTGACTTTTCGGTCGTATCTCGCGTCTCGTTCGACAAGGGATAACCGCACTCGGCCAGGTCTTCGTTTAGAGTATTAAAGACTCAAAACATTCAGGGGTTTCTTGCCTGCCTTAGTTTTTCAGAGCAGTAACTGCAAGCTTTGCGAGAGAGGGAGAGCTGTACGTTGTCAGTGTGTTTAAAAAAACGTAGGCTGTGGAAGCTTGTAGTGCAGCGCTGCAGAAAATGCCCTCTTTGTCCATCTGTGCTTTTTTGTCCGGAAAAGAAAACGCTAATTTGAAGTTTTTGTGTTTGTACCAGAGTTTAGGGCACATTACTGGTTGTGTTGGAACAGACAGCAGAAATCGTTTGATTGGTTTTTTTGTGTGACTGGTAACTGATGTACAAGGTTTCTCTGACCAGGGAGCAAGAGAGAATGCGAGGGGAAAATGGATGTCATTAATATAAAACGATCGTCTGGAGTTTTGATGTGTTTTCTCCAACATGATTACGTTTTCGTGTATTTTTCTTTATCTCGGTTTTCGTGTGTGAGCTTTTTCTTCTTGTGCAATCTTTTGTGCGTTGAGGTAGATACATATGCCAGTGGTTTTTTTGTCTTTCTTTCGTTTCATGGCTAGTAACAGACGTTCAAATATACTAATACACAGAGCTGAAGTTAGTGACCTAGCCGTGCCATGCATGTAACATAATGATACATAATACTACCAAGCATTACTTTTTCCACAAAGCAGAGTTTGAGTGTATTAATTTACCAATAAAATACCAGTTTTTTTCATACATGTATTTTGCAGCTCGGTTCCGTTCAACATGTTTTGGGTTTTGTGTTTCCGTGTACAGTGACGTGTTTGAATCTTCAAAGTGTAAATTTGTACAGCTTCAGTTCAGATGCATAGAGTTCTGTTACTATACAACTTCAGATTTACAAATGTGCTCTGAAGATGTCAATAATTGTGACAACAAACACATTTCTGAGAATAAAATGTTAAATTTGACATGGTTGTCTTGCAGAGTGAGGCCTGGTGTCTCCAGTTATACAGGCTGGGGAATTTTCAGTCATTTGGCATTTTTCAGCCAAATTTCCTATCCTTTCAGCCCAAAAAATTCTAAGTTTCAGTCAAAGAAAAGGTAGGAGGAAAAAGGATGCACACACAGTAATGTTTCATGATACATGTATGTAATCTAATTTGAGACAGTCTAACTTCATTTTAGAAGACTTGCATGTCAATATCAAGGCAGTGGTTTTCGTTTGGGTGCCAGGAGAGGCTACGAAATGTCTTTAGAAATGCAAAAATTAGATTTTTTAAATGGGACATTGTCCCTGTGTTCACCCAGCAGGACGCTGCCTCTGCACCCCAGTCTACATTTCAATCTTTTTTCCCTTGGCAGTTCCCCAGCCTGGTTATAGGCGTGACTGAAAAAGGAGTGTTGAAGACTGTCACCATGCTCTCGCTCTCTCTCTCTCTCTCTCTCTATCTCTCTCTCTCAGAGTAAACAGGACAGTCCCTTTTCGTTGTCTCTAATTTCCCACACCAATAATTTCAATCTTTCATGTTCATGTAAGTCGCTGCCTTGAATAGGCCTCTGGCCTACCAATAGAACAATGACTCACTCTCTCACACACACAGGCACACACATAGAGAGTTAATCTTTTCCACAACATGGCAGTCAACAAAGAGGAAAGTGTACAAGGTATCCCTGAGTACGGAAAGTCTCCCACCAAAAGTCTGTAGACACGGAATGAAATGGAGGAATTCCAATGAAAACAATTTTGAGTGTTCGAGGAAGAAGACAATGATCATGAAAACAATTTGGTTTTTTTTTTTGGTTATGTTCTTTTTTAATCAACAGAATCCCAACATGCAGACTTGCATAATAAACCCTTACCAATAAAAAAAAAAAAATAAAAAAAATCATTAATGCTTGCATAAATGCAACATAGACATGAACCATGTCCCTACTTTGGCACAGTACAAATATTAATATGTATTGTATGTGAATAGTCTTGCGGTACATGTCTAGGATTACACAGTGACAATCCCAACGACATATCAAACTGTCCTAAGAACATAGAAGAAAATGATTAAAACCCTCACCACATTGTACCCTAAACCGTGACAATACCCATCGCCACAACCCCCTTGTCAAGTGTAACCAAAAACGTGGACTGAGAAACACAAACACGCACACACATTCCGCCCACATCATCCTTTCACTATGCAGGTACACGTACCAGTGTCTGAACAGTGAACTAGTCATCATACTTGCAGATCCCCAGGCAAAAATCTTACAGACATCACACACATGTATACATGCACCCATACACACACTACCTTGACCCCAGTTCTAGAAAAAGAGGGTGTCCTCAACACCCAAAAAACACCGGATTCCACTATTTACGTGATGGACATGCACAGACATATGCAATTGAAAATGGGTGGGAACTGATGGAACTAAGGCACAACTAAGTAAGGTCAGTTTCTGTCCCTTTTATGTCGCTTTTATTTGTTTAACTTGTAACCACATCGCAGTCATTTACCGTTTCCTTTTCTAAGGGCAGTTGCATGAATTTGAATACCAGTCCAAGAAGTGCGACGTTTAGGTATCTGAACTGCCCGTGAACCTGATATAAGATCTGCTCTAAATGACCAGCAAAAAACCAACATAAAATCTCGCAAAACAGCTGAACCGAAACGGAGCCCTAAGTACATCAAATCCGAGACAGTGGGTAGGGGAGACTGAAAACCGCCTGTATATTATCCCTCTTGGAATTACAGCCGCAGGCGCAGTGACCAATTTCGGAACAAAATAACTCAGAAAAACTTTTGACAAACTAACTATTTGCATTGCGCAAGAACTTAAACGTGATTAAGTTAGGTGACGGCAGGAATGTCTCAGAGAAAAATAAAGTTTATCGAACAAATCTGCAAAAATCGGACTTTGAAATTTAAAAGAGTTTTCAGAAGAAAAAACAACAACAACAAAAACCCAGCGATTTCAGATAAAATAACTACAAGTCTGTAAGCTTGAACTTCACACTGAACCAAAGCTGCAAAACTAAGCATTACAAATACCGACCAAAAAAAAGCTTGAAGCCTTCAGAACGGTCGCAAAAAAGTAGTTTACCAAGAAAAAGTCTGTGTAGCGAGGACACCCTGGCACTACGATTCCCGTGAGTTCCAGCCATGCTTGTCTCTGACCAAACTGACCGTCTGCTCGAAATGTACAAATTTCATGTGTTTCATCCACAGTTCCCTTAGTATGCCCAGCCACCTCAATCCTTTGTCTTTGCCGTCGCTCAATCCAATCCGCCACCAACTGCCGCACAGTAGTTTGTTTCTGCTGTCCGCGCCCTGTTCCGGGCTTCTTCTCTGAACACTGACGTACGCCCATCAGTCTTTCTTGGAGAAGGAGGACGTACGCCCCATGCGCCGACGTTTCGGCGCGGTCGGCCCATTGGCGGCCGGCCGGGAGGTGGTGGTTGGAGAAAACACTCGAGTCTCTATGATCTGCACTGAATGGTAATGGTCTATCATTGGTTTCACCTTCTGCCAGATCTGGAGGAGAGACCAAAAAAATGAAATTAAATTAAATACATAAATAAATGAACAAAAAAAAGAAGAAAAAAAAAAGGGAGAAACTGTGTTGGGGTGAAACTGGACAATTGCTGACAGTCGTCAGGGCCCGTATGTAAAAGTCGAGGTTAATTTAACCCACGGCTACGGGCCTAACCCAGATTAGGACAAAAGAAACCCAAAAGCAAAATTTAATTTTAAAAAAAGGAAGCAAAGAAAGGAGGAAAAAAATCTTTCTATAACGGATCAGGCACCTTCCTGGAATGGGCCCGCTTCCTGATTAAAAAAAAATAATGATAAAAAAAAAACAGAGAATTTAACCCTAGAGCTAGTTTCGTTCGAGGTTAGACTCTAACCCGGGGCTAAACGCCCTAACCTCGACTATTACATACGGGCCCTGAAGATGACGAAGCACACTAAAAAATCAAACGCCAACAAGGAACCTTTCAGTCAAGGAGTGTTCCCCACACGAACCCACTGCCAGGCTGGGGAATTTTCAGTCACTTGGCAATTTTCAGCCAAATTTCCTGTCCTTTCATCCAAACAATTCTAAGTTTCAGCCAAATAAAAGGAGGGGGGGGGGAGGTTGCACACACAGTCACATATCATGATACATGTTATGCCATACATGACAGTTTAACTTCATTTTTGAAGACTTGCATGTCAGTACCATGGCAGTATTTTGCTTCTGGAAGTCACTGAGATGTTAGAATATGCTTTAAAAGTGTTTTCTTCAGTGGGGCGTTCCCCCGTGGTCCCGTAGCAGGGCACTGCCTCTGCACCCTGGCCTAGGTTCCATCCTCCCCCCACCCCCACTCAGCGAACCGTTTACAGGTGGACAGACAGACATACGCACAGACAAATGCACAGGCAACACCGAGTCCCGCCATTAAGAAAAGAACCAATGAACACTGACTGAGTATGTTCCCCTGAAACGGTTACCAAAATTCTCAAAACGGAACCCCGAAGTGACCCCCCTCCCCCCCCCCTCCTGGTGATAAAAATAACAATATGTATATTTTTAAAACCATTTAACTAGAAAGTAGCCCCTACCTTCCCATCCTGAAGCAGCTTAGTGACGGCGTCGATGTCGGGCGCCATGTAGCGATCCTTGGTCCACGGTCTGCGGATGCACACATCCGAAATTAACCCCTTGAGAGCTGCATCTGACATCTACGGTTCTAGCCGAACGTCAGCCTGCCTTTGCTGAGCGTGTTCCTACATTACTATGCCACTGACAAGTGTCATCTTAAAGCCTCTACAGCGGCGCCGGAAGATGCTGGGGGGAGGGGGGGCAGAATCTCAGAGGGGGGAAAGGCCAGAGCCAGTGAAAGGAAGGACGTTGCCCGGAGAAAGTGAAAAGCGAGGGGGGGGGGGGGGGGCGGGGCGGCGGCGGCGTTCAGATGCTGCACAGACAAAAACCTTTCCGAACCAGGGAGCCAGTGAAAGGAAGGACGTTGCCCTAAGAAAGTGAAAAGCGGGGAGGGGGGGGGGGTATCAGATGCTGCGAAAATGATTATCAGACAACTTTCTGCTAAGTCGTTATTGATATTTCATGCAACGGCTAAACGGCTAAACTGAGTTCTCTACTGGGTGGGATGAGGGACAGAGCAGGAATAGGGGGAGGGGGGGCAAGACCATGGCTTTGCCCCCCCCCCCCCCTCTTGCCATAGTCACCTGATTTTCCAGAGGGGGCAAAAAGATACTCTTGCCCCCCCCACCCCCCGTGCTTGGGTACAGGGGGGGCAGCTGCCCCCCCGGTTCCGGCGCCCCTGCTCTATGTTCGTACCGCCGCTGAGATGGAAAACTGCCGCTTTCGAAGCTTTGAGACTGCCACATAATTATAAGCATGTTTCATGTGGCCATTGCGATCGTTTTCTTGACTTTGTGGCTTCCAAAATTAGACAAATGCGACTTTCTTTGAGCCTACAGGACTCGATAAAGCGGCTAAATATAGCAACCAATCAGCGCTGTCTATCTGGGCCCGGCTCAGTCCGCAACCAAATAACGTCACAGTCGTCTGCTCAGTATGCGGTACACTTCTAGAACAACTTCTACGCCAGCCAGAGTCACCACAATGGTCTCAGATGCTATACTGTGACCCAAGTGACTGATTCTGATGCACGGATTCACTGAGCGCATTTCAAGTGATGGAAAGTTTTCCTCACGCTCTTGTATGCCTGTCTTATGTATTGAGACTTTAACCAGGTTGATAGTCCGCCTAGGTTTGAGACCGGCCACGGCGACACTGAAAATGACGCCGGATTTTGGCAGGAAGGTACGTCGCGAGCAATTTCGCCAGAACCGTCCGGCATGCGACGAACCCGGCTGCAGGCGACCCGGTGGGTGGGGTGGGTGTTTGGCAGTTTAACGTTCTTTTCCACCACGCATGGGTGATGCGAACAAAGACGGGGCAACGAAAAAAATGACAGCGCAAAAATTTGGCCTCAGCCAGGATTCGAACTCACGACCCGAACATGGGAAGTCCAAAGCTTTACCACTGGGCTATACCGGATCCCCGGCGACCCGGTAAAATCTTGCGTGAGCCGTGAGCGTATTGACCATTGTATCGTTGCCTGTGACTGACGGAAGTTGCTGCAGAAGAGTGGGGGTGGGATGGGGGTTTGGGGGTTTAACGTCCTTTTCCACCACATAGGGTGATATCAAAGACGGGGCAACGATGAAAAGGCCAGCACAAATATTTGGCCCCAGCCGGGATCGAACTCACGACCCGAGCATTAGAAATCCAACGCTCTACCATTCGACCACCCCGGCTCCCCTGCTGCAGAAGAAACAGTAACATTAAGATTAACGCTGTTGAACGTTAACTTGAACAGCACCCACCTGACGACGGAGCGCACTATCCTGTACACTTCTTCCAGTGGAGCGGTCGTCTTGAGCGGTCTGAGAAACTCCAGGGCTTGGCAAGCTGCCAGAAGCTCGATGGCCAACACTGGGACCAGAAACACAGAGGACACGTGCATCACTGACACATCCCCACCACCACAACTCGGCTTCTTTGCGACTCTAGTAAAGTTTACAGTACTGTTGTCCATCTGGGTGGGGGTGGGTGTTTGGGAATTTAACGTCCTTTTCCACCAATATCAAAGACGGGGCAACGAGAAAAAAGCGGACCAGCACAAATATATGTTCCCAGCCGGGATTCGAACTCACGACCCGAGCATTGAGAGTCCAACGCTCTACCATTCTCTGGGTGCAGAGACCGAGCAACTACTTGCGAACAACAGGTGACCAAACAGCTATGCTTTGTAGCACACTTGTATTAATGCAGTGATCATTCTTAAACTTCAATATTTCTGAGGAAATTTCATATTTCGAATAGAGAAGTTTGGACGACTGTGGTTAAGTTTCACTGAATTAAGATCACACAGTCTTTTGTGATCACTGCAGGACCATGCAGGTAATGAAACTGACGGACCTTGCTCCACGTGCTCCACTACTCGCAGACACTTCCTGGCGGCGAATCCCCCCATAGACACGTGATCCTCAGTACCCGCGCTTGTGGTCAGGGAGTCCACTGATGACGGGTGACACAGAACTTTGTTCTCCGACACTGATAGAACAATACATGCAACCCTGTCACTTGATGTTTATGTCGTGTGTAGGTTTATCCATTTCTTCAATAGACGACTCCATTCCTGTCAATCAAAAGAATTCAGCCAATCGCATCCCGCGGCATAATGATCACAATACATGGAATGGCCGGTCTGGTAAACATTTTGCCAAAGACTACAACGAGGGAAGCGCATGTTGTTTGATATGACTGAAACGTGGAACGAAAGAAGAAAATCCATTGACGTCATTTGAGGAAAAAGACCATTCCGTCAATCTCTTACATCTTGAAATCATCCCTTTATCCCATACAATGACGTCAGTGATGTACTGTGTTTTGCCAATACACAGCAGAGTAAAGGGGCGGGGCTTTGGCCTCGGGGCTTGGAGAGTGGAGTCGTCTATTGTTAGTGAGTGCCGTTTCAGTACAAGCCAAATACGGACAAAGTTCCAGAGAAAAGCGTCACACGGGTTTTATCGAGACAAAAATGGGCAAGAAATGGCGCCTCAGTATGTAAAAGACATACTTAAGAGGGCCAGAATATTGGAGTACTGTGTCATTTTAATTATATTCTCTTAAAATCTGCGTCGTTAGTAATCGACAGATTCAGCTTGGGCATATAGGTGTCTATTGATCGGAATTTAAGGCGTTATTTTCCCTCGAGATAACGATCAGGACAACAGTTCATAATTCATTGCATACCTACCGAGAGCCGCGGCAGTGCAGTGGGCTATCATGAATCCAGAGTTGAGACCTCCCTCCGGCGTGAGAAACGCCGGCAGCTCGCTGAGGGCTGTCACACACACACACACACACACACACACAGAATATTATTGTTGTCGAAGTTTTTGGATGGATCACTTAAAGTGGGTAAAATGGTCTTGCATCAATCAAACCGTGCAATCATTTGAGGCCATCCGTGTCACAAACTAAAGTTAACAATCTTTCTCCTTTGTAAAATGAAAACACACACACACACACACACACACACACACACACACACACACACACACACACACACACACACAGAGTGTATTTTTGTTGTCAAAGTTTTTGGATGTATCACTTAAAGTGGGTAAACTGGTCTTGCATCAACCAAGCACTAAACCGTGCAATCAGTTGGAGGCCACCTGTCACAAACTAAAATTAATAATAATCATAATAAAGGGTACATAAACTACACATAACATACAAAAAACATAAACGTATATAACGTATATAACACACTAACACACACACACACACACACACACACACACACACACACACACACACACACACACACACACAGATTTTTTGCAGGTGGCATGCAGAGATGGAGAGCGGGGAGGGGAGGGGCATGGGGGGTTGGTTCTACTGCACGGAGATAAGATGTGTTTTAAGGTGGGACTTAAAGACTGCTAACGACTTACAATCTTTCTCCTTTGTAAAATGAAAACACAGGCACGCACGCACGCACGCACGCACGCACGCACGCACACACACACACACACAATGTAATCAGTGGAGACTCACATGGGTTGACCAGTCTCTCGATTCGCCGTTCACTCATGTTACACAGCTCATGTACACCGATCGCCAGGTAATCCATGGCCTGAAGGTGCACAACATGACAATATGAGTGAGTGAGTGAGAGAGAGAGTGTGTGTGTGTGTGTGTGTGCGTGCGTGCGTGCGTGCGTGCGTGTGTGTGTGTGTGTGTGTGAAAGCTGTTGTTCATTAATAATAATAATAATAATAATGAGTATTATATAGGCGCTTTACCCAATTTCATGAATCGGCTCAAAGCGCCGCGAACTGAACCCAACACGCACGCTCACGTGAACCACACACATTCTCTCACACACCGGACATAAACACATTACAATCACGTGGTGCGAAGGGTCAGCTCAGCTATTTAAATTTCGGAATTTAGAATTGCATTTATTTTTCAAATTTGGTGGGCTGAACATTTCCAAAGCAGAGGGGGAGGAAGCCGGAGTACCCGGAGAGAACCCCCGACGATCGGCCCGAACGAACGGTGCCACATATGAGAAGGAAAAATTCTTTGCCCCGAGTGGGACTCGAACCCCCCACCTCTCGCATTGGTGACAAGTCTCTTAACCACTAGACCACCGACCGCCCCATTAGACTGACAGAGGTTTCATGTGTGGTTGAGCTTTCCTCTGTATACATATGTACAAGTTTTACATACATCTTTTGTCGAACTTGTCTCAGTATCTTTCTGTCTACATGTGATCTTGCTTTGTTTGTTGTTGTTGGCGTGTTGTTATTATTGTATCCTCCATACCATAAAAGGGGAAAAGGAAAATAAAATGAACGAACACAAAACCCATCCCGGTAAACAGTGAAAGTTCGGGCCGGGAAAAAAGACACCGATTAAATCAGAGACAAAGACTAATATACGTCTGCAATCGCAAGAACAATTGCATTACTTTTGATTCCGCCATCTGACAGGAAGATGGAAGTCTTGAGTGCCAAAACAAAGAAGGGGAGCTCAAGATCCTCCATCACACCTGGGGAAGCATTCAGAAGCTGGCCCAGAACCGGCAGGAGTGGCGACCCTTTGTTGCTGCCTTACATGCCAGACGGCAGTAACGGGCATGACTGTGTGAGTGAGTGATTGCGCCATTTGGAACAGCGCTATGCAGACGTTTTGAAAGTTTGCAATCGCTGGTCCTGGTAGGTAGGGAACTGCCGCATTTGACTGATAAAAAGGCCCAACAGTGAATAGCGACTCGTTCTTACCTTGGCAGGGTACTCTCCGTGGAAATTTCCCCCTGAGATGATTTCTCCCATGTCAGCAAACACCATCTGGCTAGCGATAAGGGGACAAACTATACAGCGAACGGTTTCTTCTTTCACGAATGGTTTGAGCTAAGATACACTGATGTCAGTCCTGCACCAGAACAACTCGCCGAGGTAAAGTCAAGTAAGGTGATTGGTAAACTGCGAACATATATTCATTGATTTTCTTTAAATGTGAGGGCATTGACAGTGACAACTGCAAGAAGTTTTGGTGTGCGGTGTTTTTAACTCAATTCCAACGAAGTAGGTTTGGGGCTTGTGCATAAAAAATCGTAATTAATTTATGTCTGCATGGATTTAAATTTGGCTTAGTGGGAGTGTTGTACTTTGATTATACTTGTGTTTGCTGCAGTAAGAGCCGTCAAGGAACCGTTAATCTTGCCTGATATTCGCATACAGGGCCAAAACAAAAACAAAAACAAAAACAAAAAAGTAAAAAAAAAGCAAAACAAAAACAAAACAAACAAAAAAAAAACCGTGGGATACTCGTGGCACGAGATAATAATAATAATAATGAACATTGTATAGGCGCTTTACCCAATTTCTTGAATCGGCTCAAAGCGCCGCGAACTGAACCCAACACGCACGCTCACGTGAATCACACGCATTCTCTCACACACTGGACATAAACACATTACAATCACGTGGTGCGAAGGGTCAGCTCAGCTATTTAAATTTCGGAATTTAGAATTGCATTTATTTTTGAAATTTGGTGGGCCGAACATTTCCAAAGCAGAGGGGGAGGAAGCCGGAGTACCCGGAGAGAACCCCCGACGATCGGCCCGAATGAACGGTGCCACATACGAGAAGGAAAAATTCTTTGCCCCGAGTGGGACTCGAACCCCTGACCTCTCGCATTGGTGACAAGTCTCTTAACCACTAGACCACCGACCACCGAGATGCGTCAGTTGAGTTCAAGCTATGGTTAGTATAATTTTTGGACAGTATTTAATTAAACTGGCGTCTACACAAAACCAAAGGATACAGGGTTGTCGGTGGCGCTGTTCATCTCTGTTGTCAACACACCCTTTACGAACTCGATGGTGTCGTTCACAATGCCGTGCACCTGTCACACAGAGACGACACATAAGAACCGCTCCTCTAACAATGGACGACTCCACTCCTGTCAATAAAAAAGGCCGAGTCCCCAGAATTCAGCCAATCGCGTCCCATAATGAGCACAACACATGGCAAACATTTTGCTCGAGACTACAACGAGAAAAGCACGTGTAGTTTGGTATGACTGCAACATGGAAGAAAACATTAAAGTCAATTAATATGACGTCATTTGAGGAAACTGAAGACGATTACGTCAATCTCTTTCATCTTGAAATCAGTCATCCCTGTTTCCCATACAATGACGTCATGGACGTATACTGTGTCTGGCCTTTGGGCTTGCCGAGTGAAGTCGTCGACTGGCCGAAGCATAACATTGCACAGTCTCAAGCGTGAAAGCAGGCGCACGTCGCTATATGTTGGTGATGTTGCAGCCTGACTTGAGGCGAAAGCAAACAGACGTAACACTGTGAGTTGTGTGCCGTATGAAAATCATATGCTGGAACAGAGACTTTCTATTTGAGTGTTTAGAATGTATTAGGGACATACCTGGGGACAACATCTGAGTGTGTAGGCGTCCTGGACCCGATCACAAAACCGATGACTCTCTGAAACAGAAGTACCATGCATTTGCCGGCGTTGTCAGCAAGCAGGGCGCTCTGGCCAGTAAACTAAAAGTCTTTTCTTACAAAGGACGTATGGCATCTGACTGGATGTTATTTGCGAGGACAGACTAGTTCTGCCTGTGGTGCTGGAAGTCAGTTACCGGTGAGGAAAGAATGCACGTGCACAGCGCATCTGAAATTATCATGGACGGACACGCACATACACACACTAACACACGTCGCATGCCTCTCTCTCTCTCTCTCTCTCACTCACACACACACTCACACACACACACACACACACACACACACACACACACACACACACACACACATGACACACACACACACACACACACACACACACACACACACACACACACACACACACACACATGACACACACACACACACACACACACACACACACACACATGACACACACACACACACACACACACACACACACACACACACACACACACACACATGACACACACACACACACACACACACACACACATGACACACACACACACACACACACACACACACAC
Organism: Batillaria attramentaria; assembly: GCA_018292915.2. Lineage (NCBI taxonomy): Eukaryota > Metazoa > Mollusca > Gastropoda > Batillariidae > Batillaria > Batillaria attramentaria. Next base: position 612,848 of record JACVVK020000223.1, read on the forward strand.
ACACACACACACACACACATGACACACACACACACACACACACACACACACACACACATGACACACACACACACACACACACACACACACACACACACACACACACACATGACACACACACACACACACATGACACACACACACATGACACACACACACACACATGACACACACACACACACACACATGACACACACACACACACACACACACACACACACACACACACACACACACACACACACACACACACATGACACACACACACACACACACACACACACACACACACACACACACACATGACACACACACACACACACACACACACACACACACACACACACACACACACATGACACACACACACACACACACACACACACACACACACACACACACACACACACATGACACACACACACACACACACACACACACACACACACACACACACACACACACACACACACACACTGACCGGACACTTCTGACGGGTAGGTATCGGAGTGTAGCAGTCCCCGCATACGATGCGCCACCTTGATCTGACCCTTGTGGGGCCGCACTGACTGGATCTCTGACAACCGAATTGAGGAGAACAATTGCAACCAGAGTGACATACGCGTCACATACTGTGCGGGTAACTTGTGGGCTTTGTATTCAAACCAGGTGCCCGTGCTTTTCACTTCCCACTTTTAAGCTACTTCTGGACGCCCATCAAATGAAAATTATTGACAAATAATTAATGTTGTGTAAGGGTTCTCTCTTTCCTTAATGCCAAAGCCGGCAGACGACACGAGTAGCGGTAGTAGTCCCCCTTGGCTCAGTAGAGGTCGCCTTGGGTCCAGCATGGCGAACATCTTTTGTTTGCAAAATTCTCCAGCTCAAGTTTTCCGGTATCACGGCCACGCAAAGCTTTTAAACTACTTTTGGACGCCCACCAAATATTATTATTATTATAGTTTCTCACCCCACCTCCCACCTTCATACTGTCAGAATCCTTGCCCCAGATCACAGATTGCGTCACCCACTATTCTGAAGAAAAACAACAACAACAAAAAACTTCAGCCGTCGCTGATCAGCTTCCGATGTGGCCATATCCTGACCCAGTCCTTTTCCTAAACCAATCTAGCATTGCTTACTGCTGTCAAAAGCACGTGACGTTCCCTTCAGAACCTCCAGCGTGAAGGCAGCGATGACGTCAGCCTGACGGGCTATGGACTCAGCTCGCTCCACCCCTGAAAGAAAACTTTGTTTTATTTGATTTGGCGCGCAGTGTGTTTTGTGTCAGTAACAGTATACAGTTAACTACAGACGTTTATTTAACTCAATGGCATCAGGCTTTTCAGAGAAACGTAGCACTTCTTTTAATATTCCACAGCGAAGGGAATCAATTCATGCCAACTGCAGGAGTTGGATATTCCTCTTTCTGATTTTACCAGTCCTGCAAACACGTTCAAAGGGTGAAAAGTTCCTGTCTAACTGAAACACAAGGATATCAACACAAGACGGTGCACTGAAGGGTAGTTTAATGCAGATGTTTCACTGGTAATGTCAGTGATGAGAGTCACGTGACAAACTCTTACATCTTTTTTTTAACCACCACTGATCACGATCTAATCCAGTCTAGACAAAACTACAATACCGGCTAAATAGGTACACAACAATGTGTTCACCTTCAACGCCCAGTGACGTTATCAGCTGTGTGCCATTTATCAAAGCCAGACCCTGAAAAAAACAAAGACAAAAAGGACGTTACTCTGCTTCCGAAACTTCTAAGTATTGAAAGAAAATAGCTGACATAAACTCGAGCCAAAAAGTTAAGCAACCTTTCACAAAAGAACGCATTTTTTTCACGTGCTAATGCGCTTGGACTTTGCAGTTCAATACAGACAGCCATCTTCAAACAAGCTTGCTGACTTCCCCAGAGCAGTGCATGAGGCCGGAGTGGCACTTGGACCAAGTAAAGCTCAAACGGCTGATCCGCAGTGTGCCAATGTGGTGCCGGGAGGTGATTCAGACCAGGGGAGGTCATACCCATCACTGACAGAAGCAAACACGGCGGAAGTGACTGACTGTGTGTGAATGTAAAAGACAAGGATCTGTTTTTCACGATAAAGACGCAAAATTGGGCAGCAGTGAAACAATGGAAA